>JAHHUM010000034.1:161347-557514 GCA_036173005.1 Crenichthys baileyi
CCTGATGTGTCTAATAACATGATAAGTATCCATGATAAATTGGGAGTTGCTGACGCCTCGACAGAATGAAAATATGGGGTCCTCTTGGAATTTGGTCCTGGTTCATTACTGGTGGTTGGACATCCTGGGTAATAAAGATTGGAGTAATTTTATTTTCCTTTTTGATTTTGATGTTTATTTTAAAGTGTTGTCTTTGTTTTTTGGTATTACTTTGATTATAATCTTGGGTGATGGTTTTGAAGAATTTTCCTTTTAGTTGTGATTATCTTGTAATCAGAAGAAAGGAGTTGTTATGGAAATTCTTTTATTTAGTTCTCCAAAGTATTCCAAAGTGCTGTGAACTTTCTTTAACCTCTCTCCTCTGACCTCAGTGTTTTTATTAGTGTTCTGCTTCTTAGAGCAGATGGCCTCTCTAGCCATTTCCTGAAGGGTTATGTTTAACACTTCCTAAGGGAGGGCAGATGGGGTCCTCATTAATGATTGTCTTATCTCTGTCCTGGGAAGGGTTTAGGGGCCATAAAGTAAAACTCTTATTGTGAGTTAATTTCTCTCCCACTTTGATAAGAAAAATTCTATTATAGTACTTCACAGGTAAACCTGGAGTGTGGAGTGTGAAGTACTGTTGCCTTGATCCCAAGAGCACATTTAAGCCTTTCTAAGAGCCTTACTGCGATTGACTCTATCAAATACAGCACTGAAATCTAACAGAACAAGTACAGACGCAAGTCCATTATCCAAAGCCATGAGGATATCATTAGTGACTTTCACCAGAGTTGTTTCGGTGCTTTGATGAGTTCTGAAACCTGACTGAAACTCTTTAAACAGATTTGTAAATGTTCACGCACTTGATTTACAACTATTTTCTCAAGAATTTTAGATAAGACAGGATGACTGGATATACAGTATATAAAGTGGAACTGCAATGCTTTGTTCTGACTCCCTTGTTATTGTAGCTTTACAGGCTCCTCTTTTACCCTGTAAAAGAGGAGAAATAGAAATTTCCCCACTAAGGTGGGTACATTTCCATTTCCTTCATACTAGCTGAGGTTTCTGAAACACTCCTCCCTGAAGTACTTCACACAAACGAAGAGAACTTCCCCCACTGATGTCGGCACGTTTCCATGAAAAATAACATTTCAAAGTGGTTCTGATGCTCAGGGACGGTGTAATGAATTGTGTGGGTAAATACACCCAATAACCGAACCGAACTTATCCTCTTTCTGTGTGGATCTGTCTGTTAGGGTTGTGTTTGTTTTTTTCCCCTTACATCTGGTTTCCTTTAGTTTTGTCATTCTATCTGGTCCCTTGTTTACCTTCTGTTCTGTGCTTATCCTGTTAATTGTTCACATTCCCTCTGTCTCCCTGCAGCTCTGATCCATACCTGTTCCAGATTCCTCCTGATTGCCTGTCTCTCTGCTCTATTGCTCTCACTCGACTTCCCTCAGTTTATAAGCTCTCTGGTTTGCATTGTTCTCCGCTGGTTCCTTCTGTTAACATCCTGTTATCATCCTCGTTACCCTGTGTTTTTGCCCTGGTCCAGTGTTGAGTTCTTCCATGTCTGTTGCCTGGATTTTCATAGACCTACTACCAAGCTGTTTATGTTGTTTTTCAATTGCCTGTACCTGGTCATCTGTGTTAATTTTTTTCATAAAACCTTTTTTCAACTCCGCTCAATCCTGCATTTGGGTCCTACCTCCAAAACTCAACATGACACTTTCAGTTTCGACTACAAAATCGCAGCGAGAAATAATTATGGCATGCATGACCTTACTTAGCTGTTCCGCAGCAAGTACTGTGACATAAGAGTTGGAAAAACCTAACAGATGATACAGAAATCTGAACGGACTAAAATATAAGACCCAAACAGAATATAAAGATATCTCCGCAGCACCTGGAGAGGCAAAATTCTTTTCTGTACTCCTACAGGTGCCAAGTACACAACAAAATGTATTTAAAGGCTAAGAAAATAGATTTTGCATGATATGTCCCCTTTAAAAACCAGTGGTTAATATTCATTTACTGTGGACAGATTAATCATTATCTTAAATGAGGTTGGTAATCAAAGGGAATACTTCCTTAAACATATTTTAATTTTTGGTTGTGAAGGTTTGATATCAAAGTAACGTAGTGTAAAAGGCAAAAAAATAATAGCAGTTTGGGTGAGTGGTATTTATTTGATTTTTACACTGTTTTTTTATCAGGCACTTTCTCTGACCGGAAAACTTTACATGGTATGTTCTCAGTAATGTTCACATAAAAGGCTCATTGTTGGGGCGTCTCTTCTTATCTCACTTTCCCTTTTACATAAATATTTGGCTTCCATTCAAATAACTAGCCAATATAAATGTGAGAATGGTTTCAGGTTCACGAAATACAATTGACATTTTTTTGTTGTTTTTGTAGACTAGAAGTCCACTTTGGTCTTGGCCCATCTGAAGCCAGCCTCCAGGACCAACTAAAATGAACTTATACTAAATGAAGACATCAAGAGAATTTTCTAATTTTAAGGTGATCCAACCAAACATGTTGAGCTTTCATTGTCAGAGTCTCTTTATTCTCCTGCCCACTTTAACGGGCCAGCTTATGAGTTACACCAAAATGAGCTCTGTTTTAAGCAAAAATGAAGAATGTTTCTCAAAATAACAAACGTGTTCGCAGAATAATGCATTTTGATGACCTTCAAAGTTTTAAGCTACTATTTTGTTTGTATAAAACTCATCTGCAGGTACATTGGACTATCTGACAATAGACAAAATAAGAGATTGTGATAGTTAACCATTTTATTTCCTTTTGATTAAAAACAATCCATTAGTCATTATTTTCAATACTGAATGAAACACAAAATCTTAAATGTGAAATGATTCCGACACCTAGGAACAAATAGGTTTTTTTGGAAAGGATAATTTTCCTAAAAAACTTGCAAATTTGTGAATGTCCTTGACGCTAAAGGGGAAAATGCTCTTGATTGGCTGCCTCTTCATGTGGGTCTGCTTCACATGAGAAGGTTTGCTTCGAGTATGACACTGAACTTCAAAACAATGGTCCAGCCAAGCAAGTAACTGGACCAAACCGGGTCACTAGGACCTGGCCAATCTTTGGCAAGGCTTATTTTTGACTTAAGCCTTTTTTGTATTTTACACCCCCCTATGGTGTGTGCTGTGCTTCATATAGTGACTTCATGAGTGCTCTTGTTTTGCATTAACAACCTGGTTCCAAGTCCAAGGTAGAAAACTTCCAGACATCCCAAAAGAGACCAGCGCATCTATCCTATGTTATTTTGGCCTCCGAGAGTCGAGCTTTGCCGTCCTCTTTGTCCAAATACTGTATATCTTTAAATTAACAAGACTGTGTGAAGGGAACCTGGTGCATGTTCTGATGGTTTATAACCTTAGATTGTTGATTTTCTTGAACTTTTCTAATTTTGTGAATCCCCCTCTTAGATCAGAAAAGTCCAAATTACTCGAGCAAAATACATTTTCTCCTAACATCTGAAAGTCAAAAAGGTCTTTAATCAGTTTTATTTCTTACACAAAAGAGGATTTGTCTTTTGACACTTGTGTATAGCTTAGATGTAGGATTGTTTGCTTTGTAGATTAGCAGTGAGTAGCCATAGTTGGTTCATTTCTTCAAAGACCAGAATCCCCAAACCTGTTTGGTTTGTTTATATGGTTGTGAACAACTTGGAGCAGATTTTTCTTGTGCTTGTGGGTCAGTGGTGGTGTATGCCTTGGAGTTCAGGCAGGGAGCCTGTAGCTTTTACTATTAGCCTTACCATGGAAACCAAAACCTCATGGCTTTGGCCACCAAGTCTGGATGTAGGTCTTTTGGATTCAGCCGAAGATTTTGACCACCTGCCTCCTCAGGAATCTGTTGGCGGCCATCAATGGCAACTTGCCTCCTCAATCTGCCACATCCAGGGGGCATAGCAACCTTTAACTTAATCATCCCTCCAACTGTATCTCTAGGATTCTTTGCTGTTTTTTTTGTATCCTTTTCCTACTCTGTGTAAGGCAACAATCTCTTCTCTGAACGTTTTGAAAAATTCTGCTTGACTTAGTTATATTTCTGGGTGCTGTCAACAGTTCAGGTGTTTTAGGTAATCGAAATTTTTTTTTGAAATTTTGAGACCACAGCAGTCATTCAAAGTAGGATCTAATGTTGGATTTGGATCCAATCTGTGTTACATAAGTTCTATGCTTGGATCTTTGGTTGTTTGGGTTTTGGTTTTCTTTTGTATTTGTGTTTTGATCATTTCTAAGTTTATGCTATTGTTGGAAAGGTATTGCCGTATTCAGTTTACGTCCCTGTGTTCATTATTGTTTTTAGGGTCTTGCCATATGAGTTAATTCCTTTGTGTTTAGTGTCTTAATTACAGTATTGTTATGCTGTTTCTCTTTTTTGATTTGTAGATCCTTTTGTATCCAGTTCAGTTCGCTGTGTATTATCTGTGTTTATTATTCTCCTTCCCTCAGTCTCCCTGTTTTGCTCAATCCACAGCTGTTCCACATTCCACTGATCAAGCTAACTTGAATTCAATGCCATTGTCCACCTTTACCTTAGAACATAAGCTCACTGGTGTTCATTGTTTATGACTAGTTCCTTCCAGAGCAATATCTATAACTGTTCTTAGGTAGTTTGTTTTTTGCAAACACTCCGAACAATTCTGAATTTTGCCATTAAATTTTGCCCAATTTGCAATGGGGCTTGAATAATTTAAGGTGCAACGGTAAGTTTTGAGGTTTTGAGACTGATTAGATTTTTGACCTCTGGTGAGACAAACTGGTTTACCACATTAAAGTCATCTAAAGCTCAGTTCAAAAGTTTTATCTTTCCATTTAACTTCACTTAACTAAGACTCATTGGTTGGTCTCAGTTAAGGAGTTCCCACACACAAGGTTGAACAGTACTATTAAGAAAAAGAGAACTAGCAAACATTCAACCTAATGGAAAATTAGATTTGTTTTTAATGCAAGATGCTGGTGTGTGGCATGTGACTTGAGTGTTCATGCCTCATTTTGCTTGCAAATAGGCACACAAGCATGCAGGGACATACTGCAAACTAAGGGCTTGATTTCAGCACAAACTCTGTGCAGCCAAACATTTACATTTTTTGTTGCACAAGACAGCAGAGCATGGGCACACATAAAGTGATAGTCATCTTCTTTTTTTTTTTTACATATGCACACATGTAAACAGCATGTTCCTTTATAAGCCATGGCTGCGTGTGAAGTTTCCACAGAGAAGAGTGGGCTGACTCAAAATGAGAGCTTAGGGCTTCCTCTACGAGCTGGTGAGACACAAGATGAGTGGAAAACTGGTTTTACACACAAACACACACAGACACAAAGACAAACACAGTATTTTACAAACTAGTGCCTACAGATACTAACTAAAAACAAATACTCTATAAATAAATGTGCAGTACGAGGGTGCAAACTTACTCAGAGTATACAATGCACACTTATGTGAAAGACATGCATATGAATAATAAAATAGATAACACACACACAAACACACACCCCTCTTTAAAAGGCCTCTTCAGCAGGCAACAACCAAATCACACTACTGCATGTTATGTATACGTAAACGTTTTTTGGGGGTACATAAACAGCATGATGAGCCCAAATAGATGATTTTTAAAGAATAAATCTATTTAATGATACATACCTCAATCTAGTTTATCATTACAGTCTATTATCAACAAAGAATTGTCGCAAATCCAGTTCTAATTCAGTTCTCTACAATCCAGGTCAAGTCCATACAGTCTGTTTAATTCCATTCATTCCAATAAACCCTAAACAGTAAAGTCAGGGTCAGAGTGAACCCAGTTCAAAACATTTTTCATAGAAAACTTCAGATTTATTAGATTACAGAATTGAACACTCTTATCTCCTGAAACTCTATGACTTTAAATGTACAAAAACAAAGAATGTATGTATACTGTAAATGAGATTGTTTGGTATGTTTTAGCTCAAAAATGAATTGTAGTTTACAGTTTTCTCTGTTTTATTGGCCAAATGTGTCTGGTGCCACTGAAGATAATAATTGTGAGAATGAGATGCAGATATGTGTAAAGGTGTAGGTGGTTAAAACAACTCAAGTTACCATTTTGCCATCTTGGAAAAAGATAATTAGATTCACAGTTTAAAACAGATATTAACATCCACTGTATAAAAAGACAACCTTTTTTTCCTCACTGTCTGACATCAATTCAGGCTACATTTGTGGTCAGCTAGGATTACCATAATTATTTCTATTTGCCAGAAGGATGAGAGGGAATTTTCTTTTTCGGGAAGATTTTAAAGAACCTTCCTCAAATCTTGAAGTCCACATTTATCCAAAAAACCTCTAAAACTATCTTTGCTCATTATTCTGGCATTTTAAAAAAAGAAGAAATTTGGTTCATTCTAACTGACAAACAGCAAACATTTATTCAGATTTTCTTTTAGACAGCAAAGAAAAAGATTGTGTCTTATACAGTAAACATCTGCTTTCATCTGTACATTGTGGTTTTGTGTTCTTTTTGGCCACTTAAAGGACTTTGCAGTCTAAGTCTTTGTGTCCTACACTCTCATGTATAAATCCTAAACGTCACACATCAGTAAAGGCATCACAGCCAATGTGGGTCCATTTATTTCCACACAGTATTCTAACACACATCGTCATACTTTAAGCTACTAAGCATCCTTCAGACTCCAGGTGGGTCCATTTGGAGTACATTTTGCACCAGGCCATTTGGTTGCCTCCAAGCAAAACTACAAAAAGACAATCAAACTTAAATGCAGACGCTAACATTTTGATCCCGATTGCATGGCAACCAGTGTTTTATTAGATTAGCACTCACAGAAAAAAGTATGCTGCAAGGATGAGATTTTTTTGCAGGATCAAACTGTTGAGCTGTAAGTGTTTCTCAGATCTGCAGATGTGTATGTTGCATAAAGGCAAGCAAAAGCTTCTCCTTTCTAAGAAAAGTTTACATGTTTTCTTTGTGCATGAATGGATTTTATGAGGCCATGTAACTTCTTTTTTACAGTTAAAAGACTTAGCCAGTGACTACAAATCAAGCTGAAATTATTGTTTCCGGTAGATATTAGGGCTGTGACTCTTGGCACAAGATCTTGCATTAGCAAATGTCAAAATATTTCAGGGCAGTGAAGTCTGCCCTTCAAGTGCTACCCAGCATGTGATTTCACCTGGTTAGGTGCACAGATGTTTTTAGGAGACCCTGATATTAAGGAAAGTTCTATAAGCTTGACACTGTAAATGTTTGAGACTTTTATTTTATATTAAGAAAGGAAGTAATTCTTGAGATGTTCACACATTTGCAAGTTCTTTGGACGTTCAGGAGCTCTCATAACAATTTAGCACACCTAAACAACCATGCTCCACTCAAACACATATGATTTCTCCACAGCATCTCTAGGGGCAGTAAGGCCCTAGTTTATACTAGGGCCGTGTTAATCGAATATTTAACTTATTAATCTATCGAATAATTCCTGGAAATCGGATCAACGTGTACTTTCTACAACAGATGTGCCTCCCCGCCGTCACCACCTTCTCTTTATCAGAACCCTGCCTGCTAACATGCACATGCATATCAATGCCAATACCATTTTACAGACACTTCTGTAATCATTTGTAATTTTTTTAGCACTGTAAAAGTCACTGACTGGATGCAATCTGCTGGGTTTCCTTTCCTTAGATAGAAAAACGTTTTATCCAATTTGAATAAATAACAGAATCTGGCTGCACTGTTCAATGATTAAGATTAATTGGAATGTATGTACCTGACTTTTGTGAAGTGCCTTGAGACGACATGTGTTGTGAATTGGCGCTATATAAATAAACTGAATTGAAATTGAATTGAATTAAAATGCTCTGTTAGAAACATTGTTTCAGATTTTATTACTATTATTATTAAGGAACAAGATAAAAACTGAACTTGCTTCTAATGATTTAATCTTCCCAGCTTTGGACATTGCTTTTAAGTATTGTCTTCTATAATACTGGATGATATTAGTTTGCAGCAGGTTGTATTTTTCAAACAAGTGCTGACAGATACTGACTAAAAACTACTTTATAAATAAAACATGCAGTACGAGGGTGCAAACCTCAGACTATAAAATGCACACTATGTGAAAGACATGCATATGAATAGTGAACTAGATAACATACACACAGACACACACCCATGTTTAAAAGGACCTTCAGCAGGCAACAACCAAATTAAACTGTTGCATGTGAAGTATACGCTCACCGGCCACTTTATTAGGTACACCTTGCTAGTACCGGGTTGGACACCCTTTTGCCTTCAGAACTGTCTCAATCCTTCGTGGCATAGATTCAACAAGGCACTGGAAACATTCCTCAGAGAGTTTGGTCCATATTGACATGATAGCATCACACAGATGCTGCAGATTTGTTCGGCTGTACATCCATGATGCGAATCTCCCGTTCCACCACATCCCAAAGGTGCTCTACTGGATTGAGATCTGGTGACTGTGGAGGCCATTTGAGTACAGTGAACTCATTGTCATGTTCAAGAAACCAGACTGAGATGATTCATGCTTTATGACATGGTGCGTTATCCTGCTGGAAGTAACCATCAGAAGATGGGTACCCTGTGGTCATAAATGGATGGACATGATCAGCAACAATACTCGGGTAGGCTGTGGCATTGACACGATGCTCAATTGGCCCAAAGTGTGCCAAGAAAATATCCCCCACACCATTACACCACCACCACCAGCCTGAACCGTTGATACAAGGAAGGATGGATCCATGCTTTCATGTTGTTGACGCCAAATTCTGACCCTGCCATCCGAATGTCGCAGCAGAAATCGAGACTCATCAGACCAGGCAACGTTTTTCCAATCTTCAATTGTCCAATTTTGGTGAGCCTGTGCGAATTGTAGCCTCAGTTTCCTGTTCTTAGCTGACAGGAGTGGCACCAAGTGTGGTCTTCTGCTGCTGTAGCCCATCCGCCTCAAGGTTCGCCGTGTTGTGCGTTCAGAGATGCTCTTCTCCATGCCTTGGTTGTAACAAGTGGTTATTTGAGTTACTGTTGCCTTTCTATCAGCTCGAACCAGTCTGGCCATTCTCCTCTGACCTCTGGCATCAACAAGGCATTTGCGCCCACAGAACTGCCGCTCACTGGATATTTTCTCTTTTTCGGACCATTCTCTGTAAACCCTAGAGATGGTAGTGCGTGAAAATCCCAGTAGATCAGCAGTTTCTGAAATACTTAGACCAGCCCGTCTGGCACCAACAACCATGCCACGTTCAAAGTCACTTAAATCACCTTTCTTCACCATTCTGATGCACGGTTTGAACTGCAGCAGATCGTCTTGACCATGTCTACATGCCTAAATGCATTGAGTTGCTGCCATGTGATTGGCTGATTAGAAATTTGCGTTAACGAGCAGTTGGACAGGTGTACCTAATAAAGTGGCCGGTGAGTGTACATAAAAGTTTCTGGGGGTATATAAACAACATGATGAGCCCAAATAGATAATTTTTAATGGATAAAGTATTTAATTTTTAAAATTATTCAATTTAGTTTATCATTACAGTCTATCATTAACAAATAATTATTCCAGATCCAGTTCAAATCCAGTTATCTGCAATCAATCAGGCTCAGAGTTACATCTCACTTCATAAAATCCAGTTTCAGCAAGTTGCATTTCATGATGTATTACGGTTAAAAACAGTTCATTCTTGAAAATGAGACCTCATGTTTCAATAGGGCTCATCTGTATAAATAACAGCAATGAATGAATAAGTAAAACTTAATATTTAGTAGTTTATAAAGACAGAATAACCTAAAGCTCATTTTTCTCTTTGTATGTGCCACAGTGTGCTTGATGATGATCCCAAATTCTCAATTTTTTTATAAGAATGTCTCAGCATTGTTACAACCCAACTTTTTTCCATCTCCAAGGTTACTGACAATCTGCGCAAGATGCTCAGAGCCAAACTGCTCCATGTGTGAAGCGTATCAATAAAGCTGAATATTTTCAACTTTTCATACTCACTTACTTACTAAAGTAAGTAAGTAAGTACTTACTTAAGTAAGTCGGCAAATTCTCTTGCTTCGATTCTTATCTTATTTCATACAAGGAGAACTTTCATACTCGTCAAGAACGTTTTTAATTGAATCCTTGGAGTCATTGAATAAATGGGTACAGCTCTAGTTTATACATGTTCTTCTCTGAAGAGGAGAAGAAGAAAAGGACAGAAAAACCCTTGCTGTCCCTGAGATAAATTATCCACAAAAAAAGCAGATCTCTGACACCTATATTTCTTTAAAACAAGTTTGTTTTTGTTTTCTCTTTGCTTTCTTCATATGCTGTGTGTCTGGTGCCACCCACTGACTGAGATTATTACTGTTCTTGCCAGTACAGACAGGCAGTGTGGACACAAAATGTGGGAACCTTTTGGACATCTATTGGGGGGGCTACAGATGATGAAAAGTCAAACATACCTTGTGGTTGAGCGGAAGAATAGGTATGAAATAGGCTTTAAGATGACGGAGTAAACTTATAATGACAGCTTTTAGACTATGTGAAACACTAGGTGGCATCATTGTGGGTACACCCTGAAAAAAAACAGTGGTGACAGAGTAATAGACACGATAAGAACAAATTTGTATCTTCTATGAAAATACAGCAAATGCTAATTATTAGCAGTTAATGTTGCTAAATTTTCATAGCTTCACTAAAGGGCTATTTCAGAGTTTCGAATAAGTGCTTTAAACATCTCTGGTTCATAATCAATTTAGGTTAGACTGGTCATACCTTGACTGAATTATTCTACACTGATTAAAGATTCTTTAAAAATGTTTATGATCCCAGATTTTTTTTACCATATTTGTGACAACTAAAAAAGTGGGTATTCTTTGCCTTCTTCTTGTCTCATGACCACACATTCTAAAATTTACAGATGCAAACGTTCAAATAAAATGTACCAAAATTCATAGTGTAATGGTTGCAAACCACTGTGAAAATTCATTTCAATTCAGTTTATTTATATAGCGCCAATTCACAACACATGTTGTCTCAAGGCACTTCACAAAAGTCAGGTACAAACATTCCAATTAATCCTAACCATTGAACAGGTCAGTCAGATTCAGTTATTTATTCTAATTGGATAAAAAGTTTTTGTCTAAGGAAACCCAGCAGATTGCATCCAGTCAGTGACTTGCAGCATTCACTCCTCCCGGATGAGCATGTAGAGACAGTGGACAGTCACTGGCGTTGACTTTCCAGCAATCCCTCATACTGAGCATGCATGCAGCGACAGTGGAGAGGAAAAACTCCCTTTTAACAGGAAGAAACCTCCAGCAGAACCAGGCTCAGTGTGAGTGGCCATCTGCCACGACTGACTGGAGGTTAGAGAGAACAGAGCAGAGACACAAAGAGAATAAAGAAGCACTGATCCAGGAGTACTTTCTATGGGAAGGAAAAGTAAATGTTAATGGAAGTAGCTCCTTTAGTCGTTTCATCTAGAAAGGAAGAACAAATAAACTCTAACTAACTAACTAGCAAAGTCTTTGAAGAGAGAGATCTTATGTTCAGTAAGCCACATTTAATTGTTTTATTTTTCTTTTCCGTTTGAGTTGCGTTTATTTTTATGAGGTTTTCATGATTTCCTCCTTTTACATTATTTTTTAATCTATTCAATTTTGGCCATGGGCGAGACACTGTCTTAATAGGGTAATGGACAGAAGCTGCAGAGTGGAGTGTTAAACCACGACCCTGCTTCCTGGTCTGAACCCTGGGTTGTCAGAGTTTTGGAGAACTAATAAATTCGGCCAGATTCCTAGAAAGAAGAGCTGCTCCATCCAAAGTGAGATGGATGCCGTCTCTCCGGATCAGACCAGGTTTTCCCCAAAATGTTCGGCAATTATCAGTGTAACCCACATCGTTTTCTGGACACCACCTAGACAGCCAGCGGTTGAATGATACAATGCGGCAAAACATGTCGTGACTGGTCAGATCAGGGAGGGGACCAGAGAAAATTACAGAGTCCGACATTGTTTTGACAAACTTACAGACCGAAGCAACACTAACTGTGGTGACCTCCGATTGACGTAACCGGGTGTCATTACCGGCAGCGTGAATAACAATCTTACTGTATTAACGCTTATCTTTAGCCAGCAGTTTTAGGTGGGATTTGATGTCGCCCGTTCTGGCCCCTGGCAGACATTTGATAATGGTCGCTGGTGTCTCTAGTGCCACGTTTCTGACTATGGAGCTGCCAATCACCAGAGAATGGCTTCTCAGCGGGTGTGTCGCTGAGCGGGGAAAATCTGTTAGAAACGCAGATGGGTTGGTGGTGACCTGTGGGCTGGGATCTAGGCCTATGCTTTCTACGTACCGTCACCCAGCCGACCTGAGGCCCCGGTCGCGCGGGCTCTGCTGAAGGACTGCTACGGGGAGCTACCCTCAGTGGCTCCGCGCTGGCTAAGGGCCCTCGGCTATCTGCTGGTTTTTCAACAGCGCGGAGCCGGGCCTGCAATTCCGACACCCTCGCCTCCAAAGCTACAAAAATGCTACATTTATTACACGTACCATTATCACTAAAGGAGGCAGAGGAGTTACTGAACATCTGACACAGAGAGCAGGAGAGAGGAGGAGACTCAGAGAGAGAAACAGCAGATGGTGGAGCCATTAGCTTTAACTCCAGCTATGGTGGAGTTAAAGCTAACACTAAGCTAGCGACCCCTTACCACACCTAGAAAAACCGTGTAAGACACGGAGAGGCCCCAAACGTTAAATGCAGCAACAGAAAGTATGTGTTTTAACGTTCTTATGTATTATAACAAGTGAGAGACATCAAAGTAGAGAGAAATCAGATCAAACAAGAGAGCCTTCACACACCAAACAATCCAACGAGTGCAACAGTGAAAACAGGAAGTGACGAATACGCCTTACCACGCCATACCACGTGTAAGTTCCAACTGTTATTTTTAGAGATCTCCTTTTCACCAGGAGTAAATGGTTGTTACTCCCACTAAAGCTGAAATAAATCATAATTTATCCATGGATAAGATGATTTAAAGCTGTGGATTTTTCAATCGTCTTGCTTTGATTGACAGTGCTGTCATGATGCAGGCATCGGATTTCTCCAAAATCACCTAAACGGCCAGACCAAAACTATTTGAGGCATCCATTCAGCTCTCCATGCATGCAAAGGAAAGTTTGTTGTTTAGAAATAATATTTGTTGTTGTATTTTTGTGTAATATTTGAGGGATTATAACCAATTATGAGCATAACCTTCACATTTACATAAAGTGGAATTTAAAAATCTTGATATTACGCTAAAAAGAAAATAAACCAAGTGGTAAAAGACAACAGACTGCAAGACAAAGGACGGTGGCAACAAAGAAGAACACCTTTAACTTTTCTCTTTTTCTTTTTAAATTGTTTACTTTAACTGTGTTTTTTCATGCATACTTTGTGGTTTCAATATTCACAATAACACAGAACACCCCTCACACTTTGATTGCTCGTAATAACATATACTTTTACTCATACGGCATATTTATCTTCTTTATCTCTTTTTGGACCCTTGCTGCCTACGTTCTTTATTTGTTACCATATCTTAATGATCAACTCCTCTGTACTGTTTCTGTAACTCTTAATACTTTATTTTCTTTTGCCTTTTTTTCTCTCTGTGCAGAAGTGCATCTGTCTGTGGGTGTGTGGGAGGACACTGAAAAAAACCCAGAAAAGGTTACGGTCTTGAATGTGTGAAAGGTTTTGTATTCTAATACTTGGCTGCTTTTAAAAATGCACAATAAAAACAACACATTTCTGCAGACATTATTGCAATCACCAAAACCTATGTTGAAGCACTAAATGTGCATAAAACATCTACAGGGAAGCAGTCGTGTTTAGTCACATTCACACAAGCAGATTAATTTGATTATACATCCTTAGTCCTACTGTCTTCTGTATAATCTATAAAAAACTGTAGCTGCACAGTAGGTTTTCCGGGAAAATTAGAAGCTGCAGCTTGTGCATTCGTGATAAAAGCATGAAGCTACAATCTATAGTAGCTTGCAAAAGTATTCATGTAAGTTTTTTTTTTCCAGATTTTGTCCTGTTACCACCACAAGGGTTTTAGAGGGATTTTATGTGAATGAGAAACACAAAATAAATCTTAACTTTGAAGTGAAAGGAATAGATGGTTTTAAACAATATACAGATAAAAATCTTGAAAAGTGCCTTTTTGGGGGTACTACTATACCAGCTTTGCTTGTGAGCAGGCTTTGATCTACACCATCCCAGCATTATGTTTAGGGTTATTGTCTTACTTGAAGGTGAATGACCAGCGGGACTTTTTCAGCCTCTAACAGGTTTTCATCCAGTATTGGTTTGTATTTACCTCCCTCCATTTCCCATCAACTCTGAGCAGCTTCCCTGTAGAAAGCAAACAGAAAGCATCCCCGCAACATGACGCTGCCATCACCATATTTCACAGAACTGCTACCTGTGGAAGAAGAGCACCTTCTTCCACACGTTTGCTGAGTCTCCATAAACTGTATGTGGCAAATGGTACTTTTAATGGCTTTCTGTCCGCAGCGGCTTTTTTTATTGCTACCCTCCCATACATATCAGCTTGGTGGAGTGCAAGAGTAATATTGGTGCTGTCAACAAATTCAGCCACCTGAGCTGTGGATATCTGTAGCTCCTCCAGAGTTACCATGGGCATCTTTGCCGCTTCTGAGTATTGCTGTCTGCTCAGGCTATCAGTTTAAATTTGAGTTATCGTTTTATTATCTAACCCAGCTTTAATATTCTCCACAACTTTATTCCTGCCTGGTATGTTCCTTGGTCTGGTGCTAAGGTCTTCACAGAACAGTTGTATTTTTACTGAGATTAAAATACATAAAGGTGGATTATTTTCCCTAGATAAGATGACTATTGAAATATGGATCAATTTTATCTCATTTGAATTTTGCACTTTTTGCGGTGATCTATCATAAAATCCAAATAAAATACTTTGAGGTTTGTTAGGCAGTGTCACCACACGTGAAGCTTATCTCTGGACACTGTCTTAAGATCATACTCCAGTTTTTCCAGTCTAAATCTTAAATCAGTTCTATCTAAGCAAATTAGCAGCTTACAATGTCAAAGTAAATTAAAACATATGCCAACTGGCTGATTCCCAAATTAGAGCAAGTGTTGGTTAACACAAGCCTTGGGAAATTGCACACCACAGAAGACCAATTTTAAAGTGTAAATCTTCCTGGTCTATGAGAAAACAATTTAACAACATGATAAAAAAAAACATCTTCAGCAAAACATTTGTATGAAAAATATGATTTAGTCTCCACAAATTCAGTAGCATTTGTTACGGCCTATTTAAAATCATGTGAGGTTAATCAGCGGATATTGAATATATTATAGATGGTTTCTCACGAATGATAAAATGTAACAACACATATTTCTGTAATGATAATCTACCTGAGTGTCTCAAGACATGGCAGCATAGATCAAGGGAAATGACTCAATAGCGCCCCTCTAAGGTAAATAAATGCATTTAAGGGCCATTTAGCAGTAACTCATCATTACATCCCTAATGCAACTTGATTGCCAGCTTGAGCTATTTAAGATCTTGCTTTCTACAGGACATTTTTTTAAAAGGGAAATGACAGCAAATTATTAACAAGATCCATATCTGGAGACCAAAGTTCGACCCCTAATAGGAACCTCATTTTCAGATTGAATTAAATGTTTTGGTTGTAGTTGGAGAGCATTCACGACTTCAATACATCGAACAGCAAAATAAAACATGATAGTCTTGATCTGGTCCAAACTGTATGTGTGTTTTTTACTAGTGATCATTTTAATAATCGTTGGAAGTTGCAGTTACAGACAGACATTTATCGGCAGCCTTGGTAAAGTGTAAAACAATTTAAAATAAATTAACTGCAGTAGCATAATCTCACTCAGAAAATTTTGGGAAAATCCAACATTTCATTTCAAAACATTTATTTAGTGTGGGAAAATTCAGAAATAACAGTTTTTCTCAAAATAACTGGCACAGCTTGTGTCAAACCTGCTGTTCATCCTTTGTACAACCTTATTTTTCTAAAGGACAGCACTTGGTTTTCTTCTATGACATTTCACAAGGTTAGAGCATATTCAGAGAGAGATCTTCAACTTCTCCTTTTTGTGCAATCTCTCTAGATTGTCCAGAGTCCTAAATCCTGTTATGCTGTCTTGCTATCAGCTCATCCTGCAGGTTGCCTGTAGGGTTTAGGTCTGGGGACTGAAATGGTCATAGAAGGATTATTTTGTGTCTAGTGGTCAATTTCAAAAATTTCTTGATGTCATATCAAGTTGGAAAAAATTGGAAGAGAAACTGTCCCACAGCATCATAGATTCTCCATGAAGCATGATGTGTTTTTTCATATAGTCCTTTTTTTTCACACAAAACCCACCTGAAGTGTTTGTTTGAAAAAAATTCTCAATTTTAGTTTCCGGCACCACACTGTTTCTTAAAAGTTAGTACATCTAAATCTGTGGCTAAACTAACACAAATAATGTTAGTTTATCTCCAGCGTCTTTATCTGAGGAAGCTGCATAGGAGCAAGGAAGAGGCTCACAGCAATGATGACTGTGCTCTGTATAGGCAGGCAGGGAATAAACTGACCAAGGAGATCAGGGCAGCTAAGAGAAGCTACAGTGAGATGTTAATAAATAACTTCTCAGCTAACAACCCAGCTGCAGTTTAGAATGGTTTCAAAAATATCACCCTCTACAAAGCCCATTTCCAACAACCCCCAAGCCCCCAGCAGAATCCTCATCTGGCAGATGACAATAACAGCGTCTACTGCAGGTTTGGAAAGCAGCCGATCACACCTTCCACCAACTCGTCCACATCTCACTCTGACACAAACGCTCCCCATGCACCAACCACGCTCCTCTCCTCAGGGTGCCTACCTGAATTTGAAATCTCTGAGAAGAATTTAAATAGGCTCTTTCATTGTTGAACAACCAGGAAAGCTCATGCCTGAGAGCCTGCACTGACCAGCTGGCCCCCCATCTTCACTTAGATCTTCAACAAGTCACTGGAGCTGTGTGACGTTCACTCTTGCTTCAAGATATGCACCATCACAGGATTAAATAACTACAGACCTGTCGCCCTGACATCTTTTGTCATGAAATCCTTTGAGCGACCGGTGTTGAAACATCTGAAGGACATCACAGACCCCTGCTTGAGCCCCTGCATTTTTCTTACCAGGCAAACAGGTTGGCAGATGATGCAATTAATTTGGGACTACACTTTACCCTGCACCACCTTGACCACCCAGGGACGATAGCCAGGATCCTGTTTGTGGACTTCAACTCAGCCTTCAACACCATTAACCCAGACTCCCTCCACCAGAAGCTCACCCAACTCACAATGCCAGCCTCTCTTTGAATCACCAGTTTCCTGACTGACCAGCAGCAGCAGGTAAGACTGGGGAGCATCTTCTCCCATGCAAGAACCGTCAGCACCAGTCCCCCCCCATGGGTGTCTTTTCTTCCCACTCCTCTTTTCTCTGTACACAAATGACTTCACCTCAGTGGACCAGTCTGTGAAGCTCCTGATGTTTGCAGCTGTTATTGGTCTGATCCAGGACAGTGACCAGTCTGCACACATACAGTAGGTGGATTGGCTAGTCCACTGGTGTGACCTGAACCCCCTGGATCTTAGCCCACTCAAGACAGTGGAGATAATGGTGGACTTCCGGAGAACACTAGAGTTTTTGTTTTTTAACTACTGATCAATTATTAATATGGCCATTAAATCATCTGCTGAACAGAAAAGTGCAATCCAATAGCAATATTAAATTTACTTTTGAGCTGGGTCTGTACATCTTGGTTAACAGTTCTGCTCTCCTTGTTGTGCTTTTGACAGGGCAATTTGCTTAACCTTTTCCTTGAGTTGTTGTCCTCCTTTTTAGTCTAAAAGTGTTTCTGCCACAGCTTCTATGCACTTTTTGATCATTTCCCAGTCAGTGAAAGGCTTTTTGTGTTTTTCTAAAATCCACTGTACTCGCAGTGAACACTCGTATGCTCACTGTTGTTCTGTAAGAGTCTGTGTTATCAACCCTGTAGCTCGCTCATACTGCCCCCCAGTTCATTTATTCTCCTTGTATTACAGTCAGACCCAGGCGGATACCTTTGGTTGAAGATCCTATGTTTGGTTTCTTAATGTCTCTTTAGAGAGTCCAACTGATTCAGAACATTTAAGGCAGACTGGCCTTACACCCCACGGAAGTTAAAAGTGTACATTCATCTTTAAATGTGTGATTTTCACAGTCCACTTTACATATTTTTGACAAAGCTTCTTTTACTCACTCATCTGTACACCACCAAGTCATTGTACTGTAAGCAAGCGCAAGCTCCTAGTAGCTATTAACTAATGTTAATAGCAGCATAGCTCACTGCACTGATGGCTTGAGGCGGAACTTCAGCTACCATAGCTCCAGCCGTCATTGGGTCAGCAGAAACACAATTGATACAGATTAGTGCGAAACCAAGAGAAGCAGAGCCACGCTGCCTAAAAGGAGCCAGCGGAAAAGGGCCATTAGCAACCAATGTTCAAAGGCCCCACATAGGTTCTTCTTTGTCCTTTGCTGGCGGTTGGAATACAACGATGTGGTTCTGCCACCAGCTGTGGACCAGAATGTCGCTGACCTACATAGCTGTCTGTCGCGCCTGTTCAAAAGTCAGACATGGCAGCCATAAAATGTCTTTATCTACATAGTAAATGAGAAAATGCTTTGCCAAAGACAAAACGCTCTCTGGGTTCGGATTTGGAGTCCGGCTCTATGGACCCCTGGTTTAGACTTTTATCTTCGGGTGAGCGCTACAGATCACTAAAGGCACAAACCAGCAGCCCATGATACAAAGGGAACACATGATGCTTTTAAATCCTTCATTTTCACACTTAAATCATTCAGTTGTGGTCTCTATAAAGTGGAACTGCAATGCTTTGGTCTGAATTCCTTGTTATTGTAGCTTCTCTGACTCCTCTTTCTGAGAGTACCTCGTTTTGGTTCGGTGTTTTTAAATGCTATTGAGGCACTTCACACCCGCCCCCCTCCAGGTCAAAGAGTCTTCCACTTTAACCCGTTTGGCCATTTTTTTAGTTTGATAACAGAAATACATTATCTAGCGGTGAAGAAAAAAAGGCAGAAACAATGCAAAACCGTTTATGTAATAAACTATTCAAAACGCACTACGGTTCTGTCCTCAAGGAGCTAAAAGCGAACACACAGTGCTAATATCAGCAGAAGGCAAGATGCTACTGCCATCAAAACAATGGCCAGGACATCATATCAACACACAATAAATTCATGTGTTTTTAGAGTTATTTGCAGCTTACTGGTTTGCTGTGTCCATTGTTTCCATAGACAGAAGGAACTGACCCCTTGGTCAGATGAAGTCAGCAAATCCTTCTTGATACAGGCGGAGGTTGCTGAAGAACTCGTCCTTGAAGCGGGGGAAATAGGAATTTCCCCACTAATGTGGGTAGATTTGCATGAAAAATAAAATTTACCAGGCACTTCGAAGAGGTTCTGATGCTGGGTGACGGGACGGTGTAATGAATTGTGTGGGTTAATGTATCTTATGACTGAACCAAACCTATCCTCTTGCAGCATAGGCATATTTGAGCTACAATAAAAATGGCAGATACACAAAATTGATCAGCCGGAAGTCCATGACCTTATTTAGCTGTTCCTGAGTAAATACTGTGACGTACCAGTTGAAAATAAAACGTAATAGAGGATAGAGAAAACTAAACAGACTGAAAAATATGAACCCTAACAGAATATAATGAGAATGTAGCATTCCTACAGACTCCAAGTACACAGTAAAATGTATTTAAAGGGTTTTGCATGATATGAGTAATGCTTGCACTCAAAACTTCAGCTTTCTTTCAGGTATATTCTGTTCTCCCTCAAATCTATGTTTCTGTGCTCAGAGTTAATGCTTCTTGCACAGATATTTTCTCCTCCCGCTTGCACACACGCAAACTTGCTCTCTCCACAGATCAAAAATGCGCTCGCAAACTTGTCTTCCCTGATTGTGAATTTCTTTGCTCTCTCTCGGATGGGAGCGGTACCATCGCCTAGCAGCCGTTCCAGCCAATATAATGACATTGCGCAACTGCAAGGTTACAACCTAGTTAGGGTGCGCTTGTTTTTCCATCTAGTGGGTGTACTTGTGTGGCTACAATAGATTGCTACATCTCCTCTTCCGGCATTGCCCACTGCATGTACGACAAAACAACTTCAGCTTTTTGCTTCAAGTTACGATTGTCAAGGAGTCCTGACAAATGTTCAAAAAACTAACCACTTGTTATTGTCAGTTTACCAATTTTGAAGATAGTTTAACAGATTTTGGCCTTATGAGCCGCGATCATTCGTTTTGCATTCACATAACAGACAGCAAATCGGTTTCTCTTGTCACTAAATATCTGCTAAACTCATCTTGAACAGCTTGTTCTCATTTTGACACTGACACTTTTTTAGGTCACATTTTGTTATTGAGGAAAATACATTTGAGTACAAAAGCAAAAAAGATGTTTGAAAGAAAGTTTAAGTTTTAGCCTGGCACCTATATGTTGATGAAGTTGCCCATTAAAATAGATGTAATTTATTTTTACTCGGTTTATGCATTTTCCTAACATCTAAGAAGCAAGGGGCAACATTTTAGCTGCGTACATGTACTGCATAGGCTAGGATTGTCAGAATGTTTAGAATTTGTTCATCTGGGCTCTTTATGAAACTTTAAAATCAAATCTTTACAGGCTGCAGCTTTCATACCAGTGTCCAGCTGTGCTAATGGAAGTAGGGACTGGTTCAGAAGCTCCAGAACCTCTCACCCCTTTCATTGTATGAAATGCACAGGTCAGTCCTTCTGTTTTCCTTGGGAACGAGGATGAAGTCCTACATGTAAGCATCTAGAGGTGTCAAAATATCAGACAGGAAGTAGAAAACAAAATGCAAAAGCTAGCTTTGTGTTTGTCTGGGACACCTTAAATTCACTGCAGACAAACATTATGTTAAAGCTGATGTGAGAACAGAATCTGATGCTAGGATACTTTTTCTCAGATTATGACGTACATGAAAAAACCAAATAAAAAGAGACATGGGATTTGAACAATTTTCTTTGCTGTTATGCATATATCTTTAATGTTGAAGCTCTTGCCAATTATCTCGTCATCCTTCCTGATGGTCCACAGATTGTTCCCAGACAGATGAAAAACTGCTGGACCCGAACATCTCAGAATTATATCATACACAGCTTTTAAATGTTTTAATTTTAATTTTAAATCTGTAGGTGTGGTTGGGCATGACACTGAGTGCCTCTGTGTTATCACGCCTTGGTCCTCAGGGCACACTGCTCTGCATGTTTTAGATGTTTCCCTCCTTTAACACATCTGATTCAAGTGACTGCAGTTCAGCATATAATCAGCCATCAACTGAAATCAGGTATGCTGTAGTAGTGAAACATATTAAACATTAGATGACTCACTACTACAGCACTAGATGACAGCAAAGTGTTTCCAATAAGATCCCTGGTACATGTGGAATCTGCATCAACAGGCATTAATGGTATTAATACTCTACCTTAGCTGTGCGGTGCTTTGATGCCAGTTTGCAATAATAGTCCACAAGGGCTCTTAGTGTAGGATTTTCCCAGCCCGCAAAAAAGGATTTTTATCAAAAAAAATCCAAGACTTTTTTAATGAAAGTTTGATTTTATTACGATATTTGCTTCATAGTTTTCTTGACCAGAGGACTGGATAATAGTTGATGTTTTCAGGCAAAGGACATGTAGTAACCTGGCAGACAGGGACACTGGTGAAAATGCTCAACATTCTCTCTGCAAAACACAAGCAGTAACATATCTAAATGTTACCAATGCAAACAGAAAATGGAGACAGATGATGTGACTTTTATGTGTAAACTGTCTTGTCAAAAGCATTAAATAAAACCCAGAAGAACTAGCACGGCAGATTCTGAACCCGTCTAAATCTTTGTAGGGATCTGAATCAGCTCTTTTTCAATAATGATAATAAAGATAATTTACTCCCATGCATTCTAACATCTCACTCAGGCTCCGCTCCAAATCATAAAGGGGCAGCTCATTAATCTGGTTTCTCTCATTTTACTATCTCCCGAGGTTGACCACTGTATCGCTTTCCCTGATGGCTTTAATGCTGCGTTTAAATTATCTACTCCCCACCTTTCTAAGAATCCCCTTTGGCGAACTTTCAGCCGCCTTTAAGCATTTCAGAGACATCTAATACTCTGTTATCTGAACATAAAATAAGCGCGATACCTATTCCTCCCTCATCGCCGACCTACATTTCAAACATGGCTTCCAGATTTTTCTATCAATATCACAAATCCTTCTCTGCCAAAGCTGCATCCACACTCGCTCAATCAGGAGTTTGCCTAGACTGGTTTATTCTCGCCACTAAAATTTTGTCATGACGCAAGCTACCTCTGATTCCTGTGGCTCAGTTGGCCTCGTGCCAGTTCTTTACGGCCTGTTCCATCTCGGTTAAAAAGAGGGTCTCTCAAACGGATGGTTCTCAATCCTTTTGTTGTCAGACCCTTGCATGTGAACACATCATTATAGCTTAAAAAAAATAAATAAATACAGAACGTAAATACCTTCAGTAACTAACAATATGCTGCTTTAAATCTTTTACCTTATATTTTCCATAAATGAATTTTACATTAAATATTTACAACCCCTGTTTATCCTTGACAGTCTTTCCCTTGAGTGCTTTTACCATGTATATTTATTAAAATTTTAACCATTGCCTTCTATATTTTCTCCATACAATAAATTAAATGCAACGCAAATTATATTGTCTGTGACTTTACTTAGCTTATTATGTTAAAACTAGTAAACTTTCGTATTAGCTTCCTCTACTGGGGGGATGTACTTTTAAAAGCAACCTGTTTGCTTCGTAGAATATCAAAATTTTCATTTACGCATTCGAACATTTATACCGACCTTCTTCCTGTATTAACCAGGCGCTAAGGAACCATTTACTGTTTTAATGTACATCTTATCTATATCTTATCCCGTCTAATCGTGGAGCACACTTTCTTCCTGCATATCGGGTCGGTGCTGCGATGTTCAGTTTGAGACAATCGATTTACAGCACCTTCCCGGACTAAGTGTTTTCAAATTTAAGCATTAACTGCATTACTGGCGCAGAAAAATAACAAACTCTTACTAAACAATCTACGTACAGTCAATATTAATAAGTTTCACAGACGTAGCTCTTACCTCCGGCGAATCCTGGCTGGCCATAACTCATAAATTCATCGTTTCTGCCCGTCATGTTCCAGGTTTCTAATTCAGTCGCTTATGCCCTGTCTCGTTTTAAATTTTCAGGTCTTCCGCCGTCTCTGTCCATCAGCCTACTTTTACCCTACTCCGATTATTTCTCTCTCCTTCCTCTTTCGCAATCTGCCAAACACTGCTGTATCTCAGGTCTAGCTCTTCCAACTTTCAAACCTTATTCCTTCGCCTGGCAAAACTTTGAAAAACCTGAAAATTTTACCTTGCTAATAACACCTCATCGTACCTGGTCTACATTCAGTCCTAGCTTTCATTACTCATTGTTTGAACACCATCGTTTTAAGCTCCTCTACAGCCGTAGCTTTTAGCAGGCATCAATTTTTATTGAAAGATCATCTTTCTGAGCCCACTCCGAGCCTTTTCACTCATTACACATTAACTTCTCTTCAAAGGCATCTCAAAACATTGCATTTCGCAATGCGCTTAATTCCCCAAATAATTTCCCTTTATTCCTCGCCTTTTGGATCTGGGTAATTCCGTCCCCTCTCTGCTAGATTTGGTTTCTTTAGATGAGGTTGCCACTCTGCTCTATCTTTCTGGACCTCTCTCCTGCAGAACTGGAACAGTATATCTTTCTTCTATGATGACGTCGTCATGTCAGCAGATTCCATTCAGTTTTCACGGACGCAGCTCTGTCTGTGGGTTTTGGGGGATTTCTTCAGGGTGTGTGGTTCGCTGGCATCTGGCCACCTTTCTTTCCCTCATCCGAATCATCAGCCTCTTATGAAATAATCCCCATCACTATTGCATGCTGCATCTGGGGCAACCAATGGAAAAGAAAACGCATAGCCGCTTTATGCGACAATGCAGACGTAGTCGAAGTATAAATAAAGGCCGCTTCTCTTCTAAGTCAATCATGCCCTTCATGCGCCGCATCACCTGGCAAGCTGTAACTCACAATTTTATCATTTCTGCTCGCCATATTCCCGGTCATCATAACTCACTGACTGATGCTGTTTCTCATCAAAATTCCAGGTCTTCCATCGCCTCTGCCCTTCAGCCAATGTTCATCCAACACAGATACCACCTCTCAAAGTCCCAATCCTAGACTAAACTCATTCCTTTACTCCAATCAGCTTATTATTATTGTGATCCAGGCTTGGCTCCCTCCACTCTCAGGTCTTATTCCTTTGCTTGGCAAACTTCTCAAAATTTTGCATCGCGCATAATACTCCTCTTTACCCCATTTGCATTCCTACCGTCCTAGCTTCTATTACTTCTTGCTTCGATGTCCGGCATTTCAAACTCCCTTACATTAAGAGTTTATTAGCCGGCATAAATTTATTTTCAAAAGGCCATCTCTTCGAACCCTCTCCAAGCCTTTTCTCAAATCATTCCATCAAACTTTTACTCAAAGGTCTTAAAAAATCATAGCATTCCTGAGCCAGATTCCAGGAAACCTATCACTCTTTTCATCTTAAAAGATCTCCTTCTAGTGTTCCGTTCAGGCCCTTCTTCATCCTACCAAAAAAATTTTCTCTCCAGCACCTGGCTTTTAGCTTTCATGGCTTCCTCAGAATAGGGTAATTTACTACCCCATCAAGCTCATTTGATCCTGCTAGAGACCTAACTATTTCTGACCTAAAGTTCCATCCCGATCATTTTAAAATTCATCTTAAACATTCCAAAGGAAATGGTCCTCGCTTCATCTTCATTGCTCGTTTAAATGCTCCATTCTGCCCCTTTCATGCCATGTTTAAATTCGTCATCAAATGCCACAAACTCTTTCCAACCTCCTTGCCCCTCTTCCTTACTCCAGAAGGAGTTCCCATGACTGCTACTTGGTTTCTCAACCACGTGTGACTAATGTTAGTTCAATGCAATCTTCCCTCAAGTTAGTTCTCAGGTCATTCATTTCGAATCGGGGCAGCCACTACAGCCGCCTCACTAGGAGTTTTGATTGCTCGCTCCAACAACTCAGCCGCTGGTCCTCCTCAGCCTTCTCTTCGTATGCCCCTCCTGACCTCCAATCTCAACGATTTATCAGTTCTTAGATAAGAACTCTCACAATTACTGGTGGTAGTCGGCCTTATCCAATCCTTTCCTCTAGCTAGATCAATTATTAATCTTCCTTTTCTATTCCTGGTTCTCAGATCTAACCTTTTAAATTTGCATGTTTTATTCTTCTATTTCAATTCATTTACCATGTTTTTAGACAATTTTATTTTTTAGTTTTCTCTCTTTCAAACGCACCTGGATCTTCACCACTGGTAGGCATATCCAACCAAGCCTTGTCATGCTCCTCATTCAGCCTTCAGGCCCATCAGTCTGCGCTATTGGCAAGCATATCGAAATATGCCTTGGCAAGCATAGCAATAGCCCTCTTTAGGCTCATCACTATCTACGCCATTGGCAGGCGTTTCATTCAGCCTTGTCAGGCTCACTCACGCCATTAGCAGGCATTTCATTCAGCCGTCGGGCTCACACATGCCATTGGCAGGCGTTTCATGCAGCCTTCGGGCGCACACGCCATTGGCAGGTGTTTCATTCAGCCGTTGGGCTCTCACACACCATTGGCAGGCGTTTACAAACATGTCTTGGTAGGCATCTCAATCCTATACCTTGTCAGGCATTCATCTAGCCACCTTGACGCCTGTCAGGTGCAGCCTATCTTCACCCGACCTGGCATCGGCCATCCACGCATCTTCAGTCATAATTCAGGTAAGCCCATTCGAGTCTAATCCAAAATTTTTGGTCTGCGTTTTACTTCCCGCTTATCTCAGATAATCAATAACTAATCTCCTTTTTCCTTCAGTTCAGCCTCAGCCTGGCCTCAACCCTTTTGGGGGAAGACGTACCTAATTATAATCATAAGATGTTTATTCAAACTCATTTCATCCTCAGCGTTGACGTCTTCCTCAGGGGTCCAAGCGCCAAAGAAATAATCTTTCATTAATAAACTCTTTAACCATCTTCTTGTTGTTTCTCCATTATGTGAGTCTTTCCAGGTTGAAATGGAGTTTAAACGAAAATTCAACATGGAAGACTCACCACCCTGTCTCGTCCAATCACTCCTCACTGGCTGCTGCAATCAACGGCAGGTCCGCTCTCCTCCTCAGCCAATCATCTCCCAGGGCATCACTTTTAAAGACCCTCTGCATGGAAGACACCGCTCTTCTGCTGAGCTTCCACCCTCCTCCACCCCTTCTCCACCATAAGCTCCCAACTCCTTCCATACCAAGGCCTACGCCACCACCAGGATCGGATCCCGGGGGGGGAAGACGTACCTAATCATAATCATAAGATGTTTATTCAAACTAATTTCATGCTCAGCGTTCACGCCTTCCTCAGGGGTCCGAGCGCCAAAGAAAAAATCTTTCATTAATAAACTCTTTATCCGTCTTCTTGTTGTTTCTCCATTATGTGAGTCTTTCCAGGTTGAAATTATATTTACATGATTTATGAAAACTATTAAAACAACAAATCTGGATAGAACATACAAAGACATAATGATCTGACACATTGTCATAATATAAATGCCTTTTGGAATCCTGAAATGGTATTTCAAGTTTCATCGTATTAACATGTTTGAAAGCTTGCTAGTAAAACCACTAAAGCTTTAGCAAAAACAAAAATAAAACACTCAAATCAAAAAAACAATCATTAATGGGATTTTTATTCTATTTCTTCTATTAGACATTGAAAGCAATGTTACTGTATATACAGCTGGTTTGGAGCTAACATCACAGCTGATTAGATAACAAAATAAATACAATAGGAGGTTACCTAAACTCTCTGGGTAGTTGTGGAAGTGTCTACTTTTCACTTGTGCTTCCTCTGGAGCATCTTGTGTTTTAAGCAGTGTCTCTTTACCCACAGAGTGTGTGTCTAAGTCATGTGGTGAAACACACACTCACACACAAATACGTACGGCGACGCCATGCACCTGGCTGCAGCTTGACAAAAGTTTATCAGAAAGTCAATCTTGTTGAAACCAACAACGCAGGTGTCATGTGTATGCGAGCATGTGTGTGTGAAGCAACTATTCCCGGTTGACATCAGCATGGGTGCCGTGACATTCAGCAGTGTGTGCGGTTGAAGTAGATCTAAATGGTGGATTTAAATCACAAGAAATTATTTAGATTTTATGGGACAGAAACAAAATGAAAAACAGCAGGTTTTGTTGTAAGAGAAGAGTGTACCAACCACTAAAGTTGATTTTCCTGTGGCTAATAAACCCTAAATAGCACATTTAAGTGTTTTCAAAATGTATTCAAGAAAATGCAAAGAACAGTATGACAATTCCTACTCAAATGCAGTGCTCATGTTTCAATATTTCAGACTGGTTCTGAGTCACCTTTGTAGATAAACAGTTCTCCAGTTCACAGTGAACCAAAGAAGATGCTTGCCTATTAATATCTTGAGTTAAAAACTAAAACTCTGAGCAATAAGTTTAGGACTGAGAAGACGCTCGATATGAGTAGTTGTTAACCACAACCGAATCTAATTTATAATTACAGTTTAGGATTAAAAGTAAAGTACACAGTAAACTATTAATTACAGTTGATCAGATAAAACAGTTCACACATAAACTTTCAGCAAAAAAAAAAAAAAAAATTGTATGTGTGTATGATTACAGGGGGAAGTCCTTTACTTTTCTTTCTTCGGGGATGCCAGATTCAGAGGAAACCCCTCCTCTATTTGCCTCCCACGCATCCACCTACACAGTGGAAACTTCTGTCTGAATGACACACACACACGCACACACACACACACACACGTACATCACATAGTGTTTCATCAAAAGGCCACTTACGGAGCCTTATTAAGGTAAGATACACACAAACCCTGACAGATAAATATGTTGAGCTTGGGGAAAACTAAGAAAAAAGGTGATAATAAAAGCCATTCTGACAAATTTCAGCCTGAGAAACTACCTTGAGAAGGCAAATTTAAGCAAGACCGTTTGGCTACAACCGCACTTAGTTACATTAAAGGATGCCCTCTCACAAAACTGGTGCATTTCCACTTTCAGATTTTTAGCTGACAGACTGTTCGCTGGAAACTACCTTATCAGATTTCTTTCAATTACAAAGAACAACACTGAAAGCATCAACAAACAGACCACAAAGGGCTTTGTAGAGCATCTTGGCTTCGCGACAATTACTGCTACAAAAATCTTTCTCACAGCATGTCATATTGTGCATTTAAGCCAACACAAGGGTAACAAGAACACTTGTGATGTAACTACACAGACTTTGATGGGTGTAAGAACAAAATATTTAAACACAATTATTTTTCTACAGCTGATAATAAGCCAATTTCTTGTTTCTATTTAAACTTACAATCTTGAAGTTGCATTTTTACTACACAAAGCTATTGTTTACCCATTAGCTTTTACTAATCAAGATCATAATTATCTTGATAAGATCATGCAAATGTAATTTAACTAATAATATCACTAACAATAACATATCTAGATCTTTATGGATGTTCAGGATTCAGATATATTCACAGGCGCTGACATACATTGTGCGAAAGGTGTGCACACATGCACACACAGACACACACACCCATCACTGAGGATGCAGAGGAAACACACAAGCAGCAGAACAAAACAGGGCTCCCTGTGTGGTGGCAGATACTCTCAGAAGACATACACCCACAAGCTTACAGGCAACACAAAAGAAGAGAACACGGAGTCCTCAGACCTACATTTACACTATGTAACCACTGTATGAAAAAAAACCTCCGTGTGTATGTGTACGTTTAAGTTTGTCAACTTCAAAAAACCTTCAGGACTTTTCTAACTGCATCAGTAACAATCAAACCAGTCTCATATCAGATTTTTACATCAAACCAGTCACCTTTCTTAAATAAAGATGTTTTCCAACTGACAAAAAAGAACCCCTTATTACACATTACAATTATACAAGTATGTGACAATAATTTGAAGGCAAAGGTATAGAAAAGCTATGATTTAAGCCAGGGGTCACATACCCTATGGTGAAATACTGTCCTGAAAAGAATAGCAGGAATGTTGGGAACTGTCATGGTTAATTAAGCAGGTGCTGGAGGAAGGACTTATGATAAAACTCCTTTGTGCATTTAGGATTTAGGATACAGTAGCCCGTCACTAAAGGAGCTCTCCAGTTCTAAAGGAGTTCCACACCTGCACTGCAAAAGGTAGAGTCTCCACTGACCCTTCCTGTAAAGTGCGTTAGTGTTGTGTCTTCAGTCCAGTTTAATTAATTTAAACACACACAGAGTCTCCTATCTCAATGTCAATTCCCTTGATGTTCACCAGTGTCAGTAGGGTGGGGGTGGGTCTGTGCCTGTGTAAATCCACTATCAGCTCCTTTGTTTTCATCACATTGATCAGGTGGTGGTTCCGCTGACACCAGTCTCCTGTGTCCGCTGTCTGTAGTCATTGTCGTCCTAATTAACGAAAGGCTAAAAGATGTCGCTTGTAAATTACCATGTGGGTGAAAGCAGAGATGTTAAAGCCAGACCTCACAGCTTTATTGTTTGAAATATACAAAAAAGGCACCATCAACCCTGGAGGTTCATATTGTAGCCAGGAATGGCAAAGATCTGAAGACAGGGAAACTGTTTATAAAATAGATCTACTAAAATGAGTTTACTTCCAGAAATAACAAATATGACAACATCTCTCAACATTTCTCAAACCAAAGGCGACAGTTTTCTTTATTTTCCTGTTACAGTAAATACCTTGAAGTGTAAAATTATAAACAGCAGAATATCTTAATATGAATGTTTGATGCAGATTTTCACCAAAATATAAAGTTGTTAAGAAGATTGTAAAGAGAGAAAAAGTGTCTCTGCACAGTGAGCATTGGGATCACACAGTAGACGGCTAGAATAACTGTAAACAGTGGATGGGTGTGGATTCTCTCCAGGTACACTGGCTTCCTCCTACAGTCCAAAACACATGAGTCAGGTTATTTAGTTACTCTAAATTGCTCTTAGGTATAAGTCTGTGTGGATGATTGATTGTCCTGTGTGTCTCTCTGTTGCCCTGTGATGGACTGGCGACCTATCCAGGATGTATCCCGCCTCTTGCCCAATGACAGCTGTCATTGGGCAAGAGTGTTAGTTTTAGTGTTAGTTTAAATACTGTGCAACATTTTGCATGTTGCCAAGAAGTTAAAGTTTAGTCTCTAAACTTGCCATAAAGGTCCAATTTGGCTTTTATGGTTTATTGCAGGTCTTCCAGAGTAACCATAGATCTCATTGCTGCTTCTCTGGTTGATGTTTTCCTTCCCAGACAGTTTAGATGGACAGCCATGGTTTGGCAGGCTTCCAGTTCTGACCCTCTGTTTCCATTTTCAGATTGTGGACTGAACAGTGTTCTGTGAGATGTTTAAAACTTGGCATACTGCTTTATAACTTACCTCTGCTTCAAACTTCTCCACAACTTTCCCCCTCCCCTGTCTGGTATGTTTATTGGTCTTCATGAAGCTGTTTATTCACTAATGTTCTCCAACAAACTTCTTAGACCTCCACAGAAAAGCTGGATTTATTATTGGATAAAACTACACAGACAAAGGAGTGATTTCAGAAGGAAGTTGGTTGCAATGTTTTTTTAAGGGATGTTAGAGTGACGAGGGCTGAATAGAATTGCATGCCACACAAAATTTTGAAAAACCATGATTCTGTTTACTTCCACTTCACGACAATGCAACTGTTTTAGTCTCACAAAATCTCAATAATATAAGAGTTGTAACATGAAAAGGTTTAAGGGGATTGATACTTTAGGCACTGCCTATATTATATTGTGTCACAACTTTTATTTCCTGAGAAAACAGGCACAATCTACGAGTGTTTAGTTTCCCTTTGGACGCTTTTTTTGACCTAGAGCTGTTTCACAGAGCGCCATCAAATTTGTAGCAAAAGAGGCAGCCACAAGGACCAAAGAGCTGAGGAATAAGGAAGCACCACAGACGAAGAAGGTTGATGCATAGTTGCCGGTCTGGTCGACAAACCAACCTGGGGAACGAGGAAGAAAATGAGCCACATAATCATCTAAACATAAGTTTCTAACACAAAAGATATCAGCAAGGGAAATGAACACAACTAAGATTAACTGATGCATCAACAAACATTTGTGCAAAGCTGTTTTATCTGTAAATAGGTAAAAAATGTATATTAGAAACGATCTAAAACATTTTACATATAAATAAATCTGCTATGTTTAGATTTTGGGAGCTTAGAAATTCCTGCACTTTCAATAAAAATAGAGAGAAAACCAATTATCTTAATTATTTAAAGAATTCAGAATTTAAATATTCTTAAACATTACAACTCCTACCCCCTATAGGTGGGCTGACCAGGTATGGGATAGCATGCAGGAAGTACACCACGCCCAAGGCCGAGGTAAGATGGGTGGAGCCCACAGTGTCAGAAGTCACCACTGGTATCAGCGCCACATATGCTCCATCAAAGTATCCGTAGAGAATGGAAAACGTCACCAGGAGGGAGAAAGAACGGAGGAAAGGCAGGAACATGCAACAAAGGCCCTCCATGCTTATAGCCACCATGTAGCTCAGCATGCGATATCTCTTTAGACATCTGGGGGAGAGGAAATCTGTTACTGTAGAGCTTTGCTTAAGTGATTGAATAAGACATAACAAACAAGACCTCCATCTCTCACTTACTTCCTGTCTGTGATCCATCCAAAGGTGATGTTGCCAACAATTCCACTGACACCAAATATTGACATGAGGAAGGCGGCATGCTGATGCTTGACCCCTACACTCAGAGCATAAGGGACAAGGTAAACTACTGGAACACTACAGCCAAACGCCAGAAAAACAAAGGATATGGACAGGATCAAGAATCTGGGAATCCACAGGAAGCCAAACTCGTCCTTTGCTTTAAAACAGGAAGATTGACCTCTGGATAACGGTTGCGAGAATACCAGTGGTTCAGTTGAAATGGTTTCGTCAAAGCCATCTGTTGGTATCTCTTCACTGGATATTGAATTTTCCCTTTTTTCATAAGCATTCATCCATGTGTTGTTTGAGTTATTCTTGTCATCCTTCATGCTGCTTTTTAAAATCGTTGTACCTGATACCCCCGTCTCCTCCAGCATTGTCTCCAGCTTATTGCTTAACAAGAGGCATTCTGCCATTTTCTTATCTGTCAGCCTAGTAACAGTCAGCTTTGGGCTTGGTAGCAGTGTGATACTCTGTTGAATTTTGTCGTTATCAAGCCCAAGGTTTTTGAAGGTTCCAATGGAGATGACAAGGCCCTGTTTGTCTTTTAAATTCTGTATTTGCTGCTGCTTTGGCTCTGCTTGGCCCCAGTCAGTAGGTATTTTTTCAGGGAGTTCAGTTTGCAGCACAGCTGTCATGCAGCCCTTCTCCACGTTTGTCATGTTGCTCTCCCATATCCTACAGACAGAACAAAACAAATCAAGAACAAATGTTTTTTTAGATACAGTGCCTTGCAGGAGTGTTCCCTCCTCTTGAACATTTTGCATGTAATCAGATTACTACCACAAACTTCGATGCACTTTCTTTGGACTTAATGTGACACAAAGTAGCACATGATTATGAAGTAGAAAACAAATAAAAGGAAATTTTTGTTTCAAATAAAAATCTAACAAACACGGACTGAATCCTCTGTTGAACTACCTTTTGCTGGAATTAGAGCTGCAAGTCTTTTGGAGTATGTCTCTTTTTCTAGCTTTGCACAAATAGAGACTGAAATGTTTGACGGTTTGTCTTTGCAGAAAATACTAAGTTCAAACAGATTGGATGGGCAGCATCTGTGACCATCTTTAAGGCCAGCTGGTGATTTTCAATTTGCCTAAGTCTGGACTTTGACTGGGCCATTGTAAAACATGGATATATTTTGATCAAAATCATTCTGTTGTAGCTCTGGCTGTATGGTTAGGGTTGTTATCCTGTCAGAAGGTAAACCGAAGGTCCAAGGACACTGGCTTTTTATTGTTTCACTTTTCAATAAAGGCCAGATTTGTGGAGTGGACACCTACCAGTTATCCTGTTGACAAATACTCCCAACTGAGCTGTGGATCTATACAGCTAAACTTACAGCCATGTCTCCGTAGGTTTTCAGTTGTGCCAAACTCCTTTCATCTTCTGATGAACCATGCTTTATTAGCCTAACCTTTTTATTTAGGGGTATCAGAGTAAAGCAAGCTGACTATAAATACAAAGCAACCTGTTCAGATTTTTCGTTATGAAAAATTGAGAAAACAGTGTATGATTTTCGTTTAAATGTACAATATGTGCTGCTTTGTTCCATCACATACAATTCAAGTTAAATACATTGAGGTCTGTGGTTGTAATGTGACAAAATCTGGAAAATACTTTTGAAAGGCACTGGATGCTGCATTAAGCTGTAAGGGTGAAAAGCCACAAGTGTTAAATATAGTATCGAACCTGTTGTGTACATTTCCCTTCCTTTTAAGACTTGGTTTCTTGTGCTAAAGACACAGTAACTCTCATCACCCTCCATAATTACCTAGCTGGTACAAATGTGTAAAAAGCCTAAAATAAATTCATCTTTTATTGCAGTAGAGGTATCTGATTCAGTAAGATTTAGAAAAATCCGCCTGTTTAATTGTGCACCTTCATTCAGTGGGGTAAAATATGCTACATAAAGAAAATATCGTATTTTATTACATTGTTTTTTTTTTACAACAAGCCAGCCTCTGACAATTCCCATGACAAATGTAACTGAAGCAATATTGTAATTTATATTTGACTGTTTTTCTGTGGATTAGAGTGTCTGGAAATTTTAAACGAGTAAAATACAGCCTGCAAGTTTCCTGAAGTGTAAATATGATGTTAAATAGAGACCAGTTTCTTTAAGCTACTGGTAAGTGGGCTGGACAAGGACCCTAGTATATTTTTGTACTATGCACAGTGAGGAGGATGATGCAATGGGTGGTAAAGTTTTTTTTTTTAAATCTCTATTAGAAAACTGCAGCAAAGAGTTGCATCTCGGGGTCGGCCAATTCCCACAACAAGCACTAGACTCTCTCTGCATGTCTACCGATGTTTGAGAGCTTGCCAAACACTACTGGGACTTTGCCCACAACCATATGCTTTTGGTGGAGGGCCTGTGATGTTGTGGGTATGCAGGGAAATTAAATAAAAATCACATAGCCTCTGCACTGCAATGAGTGGGTCTTTCAGAAGAATAATGATCCTAAACATATTGCCAAATTCAAGAAATCTGTGGCAGGGGTGATTTTGTAAGAACAATCAATTTTTCACATGGGATTTTTTTTACTCACTGAATAAATGTACTTAAATGAAAGGACGTTTTTTAAGAATTGTTTTTCTGGGATAGTTTTGTAAAGCATTAACAAAAGAAAAGATTTTAAGGCTTTTTAAACTCTTTGCCAGATGTGTTCATTTGTATGAAGGGTACTGTTTACAGTTATGCCCTCCTTTGAATATAAATAATGAATTAACTATAAACTGCATTAGTGAGCAGCTAGCTCCATCTGTTGACCAAAAAAATTATAAAATAGAAGGCTCTACTGCATAAATTTTTCCACAGTGTAGGATAATATCTTTTACGGTGTTTTTCCTGAATTTAATCTATTTTTATGTGTTATCATCACCAGGATCAGCTTTACGTTTGTGCACAGAAACAGCATACAGACATCAAATATAAATACACTGCCTAAACTGTGGAGGAGATTAAGAAATGATAAAAGACACATGTTTTGTGTATGGTATGGTGGGTTAGTATAGTGCAAATGTCCATATTGTGCTATAGTCACGTTCTTTAGTAAAAGACTGGCAGCAGAAACTGTGTCAGCGGCTTCTGTTTTTTGCAGTGCAGGATGTGTGTGGTCAGCAGGTCTATTAGTTGCATGTTTCTTAACTCTAGACCTGCACAAGTCCTGGATGGAGGAAAGGTCAGCACTAATGATCTTCTTTGTGGACACAATTGTTCGTTGCCGTCTGGTCCTGTCCTGTTTTGTGGCTGAACCAAGCCAGACAGTGATGCACAAGCAGAGGACAGGAGTTTCACAGACAGGTCAGCTGGGGTGTCGTTATTTGTGTGGACCGAGATGAGCAGTAGGGAGAGAACACAGCCCTGAGGGGTGATTTCAACTGATTGTTGAAATCACCAAGGATTTTTTTTTCTCCACATCTGTTATTATGGCAGCGAGCTGTTTTTCATCCTCTGATACAAAGGCTTGTTGTAGGAAGTAAACACCGGCTAGAAAAAAAGTGTATTTTAAGGTATCATTTATTTGGGAAAAAGACATGATGTTGTGAAGAACTGACCTTTGAGCTCGGTTCTGTTCCAGCGGCCTCATCAGAGCGCCACAGATGCACAGGTTGGAAACAAATCCTCCCAGGATAAGCAGAGCTCCTCTCCAAGAGTAATGATCAATAAACAGCTGAACTGCAGGAGCGAGAAGAAAGGTGCCGATGCCGCTGCCTGAAGACAAGGTGAAACCAAATTAGATGGGATAGAGACATGAAGAGAAAGACAGTGGGAGTTAAACAACATAAAAATATAAAAAAGGAAAAAGTGCTTCAGATGATCTTCAAAATAAGGAGGACGAGAAAAAAAATGATAATCCAAAAAAACAAACTAAAAATAGGAGATAAAAAGTAGTAAAGTCAGTACCAGACAGAGCAATGCCATAAGCTAGAGCTTTCCTCTCACTGAAGTACCTTCCAACCATTGCTATAGCTGGTGTGTAGCTCAGAGCAAAGCCAAGACCTGTGGAAGTTAAATAAAGGTGTTATTAGTTTCACAAAACATTCCTCATCCTGGCTTGTTTGTGGTGTGGGTGAGAGTAGAGCATAAGCAAACTAAGCAGATTGGGCGAGAGGGGGGATTTCAGAGTAAAGGTAAGGATCTGCACTCACAAGTGAATACACACAGTTTACAGTTAGTAAGACTAACAATGCTAATCATGCTAATTGCTAATAAAATATGCCAAAGACTGTATTAAATGCTTGGGCCCCCCATAAATGCATCAATTTTAACACAGATTGTATAACTAAAATGTTTATACTTGTTTCTTAGAAATACTATTAAATTTAAAGCTATTGAATTTACAACAATTACATTTTAATGTTTCAGAATAGATATATTAAAATATATATTAAAATCTAGGATTTAAAGGGAATTAGAAAGTTTACTTTGGAAACATGCAGAGAATAAACTTCATTGTTTGATTGTTGTGTTAACATAGTTAAAATTTGAAGCTATGAGTTTAATCTTTTCTTGTTTTTGAGCTCGGTTTGTTCACAAATACATCTCAGCAAATAACACCCAATATTTGTGATTGAAAGAGGGAGAGAGGGAGACTTTCAGTAGATACCAAGAAGGCTGAATGGAGTACAACAAGTTGCTTTGTTTTCCCCCTTTGAACCTTTAGCATCTCCCTATTATGGAACATGCTTGATTTAGAAATCTTGGTAGTATTTTGGAAAACTTAGACTTAAGGTACAGGTCTAAATTCACAAGGAAATACTCGTTGATACATCTTACAGTTAATTATGCTAACCATGCCAATCATCCTAATTGCTAATGTGAAGATGCCAACGACAGTTTAAAATGTCACATTTTGTTATTATTCCTACTGTTTTACATCACCAAATCTTACATTGTTTCTAATATATATATAAAAATATATAAATGAGCATTTACAGCAAAAAGGTTAGAAAATAATATTTTCAATGCTGTTCAAATTTTTTCGTAAATTATAGTTCTTAAAGAGAAATTAGAATCAGCTAAAATTGACAAGTCACAGCTTTACAAAAGCCAGAGATAGGAAAAGGGCCACCATACTCTGATCGGCACAACTGTAGTTCAAAGTCCCTCAGGTCTGCAGTTCCTACTCCGGTCATACACTCTTGTTTTTAAGATACATATGAGATATGATATTATTTAAAATAATAGCCTAATGTAGCCTGCAATGACAGATATTAATAAAGGTGTTTCGGTGTCATAAATGATTGTGTGTTTAGGTGTACCTGTGAGGACTCCCAGAGAAGCATAGAGGAATTCCAGACTGGAGGCAAAGGAACTGAGAACCAGGCCAACAGAGGACAGAATGCCTCCAAGAAAGACTGTTGCTCTACAGGACAATCGGTTTCCAAGAAAACTACCAAGAGGAGCTAAAACAAAGTTTGTGGAGATTACTTGCATTTTGTATTGTTTTATTTATTTATCACATATGCAGCGCCTTGCAAAAGGAGCATCGCTACTTTTGAAGAAGACTGAATGGAGTACAAGGCTTTTTGTTACGTTCCGAACCGGAAATTTAAACGGACACTGCTCAAATACATTAAAGGAACAATTTAAAAACACATCTTATATAAATTGAAAAAAAGCATGCTGGATATCCATACCTATACGGAAAGGGCAATGTTTTAGGAACAACTGGATGTTACATCATTTGATGAAAATTATTAACCCACTGAGAGCTTAATCTGAAGTTAAGAGAAATTCAAACTGAAAAACTGATGCTGAAATGTCATTGCAGCAACACAAAAAGGTACTCAGTAGTTTGTATGGTCCCCATGTGATTGTATGCATGCTTGACAACGTCAGGGCATGCACCTTATGAGATGATGGATGGGGTTCTGGGGTATCTCCTCCCAGATTCTGACCAGGATATCACTGAGCTGGACAAGCTGAGATGCAACCTGGTGGTGTCAGATGGACCTAAACACGATGTCCAAGAGATGTTCCATTGAATTTAGGTCAGGGGAGTGTGGAGGCTGGGTCATGATATGAATTCCTTCATCTTCCAGGAACTGCCTGCAGACTCTTGCCAGATATGGCAGGGAATTATCATGCAACAGGAAGCACCCAGGACCCATATTTTATCCCGATACCTAATGGCAGAGAGGGTACCATTGTTTATCTTGTACAGGTCTGTGTGTACCTCCTTGGCTATGCCTCCCCAGACCAACACTGACCCACAATAAAACCGATCTTGCTGAACAATGTTGCAGGTAGCATAACTTTCACCTCAGCATCTCCAGACCCCATCTGTCAAATGAGTTCAGAGTAAACTTGCTCTCATCTGTGAAAAGAATAGGGCACCAGTACTAAACCTGTCAATTCTGGCTTTGTCTGGCAAATGCCAGTCGACCTCTACGGTGCCTGGCAGTGAGCACAGGGCCTACTAGAGGACCTTGGGCCCTCAGGCCTTCATGAAGTCTGTTTGTAATGGTCATAGACATTCACACCATTGAGCCACTGGAGGTCACTTTGTAGAGCTCTGACAGTACTAATCATGTTCCTTCTTGCTAAAAGGAGCAGATACTGGTCCTGCTGATGGTTTAAGGACATCTGAAGGCCCTTTCCAGCTCTCCTAGGATAACTTCCTGTCTTCTGGAATCTCCTCCATGCTCTATGGACTGTGCTGGGAGACACAGCAAACCTTTGGGCAATGACACGTATTGATGTGCCATCCTGGTGGAGTTAGACTGCCAGTGCAACCTCTGTAGGGTTCAGGTATCGCCTCATGCTACCAGTGGTGGCACTGACCCTTGTCAAATACAAAACTATTGAAAAGAAGTTTAAAAAATAAGGAGCAAAAAAATGTCCATGGCCTCCACCTGCAAAACCATTCCTGATTTTAAGGTTGTCTCATTGTTGCCCCTTTAGTGCACCTGTCGATTTAATTAACAAAACAGCTGACAACACCCTTTACCACTTAACTGACCAGCTCCATATTATAGATGTTTCACTGACTTGATGTTATTCTCTGATTAAAGTGCTCCGTTCTAGTTTCGAGCAATGTATTCTAAGGATTTATTATGATATACCCAGACAAATGGCACAAAAAGTAAAAAAAAAGCGATTTGAAGACTTTTGTAAGGCACTGTATATGTAGACTTTGCATATGCCTGCATAATGTGGAAAAGATGCATGTCTTACCACACAGCATGGTGGTGGAGTCAATCATACTGTGGATCCAAGCAGTGGTGGAGTAATCCTTTTCAAAGTGCATCTGGAACTCCACAAAGAACATGGAAATACACCTGTTCAAAGAGACCAGAAGAAAAAGTTTTCATTCTCTTAAATTTTACCATTAATCTTGATGGTTTTGGTTCTGTCATTGACTATCATGGCATTAAACCTTTGTTGTCAGGTCTTTTATATTGGTTGGGAAAATGTTTTGAGCCTCAGAGAACCTATTAATTTTGGGAAAAGTTATCCGTATAGGTAATAAAGACATGCTTACCTGGTGATTGTAAGTTTAGCTAAAATTTCACTCCACTCTTTCCCCTTTCAGGGAACACACACTACTCACAAAATGTTAGGGATAATCAACCTTCAGGTCAAATTTATGGACAATGGAAAATGTTCGTGCTGCATTGATTGAAACAAAGGTTATCAACAGTGGTGGTCATATGTAGGGCAGTTCTGTACTGACGAGACCCAGATTATAATAAGACCACCTTAAAATACTGTATGTGTCTGGTTACAACAGTGGCTGATGCCTAGCATTCTCCTTGACATCTCCAACAGTGGTGAAAACCATCATTTCTGTTCAGGGTGAATCTATTTTCATCAGAAATCAGCACTGAAGCCCAATGGTTCCTCGTTCAGCGAAAATGCTTCCTGTGCCATTTCAGATGATAATGTCTGTCCCTGGTGTTGTGATCAGGTACCTTTAAAGGTCATCGGCATGCAGCCGACACTTGGGGGGCCTCTGAGCTCCCTTTAACGTGTATAGTATTGAGTGACATTCACCACCGTGTTCCACAGGGAACTGATCACAATGTCATCAGTCACACTATTATCGCTATGGTATGTTACTCTTGCAATCTCTCTGTAACTACGTTGCATTATACTGACTCTCACACTCTGGTAACCCTAAGTTCTCTCTGAAAGCATCCCATTTAAAGCAATTGTAAGGTGTCATCTTGATCTTATGGTGTCAAAATGTGGACAGCATAATGAAGAGGACTCGTTTAATAGAAAATGTTATTGAATCAGACAATTTAGTTGTTATTGCATCAGACACATTTTTGTGGTAAATCACCTTGGTAGAGAACAGCATGTTATGCAACCGAGGGCATTGCACAATTGAAAGAGTTTTGACAAAGGTCTGCAGCAATGACCTGTAAATGTTATAGAGCATTTTTCAATGCATTCTGAAAGTTCATCAGAAAGCTGAATATCTCTCACTTTTGGTGAGTCGTGTATTTGAACCAATGCCCTATTTAGTAAAGAATCAGTTCAGATATGCTTTCACCCCCACATGCATATGTGCTCTCAGGGTACTCTGGCATCCCACGACCGGTCCTAAACCATGCATGTTACATAACTGGACACTTCCAATAATGCTTAGGTGTGATTGTTTGTCCTGTTTGTCCCCCCCCCCCTGCATGCATGCATGCATGGATAGATGGATGGAGAGACGGATATAATTTCTGTGTCAAGGGTTGCTAGCTGCACAGGTTCATTGGTCCAACTCCTATCCTGTAATCTGTGAGCTCTGTACTCATTGAACTAATTTTTATTGAGGTCTGTCTCAGTTATATAATGGTCTCATTTCAAAGAGTGTACAAAGCATTTGTTCGTAAAGTTACAAAGCTTCTTGTCCAGATCTAAAGAATGGCATCATTGTGGCCATTTGGAGTGATCTCAATCGATAGCTTTTCAGGATTTCTATCAAACTTTGTCTTTGGACATTTGCTGTTTTGCACTTATTTTCTGTCCAGTCCTTGTACCTATGATAGGATATTGTTCAGAATGTGCTGAAAAATAAGGAAAGTGGACAACAACAGAAGTGTCATGTTTAGAAAGAAGTGTCCTTTATAAACAGGGAAATATTTAGGGCAAAGACCTAGCACAGGACCTGATCATCTGTGAGTTTTTAGATATTAGCCCTGTGGGAATAAACTTTATGATGCGAAATTATTGCTTTATGTCCTTCAAGCTGTGTTTTTCATGGATTCAACTACATAAACAAATGCAAACAAATTGTCTTTTTTTTACTATGATCAAAGTGTTCAAAGATCCAATTTAAAATTGATCTCCTAGTAGGCTCCTTAAGGTTTAAATAAAGAATTTGATGTTAGTCTTTTCAGGTTTCTCCTTCTGTGCAGACCTATCTTTTTATGTGGCTTTTTACAGTAACCTTTCTGTTAAACCAAATTCTCTAATATAAAGACATTTGTATATATTTTCATATACGGCTTGATACACGTAAAACATTTAAGTTATGAGATGTTTTGTGCGGAGGCCTCTTGCTATATTCATATTTTTGACTTTTTTGATGGATGAATAATAAGTCAAGAGATGTGAGTGGTTTTGTACATTGTAAAGATAAGGGTTGGATATTTTTGATGAACACACATTACCTAGTCACTGCTCGAATGCAGATGGTGGCAAGAAAACAGCCAGCGACAACCATCCAGCCCCAGCCCCCTTCTGGTGGGTTCGTGACCCCAGAGGCCCTCCTGCCTTCTTCATGCCTCTCCACCCTGATAACTGCCATCACAGCTGGTTTTCTACTGCCTATGAAGATGAAGCACCTTTTACTGGCTGGATTTGTTGTGTTAAAACTGAAGTTGCTTGCTGAAAGATCTTCATGTCCTTCCTCCCTCTCTTTGAGCTCTTCCCACCATTTTGACTTCCTGAGCTACTAAAAAAAAACACAAAAAAAGGAGCAGGAAAGAAACCGTACACAGCAACATTATAGTTCACAGTTGTAAGCAATATATCATAGTAAATCTTTTTTTACTTTTTTAAACAGGAAGGATGTGAATAAGACATCAAATTGTCAGTTTCGTGTCATTAGTGCTAAGGGAAAAAAACGACTTGTTTGTGCTCATTCTACTTTACACAATATCCCAAGCCCAGTCTGATTGGCTGGAGAGTGTCTGTAATCAACAGTTTTAAAGAGTTGCTGCTGATCCTCAATTGGATAGGTCTGGACTTTGACTTGATCATTCTAACACAAAAATATGTTTACATTCCATTTTAGCTATGGCTATATAGGGTTATTGTACTGCTGTAAGGTGAGGATTGTGTATTCAGGGTGATTTGAAGCGTTGAGGTAGGCAGCCATGTGCCATGTCTTGTAGTAGAGTAGGACACAGGCACAAACAGGAGCCTCATGTTGGAAGTAATGTTTATAAAAAAGACTGAAAGAAAGTAGTGTTTATATAAACCAAAGAGTTACAAATGCAAACAGGAGGCACAAGAGAAACTGGAAAACACTGGTGAAGACAACAAACAGGTTAAACCAGGGTAAACAAGCAAGACAACAGGAGGACAGGCAAAGAGACATGGCAGGTAACAGAAGAATCTGGCAAGGAGGTAGGGAAACTGACTATAACTGCTGGGGAGGTGATCAGTGACATGGGAACCAAGGGAGTTTTTACCCAGGGATCTAAACAGCAAACAATGGGATTTACTAAATCAAACACTAAGAATCTAAACCAAGACATGAAGAACATAACACAAATAAGAACCAAAAGGTTCTTTAAAAAAGAAGAGTTAACCATGTATGGAACATCGCACATGACAAAATCAAATATATAATATCACAACCCTAAAATAATCAAAATACAACACCAAAGTGAATAAAAAAACAAACACCTTACACTACATTAAATATTTTCAACGTTATCTCTGACTTGTCTGCTGCTTTACTTGATCATGATGCCGTATACTAATGTTTTCTAACCAACTTCTGAGGCCTTCGCAGCACAGTTCTGATTATACAGAAATTAAATTACACAAAGGTGTGCTTCACTAGTTAGATGAATTCTGTGGACAACTGGTCTCACAGAATCATATTTGGAGGTGTCAGAGTAAAGGGCACTGACTATGTATGAACACTTTTCAGATTTTAAAAAAAAGAAAATACAGTATCTTTCCCCTTCCACTTTACAATTATGTGCTAATTTGGTTTTGTGTATCACAAAAAACCCAATAAAATGCATAGGGGTTGTAAGGTGTGAAAATATTTTAGGGGTTATGAATACTTTTGCAAAACAGTATAACACTGGAAAAGAGCTGTGGCTGTATCACTGAAGACAACCTAGAGGCATCAAACAATACATTTCAATACAAAAAACAGCTACAACCCCCAAAAACACACACAAAGACATGCATTTCCATCCTAAAAAGGAGTAGAAACTTAAACTCTTACAATATCCTTATTAAAAAAACAAGGAATGACTCAAATGTCATGAAAGACTGTGACCAAAATGCCCTATGTAACAAAAAATATCTTATTTACTGCTAACCCAGAAATCTCTAGAGGCGATTTCTCAAAAGTACAATTAAACATGAGAATGAGTTGATTAGCCAGTTCCATAACCAATCTTCTCCTTCTTTGACTCATTGCAGGTCTTTGTGGCAAGAAAAAACAAGAAAGCAAAAGAGAGTAAATCTGAACAGAGTAAATGATTTCTGTCACGTTGAAATGATCATTTCTGTCCAAAGGTTTCTCTGCTTTGTTTTTTGCTTCCAGAAAGCTTATCTGTGAAGAGACGGGCTGTGAGCTTAGTGTGTGTTGACTGACTGCATGTGTCCTCTAACGTGACAGTTTTGTGGCCCTGAGCCATATGTTTATCATCTTTTACTGTATTTTATCTCAAACTATAGCAAGACATAGGACATGTTACACTCCTGAAAATAATAGACTGAATAGAATGAAAATAATGATTTTAGTTGCATGTGGAATTATGTTGTCCTATAAAGGTAGCTTTTCAAACCAATGAAGTAGTCTTTTTTTGCAAGAAAATGCCTACTGGTTTTTATTGCAAGACCTAGTCAAAGTTGGTATATTAGAAAGAGTAGTCTTTTAAAAAAATAGGCCAGAAAAGTCTATTTTAACAAACTGCTAAAAAAGACTAAAAAATATAGTGTACAAAAATGCACACAAAAACAATGAACAAAGATTATGGAAAGAAACAGAGTAATCAGTGCATCGCAAAAGCAAGGAGCAAGGAGAGAAAGTGAGTGAATTGTACTTACATCAGGCTACAGCCACATGGCCTCAGTGCTCTTCAGGTCAAACAATGAAGGTGTTCGTGCTTTGGCATGATCTTGCAAACACCCCGAAGGTGTTTAGCAAGACAAAGAGGCCTGCAGACTGAAGATAATTATGGGAGAACAGAGGAGGAGGAGCAAAAAAGAGGGTTTCTTCATACTGGTTTTCCTTGTTTTTGTTTGTTTGGTTCAATCCTGCATTTAGAACAGTGAAACAATTATGAAATAAAAGTGAATTAGAGCCCAGTTCTATGACAGTCAGAATATTTTCCAAGAATAAAAAAATACTTTTATGTATTTAAAATTTTTCTTTTTAAAGAAGTTGAAAATTGTTCATGAATGCAATAAACCAAATCTAATCTTCAAGTTGCAAAGTTATACATATTTAACAAAATCCATTTATTCCATTGACGAAGCAATTTAATCGCGGCTACAAACAAGAAAAGGGAAAATGGCATGTTTAACAGTTTGTTACATCACCTTCCTTTGAGTTACATATCTGCAGAATCAGACTCAGAATCAGCTTTATTGCCAAGTTTGTACATACAAACAAGGAATTTGACTCCGGTACACTTTGCTCTTTGGTTTTTGTTTTTGCACTACAGAATATCTAATGGCACCCCTCCCCGTTCTGAACCCGGCAACCAGAACAAACTGTTTCCAAACTTTATGCAACATGTCATCAAAAACAAGCAAACAGATTCTGCTCAGATACCAACCATTTAACAGTGTGATCATAGTCGATAACATGTTTTAATACTTAAGAGAAAGTTTTGCGTACTTTGGATCAGTTTCCTATCACTTAAAATTGCTAGATGCAGTGCATGTCTGCAGTTTACATTCACTTATCATTAACATTAATGTCATGTTAATTTGGGGCTTTGAATGAACTGCTTTATTCTACAGGATGCCAGAATTTTAAAAAGATAAACGGGGTGCACAAGTTTGAATTCAATACAGATTTTTCTGTAATCCACTCTGCTTCTAAACTGCAAATACACATTCAAATATATTCATACATTCCTAATAAATATAGATATCCCTCTGCAAGTTTCAGTGAAATCAGACTCTTCTGAAACCATCAACAAGGTTGTGGCATAACTAATATCTGAACACCCTTCTTGGCAGAAATAGAGTTGATTCTTGATGGTTTTCTGCCACAGAACCAGCTTATAGGACTAGTCTATACAGAACTGCTATCTGGGCCATTACAGAAACGTATCTAAATCTGTTTTATCCTAAATTTTAAAACTTGTTTTGATGGGTTTTTTGGATCAATGTCTTGTGTTTAACGACCAACCGTTTGGCCATAACTGTCACCCTCAGATGAATAGAACAAATCAGTTTTCTTTGCCCAGATTTATAGTCACTAAATGACATAACAGTAGTTCCGGTTTACCAAATATCATCTAAACCTGTTGAGCACAGTACCAGACAATACCACCTACTTACCAGTCTATCAATTAGTATGTGATGATAAGTGTCTGGTGTGGCACTAAGATTAAGTAACACCCAGACAGAAGTTCTAGATCCATCGCTATTAAGATACAATTTATTACTGATTTCCATGTTTCTTCGTCCAATTTTTCAAAGTATAACTTTGTTTCATTCTATAAATGTTACAGTTTTGCTTTTCTGGGAGCAAATCTAATTTTATTCAACATATGGTTTGATCAGAAATATTAACCATTTTTCCTTCTGCAGAACAGTTCCCTGAGAGTAAAAAGGTCCTGGGTTCAAATCCCAACCAGGGTGGAACTGCTCTGCGTGGACTTTGCACGTTCTCTCTATGAATGTTTTTGGTTTTTCACAAGGTTACTCTGATGAAAGTTGGGAGTAAGTAGGTATAGAGAATGGAAAGATGGATGGCTCTTTTTTGTCATTTTGTTTTAATTCCTGTCTTCACAAGAAACAACAAATGAATAACAATAAAAAATATATATTTAAAAAAAGAAAACACTTAGGACATTTTCTTTCAAATCCAGTTTTAGTTTAATTCTTTGTTAGAAAAAAAATCTCTTTACATCAGTACATACACATTGCACAAAGGCAAGGAGCCTCTTTATTTAAACTGTTGTTTATTCCCCCCTGACCAAATCCTTCGGGTTTTTTTTTTTTTTTTTAGCACTGGGTTTCCCAAACCTTCCCAAGGCTCAGGAGGACCAAGGTGAACAACTTGCACTAAAAATCCAGCAGACTGAAAGCAAGGCATCCTGAAAGATAAAACCCCCAAACTGCTTGAAGCAAAAGTAAATATTACAGCTCAGTTACTGTTCAACTATGTTTGCAAACTCTTCTTATTCTCTCCGTCAATGGATTTTAAAAACCTTTGAACATGAATATAATAACTGATGTAAATACACAGAATATTTAACAAGCAATATCTTATCACCGAACACGTGTAGATAAAAAATAAGTCGTAAAACTATCAGCTGAATTTATTCACAGCTTTTTAAAACATTTTGTTCGATGCATCTTCTGTCTGTGTTTGGATTTTATACAAAGTGCCGAGTTGCGCTTGTAAAAACCAGGCTCTGAACAGTTAAAATCACTTTATCAACAGACAGATTGCTGGTGTTATAATACGTTATTTTTTATATCATTTACAAATTTCTGTAAAATCAAATACAGAAAGGTGGTAGTGTCTCCTGCTAGTTAAGCATTCAAAAGAACAGTTTAAAGGCTGGATTTCCTTAAGCAACAATAAGTTTGAGATTAGGAACTTTTAGGAAAAACACTAGAGAATATGAGACAAAAATGTCACATCAGACAAACAAAGGACGATCAAATAGTCCAACCTAATTCAAGGATCCCTCCATCACTTCAATCAAAAAGTCGAAGTTCAGCTCTCAGTTTTCTACCAAGATGCACCTTTTATCATGACTTAAACATTCAAAAATAACTGAATCCTATTGTTTATGTACATGACAAAGATCCCACTGAAAAAGCATGTTTCCATCAATGTATAATTGGGCCTACAACATCCTGTTATGAGCATCTGATGAGCTGAAGTCCACAGGAAAATCAGCAGGACAGAAAGTATCAAGTTTGACAGGATTTGACAGAGGGGAAACACTAACTGGGTTGCATATTTAAAAAAAAAAAAAAAGTATTTACAAGCAGGTCAACTCTTTGTACCCTAAAGAAGAGACCGAACAAAGATAAGTTAGTTACTGCATAGCTTTAGATTTCACCAGTACCGAACATCTGCAGTTCAGCTGACGCTTTAAGCTTCTTATGGTACCAGGAAAGGGTGTGCATGGTCCCACTGGGAAATGGACCCCAAACTTTGTGATTTCCAAACAAGAAACCTTAAAATTACATCCACGACCATTACTCAAGATGGGTTACTAGTTACATCCAAAGATACTACAAGCATCAGGGCTCAACATCTTTTACACAGGTCAGCTTAGATTGCTACAAAAATCAAAACCTTTGTACAATCATTACAAACTGGAAGTAAAAATAACATCTTTTTTGTATAGAGAGCCTATCTTCTCAAAAATTGCATGTTGCAATGTGGCATCAAGGCCAAGGCAAATGAGGAGCAGTAAAGATAGCACATTATTAACCATTCAGGGCGATCATCTGTTCAGAGATAACAGGCTCTGCAGGAAAACAAAGAAACGTGTTCAAATGAGACATCTTCCATTTAACTTTACTGCAGATCAGAAACTGTGAAGAACATTTCTGTACACTAACCAGATATGGTTTCAAAACATTCACACTGGTTCTGTTATGCCAACCAAAAACAATAAAACCACACAAAATATTTTTTCTCAAATCAAACCAAACAAAAAGAGTGAAAGCTCACACCGTGCTCAAAGTTCTCAAACATTTTTTCTATAATTTTTTCTACGATTATAGTTTTTCAAATTTTTTTTGTTCAAATATTGCAGCTAACCAAATTTCTAATAAGACATCAGTTGGAAATTCTTGGTTTTGCATTCAGATCAAGCAGGTAAACGTTAACAATACAGATTTTCTGAAAACCTGATCAGTTTGCCCCTTTGCCATTTCATCCGTATGCATTTCCATTTCATCCCTTCCTAGTACCTTTAGTCCTAACTTGTTAACAAACCATTTCCTACCCATCTAAGCAAACCAACCCATTTCAGTTTTTATTTTTCTGAATAATAGTCATTCAGTTTCCTTTTATTCTGGTTCTGATCCCTATTTGAGTCAGTTAATTTATGAAACATGAAAGATTATTAGCACTGATCAAATCAAAATAACTGAGCAACTTCCTGCTGGTAGATATTTAGTGGAGAAGAAGCATCTTTCAGCTAAAAAGATCCCAACACATAATGTGGATATTCAAAACTCTGTAATCGCAATAAAGTGTAAGGGTCAGATGGTCTTGCAGACCAAGTGTGAAGTTGAGATAAAAAGCAAAGCAAAGACAGCAGTAGCAGCTGCTCAGTTCCTGGATTCATTGGAGACATTGGATAATCCTCCATTGTCCTGATCTGAGAAACATGTTGATCTGCACAATCCGATCCAGATAACACGTCGTCAGCATAATTTTTTTTTAACTGCACTTCAACTACTGAATAAATTTGGACAGCCAGAATGAAGATTATGACAGTTCAGCCAGAAATAGCAGAAGCCCTTCACACATATCTTGAGCATGTTGCTGAGGTGAATGCTGCAACTTATAGGCCACGCCCCCTTGGTTCTGCCATTCTGGCGACATGCTCTGAAAATGCACACAGACTAATCTCTAACCTTTAATGGTGTGCAGGACAAAATATTCCAGAAAAGAGTGAGTTCGTGGTTGCATGATGATCTCAAAGGGGCTTAAGAGGAGAAAATAGCAAATTACTTTAAATCAAAATGGGTACAACAGATACCCCAGGCAGGTACAAAGCTAAGCAGGGTTGGTATGAAATGTACTGTAAAAGACAGCTTTATTTTGTACCTACAATAGTTAGGTATGAAACGACTAAAGCTACAAAAGGTATAAGATGGCAAAGGGGAAATGACCAGCATCCCTCTAAAAGTGAACCGTACTCTATAATCAATAACACCCAAAGAAAAACAGAAAAAGAAAATAACAAAAAGGCAGACCAAAAACACTCATTTGAACTTTTAAAAGGAAATAAGCTGAAGGACACTAAGATGGTGAAACCAGGCTGACACACAGGAAAGGCAACATATATGGGGATTTCAGGTAAGAAGAAAACAAAACAGGTGGCACATGATGTCCAACCCCGGCTTGATTTTTAAGCAGACTAGCACCTGATGGACTGAGGTCACCATCACCATCATCATCCAAACACGAGTTGGAAAAAGGCAAACGAAGGGGAAAAAACAGAGCAATGTCAGTTTGCAGCGTCATCACAGCCGGATTGGAACACGTCGATGGTTCAGTGTCAGCTGACTGCAGAAACACATCTTCAAAGTACTACCTAAATACTGATAGTATTTCACAGCAGTCTCTACATGCACACGTGCTTAAGTGAAGGCGCTTAGAGTCTTGAATGCAACAGGTCTTCAATAAAACCTATTTTCCCTTTCTCATAGTATATATATTATGAATATTTGAGTTTTTGTGGATAAAACCAGCTGAATACAACAGAACATGTGGGAAAAATGAAAACAGCATAGTAGCAAACATTTTTTATGTGGTGGTGGGGGTCAAAGTGTAGTCCAAGTCGGTGTTAGATAACAGCAATCACTCCTTTCTTTCACTAGGATTTTCAGAATACTTGAGATAGGGATAACCCAACTAGAAGTTCATTTGTGAATCATGTGCAGGTAAAACAGTCAACAGAAGGTGCAAGTAGTGATGAGTTGTAGAAATAAAAAGGCAATGATAAAAAAAAAAAGTCAACCTAGGTCGAGTAAAGGTATGTAAACTGTTAGGCTTAACATAAAAAAAACCCCAAAAAACAGGGATTCTGTTTTACAGCGCCGCTGCTTTTTCAACGCGGAGAGATGGACCGCTGTACAGGTCCAAGCTTAGAACGTGAAGGGTGCTGGAAGCATCTCTCCGACACTGCAGGACAAAATACATTTATGGTCTTTTTGTTTCTTTATTTCAATCTGACCACTTAAATGATGAAACCAGTTTCTATCAATTAGTACTCGATATAAAAAGGATCATCCCATCTAGCATTTGTAAAGCACAGCTTAAAGCTGCAGATGACTGCAGCTCTGACTCCTTTATGAACAATATAACGGACTATTTTAGTGCTGACGTGACTCAACTCTGGATGAATCGATTAATTCCATATGAAAGTGTGACATAGGCATGGGCCAGTTACGAGTATCAAGGTATACTAAAGCTTTAAAAAGCTTTGGTTTAAAACCTCTAAGGACCTCCGTCATGCCGTTCCTACACTTTAAACCCCTCTCAATGAGATGCCAGAGACAGCTGGCTGTGTGGAGCTTAGAGCAACGCTCAGAGTATTGCAGTCCCCCCATTTATCGCAGCGCCCTGCCGATCAGCTGGCTGAAAGCCTTCAACACTTTTACTTCCTTACAAACAAATTATGTTTTGAAAATATTTCTGGATTTTCAAAAACAAAAATTAGAATAATACAAACAGTCATGGTGTGGAAACTAAAGCCATCGGTAGCTGGGAAGCTACAGACTGCCTTGTCTAATAAGCGTCTGACTGCAGGCTGCTACATGAGCAGATGGCTCAGTTAATAGTTTGTTGGACTTGTGGTACTATGTAACTATGAACAGAAGAGGAAAAAGTGATATATGCATCATCAGCACCTAAAACCTACAACTAAATCTAACAGGGGTTTACTCTAAATGTTTGCTTCAGTCTATATTAAAATAACATACATAGATGTTTTAACATTAATATTACAACCGTAATAATCAAGAGTTGAATGTTTGATACCTAAAACAGAGTATATCTACTGGTTAAGTGGGGGAGGATAACATTTCCCTCTGATTAATTAAAACTGTCAAAGGACATTTACTTGCACCAAGTGGTGACTTTAGTCCGAAAGCTCCTGAGCACATCTAATCTGCACTAAAATTCTGGATTTTAATTTAGAAATATCCCACAGTGGCAGAGAAGATTGAGGTTGAGGAAGAAAAGTTAAATCAGTGACACAATCGGATCTGCAGGGAAAACAACGCTTTGCACCCGTCACTCAGGACAATACGACAGAGTTAGCGTTGCATATTAGTAGGCAGGCGGAGCAAAGATGGAGCAAAAAGCAAAGGCCATGTGAAGTAGAGCAAAACAAATGTAAAAACGGCTTATTTGCTTTCCATTTGACAAGAAGGTTTCAGATGAATCTCAACAGGGTTTGGCTTCAGTGCACTCCTTCGAAGACAGTAGCACGGTGGGCGACTCTGAGCAACAAACAGGTAAGCAAACCTACTTCCTTGAGCCACATGTGGTTAAAAAGAAAAAAAAAAAAGGTTGCTCGGTGAAGAGTGACTTCTTTTGTGTGCAGACATCCTCTTCTGATCAGAAGCTGCAAAAATAGTCACCCAGGCAGGTTGTAATGCTACAGTAAGCTATACACACAAACACAACCCCCCACCCCTCCCAATAAAACCCTGGTTTACTAAAATACTCTGTCTCTGTGGGTCCTGATCACAGGAACCAACAGGAAACCATAAATTAAAGATCACATAATAGAACTCTATGATAGAGGGAACTCTGGGAACAATTGTTAAAGGCTATCATTATTTACAAGAGTTAAATTATTAAAATGGCTTTTCTCAGTATCCGAGACTCTCTTAGTGTTCCTTTAGAGGTCTCCGATGAGGAACCTTCAGTAGTGTAATGTGCTAATGACGTCACAGCATGTAGAGTCGAGGACATAGCAGTGTTAATGAGCGAGGCCGGCATCGATTTTCCAGAAGCGGCAGAGCTTCCTTCACAGGTCCTCTGATGTCTTCAGCAGCTCCATCAGCGCTCCGACAGCTCCAAAGTAACCCTGGAGCAAAACAAAGGACATTTTCTTATTCAAGCTTCAAGTAAATGATAGTTGATGCACAACCAAAATTAAAGCTGCAGATTTGTGAAATCAAAATGTAGAATGAGTCTATAGGATCAACTACTAATCTGAATCAAACAATCTTCAAGATAAAGATAAAAATGTTAATATTGTACTGCTGCTCTTGCAAATGAGTCATGAATGTATATACGATATAAATCATTAGTCAATATACAAATAAATGTATAATTTATCACTACTGTACACCTGTCTACCTGTTATTAATAAAGATTTGCTAATTTATAGTTCTGTTCCTCAGCAAAGATGAGTAAATGATGTCTGTCTGAAGCCTGAAGATAAGATGAAGATCTTAAACCTAAATCTGCCAGGAGTTTAAATAACTGTATACATCATCACCGACATAAAAACACCTAGCAACTAATCTCTAAACTATACATCCATCCATTAGGCTGACTATGCCAAATTTAGAAATTTGGGTGTAAATTCCCAGCTGATCCATATCCTGTAAATTATGACCGCTTGTCTTAAGACTGTCTCAGTATCAGACAAAGGCCTTCGGTTATTTTGTTTTCCTAAGCGAATTTTAAACTTCAAACATCAAAACATACGTGATAAATCAGGTGATAAAGACCATTTGAGAACAAAAGAGCTTCACTGTCTTCTACCATACTGCATGGCATCACTGAAGTATCAATCCTCATTACGTCTCCTCTTTAGCTCTTGTTGTTTATGTGTTGTTGTAGGCGATAGTGTTCATGGTTGTGGGCATGAACAGAGGTTGGTTTAATCCCATTTTACCCAGTGTGAGACCTCTTGCGCAGACAAAGGCAAGCATCTTAAACATTGCTTTAAATTGGCTTTAATCATGACCTTAAAGTTGTTTTAACTGACTCCAATACACGAGTACATTTTGCTAAAACTGAAGTGTTGTCAGTTTCTTTAAGAAAACAGTCAAATTCTCTGTCAACAAAAACCACAGATTTAACACACATTTAACATTGAATTTAGTTTAATTCAGCTATAAATACTAAGTTAATTTAAAAACAATATATACAAATTCAGATTTTAGTTGGGGAGTTCTCACCTCGTGCTCCAGAAAGAGGGCTCTTAGCTGACCTTTAGACCAGAAGTCCATGGCATAGGCTAGCAGCTTTGTGGACAACGTGTTGATCCGAAGGAAGTTTCCAACAAACACCACCCGCTCGATTTTCTGAAACAAAGATAGACACGAAAAACAATAAATCCTGCCTTGTTACACATGTCCTAAATAGTGAAAATAGGTTAGTGCTGTTACAGCCTTAAATTAAGGTTTATATGCCAAAATATATCTTAAAATTAAATTATATAAATAAATAGTTAAATGCTATAAAAAATGTATATATTCGTTTTCTGCTTGTTGGAAATGTTCAGAAACATTTGCAATAATTCTTATTAACCACAAGGTGGTGCTGAAGAACTGATATAATCTAGAGACATGCAAGTCTGACTGATTCAAATAATCAGCGATCAATCAAATGGTTTGAAATCAATAATGAATAACAGAAACAAAGAGAATCAGTTATCTTGTCTAAAGACAGAAGAGAAGATAAATGTTGATCAGGCTGGATTTGAATTTGCAAAATGGTACAATAATATGATATTTCAATAATAATTAAGTGGTGATAATGAAGGGCCAAATTTTAATGTTTGCTTTTATTGAAATGTAAATCTATGTAAAAGAGCCACTCAACAATAATAAAAAATAACCATAACCAGCTTTTTCAATCAGTAAGCCTTTTTTTGTCTGTCCTTGCTGCTGATCTGCATGCAGTGATAGCCCTGTACAATGCTGCTTGATCGCCATGCCACAAGGCAACACTGTAAAGAAGCTCACAGCACGCAGAAAGACTCCTGATTGATCCCTCACTCCAGAGAAATGTCTGCTGCAAACCCACTAACCACCGAGATATTACAGACTCGTAACAAACACGACCCACTGACTTTTATTATGTCAATATAAGCATTTCGTGGCTCCTTGGGTAAAAAATGTCATATTCTCCTCACTTGCAAATTGTCATTACTATCTGTTTTTGAATTAATTTTAGTCATGGAAAATACATTTTAAGAATAAAAAGATGCTCCACTGCAGATATAGCGTTGTATGTTAATTAGACCAAATAAAGCTGTACATCCTGAAAGGAAAATAAAAAAACAAAAGGGAACATTGTTTAATATAAGTTTGAGGTCAGCCAAAACATCGGCCCAAACACAACAACGCACTTTAGTCAGATCAAACTACAACTGAACTTCCTGGGGGGAAAACAATAAGTCGTATTGTATTAAACCATTAACCTAAAAAACACCATCACCATAGGGAAATAAGGTGGTGGCCAAATCATGCTGCAGGGTTTTCTGTTCTCAACAGGAGCTGGGAAATTGGTCAGATACACAGGAACAATGTTCCTCATGCTAGGAATGGCAGGTACTCTAAACATACAAATAACATTTTTTTAATGTATTTTAGGGGACAAATTTAGGTGTTCTGAAAGAATCAATTGTACCATTTTAAAAGATTGTTTAAAACCGAGCCAGAGTAGTAAAGAAGAAGAAAAACAATCACACCGCCAACAAGCCGAACTTAAACACTGTGAATGACACTTGCAGATGTAGCTGTTGGAAAAGGATCTTAATAGAGGTTGAAGCAGGATTTTCTGAAATTTGCTTAAATGAGACTTAGCATTTGTGTGCTTGTGTATATACCTCATTGAGAGCACACATGCGCGCTATAGATCCTATGTTATTGGTGATGGTTATTAGTGTGGCTCTGGCCAGGTCTTCCTTGCTGATGCTGTCTCGCTTCTCTTTGCACATCATGTGACAAAAACTGTGAAACAAGTAGAATTAAAACATATACATAAGACAATCATCAAACTATATCAAGCGCTAATATGTTAGTTTTCCTTTTTAGCTGTTGATCAAACTAAATAAACTCCCAATAAGAGAACCAAACAAGCCCAGAAAATAACCTTGAATTGCATAAGTGCAGCTTATCACTGTTTTGTTTCAATAAATGACAGAAAGAGAACATAATAACAGCACACACTGATTATAGTAGATTTGTTGTGATAAAATCTGTTCTTTTCTTTGCTTTATAGACCAACCTTTGTACTAAATTGCAAGTTTACAATTCACATGCCAAACCCAGGGCGAACTGGTTCTTTGATGTACACCTTTGTTGTTTGGATAATCCTTGCTGTTAATGTATGAATTATTTTAAATTTATTTTACTTAAGAAACTTGCAGTTTCACAGGTGATGTAGTTCAGTTTACAGAATCAGGGTAATGATACAGATCTAAGTACACGATCAGTCAAACATTAGGCTGAGAGGTGCCTCGTTCGACGGTTATTAAGATTTGAATAAGTGAAAATGAGCTGAGATTTGCTTGATGGATTAAATTAAATCAGTATTACGCAATAAAATCAAAATATTAAATGCCTTCTATTTTTTATATTCCTTAAGAATCAGCTATGATTATGATAAATTATTTATTTGCAGCCCCGTAACGGTTTATTAAACAGTGCAATCAAGTAAGAAGCAGAACATAAGATCCCTCTAATGCCCCTTTTCCATTGGCTCGTTTTAGACGGCGCGGCTCTGCACCACTCGGTTTCGCTCTACTCGGTACGGTAACTGTTGTGTAGCCCCACACAGGCTGAAGCTATGGCGACTGAAGCCCCGCCTCCAGCCATGAGTGTAGGGCGCTGCGCTGCTATTAACGTTACTGTGTTATGTTGTCACATTAAAGTAATCTGCGTGAAATGATAAAAAATAAATAAAAAACAAAAACATATATAAACTTAATACTAACGTTTGTATTAATGTATATGCAAGAATGTCTTATTTATGTTTTTATGTCTAAAATGATCCACTGGGATAATTATCTGGACCACAGCCCAGCCAGAACTTATAAAATAAGGCTCAGGGGTTCAGATGTGAGGGGGTGTGGCAGGAGAAGCAGAGAGGAGAGACGCTGCTGTCTGGATGGTGAACGTTTGCCTGAACAAGTTACAGTTTTGGGCTTTATGAGGAAATGAGGAAGTTTTTGTTTCAGCCATGGCAATAACAAGGACAAGGACTTAAAAGAGGAAAACCGCGTGAAGTTAGTTTTAGGTTGGATATTCGTGCTCCGCGGATTCACCGGGGCTTTTTTTCCCTGTTTGTTCCGATGCAGGCAGTCTGATTACAGGCGGCTGCTCTCTGCCTGCAGACACTGGTTCGCTAAAGTACCGTCAATAAATTTCCGAACCAAACACGTTGTTTCATGGTGGTTATGTTTAGTGTGTTTTGGGGGAAATGTTTGTGCCTCTGAACAGCTGATTTTATGTGCGATTGGCTGGTTTAGGATGTTATTACATACAGCGCTCTGCCTGCATGTAATTCAGAAAGGTGATTTGTTCCTTCTCTTTTCTGTCAGCCTTCAGGCATGGTTTATGACCCATAAATGGTCAAATTACATGTATGACCTGCTCCTGCCACTGTGGTCCTTAATATTAATGTAGTTGCTCTTGAATTTTATTACATTTTACGGGCACTGTCTCAACGAAAACCTAGTTTGGTCTTGTCACATGTAATCCCTACTCGGCCCCGGCTGTACCTGCTCAGGAGCAGGGACAGAAAAAGTAGGTACCGGTATGGAAATAACTGTAATGGAGACGCTCTCAAAGCGAGCCGAGTAGGACCAAATCGAGCCAGTGGAAAAGGGGCATAAAAGGTAAAGATTCACCATTTTCCGTCTATCAACGCAACAATGTACTTTAATACAGTTTTTTGGGTTTAATTAAAATTCTGATAACTTCTGCTTTGATGCATAAAGGATAATCTTTTTCTGCAGAATTAAAAGAAAACCAAAACCGACATTGGCCAGGAAAACTCTGATCTATGCATCTCTACAAAAGTGTTCTTTTATGTTTTAAATAACTTCTTATTGAAGACATTTTATAACTCGTAAATGAGAAAGTGTTAACTCGATCCGTGCAGGAACAGCAAGCTGCTTGCATCGACTGAAACCTGACAGACCAGTTGTGTGAATTCATGCCAGAGAAGGCACTGCTCAGCAGCTTCCACCTGAAGTCACCTGTGTTGACAACATCACGCTCACCTGGAGGCCACGGCAGAGCCCTGAAGGCCAAAGCGTTCGTAGTCTCCCCCGTAGATGTCTTTCACTAGTTTGTCCACATTTGTGGAGTCGCCCTTGCTGGCCATTTCTAAAGCTTCCTCGAATGTCTCGCAGCCCGTCAGAAGACAGCAAAGGCCGAGGAATGTTCCACCTCCCAGACTGAAAGTGTGAGAGAGGAGATGAGTTTTATAAAGACAATCATGGGATGGAAGGAAAAGAGGAAGAGCTGAAAGTAGCAGACGGCTGGGAGGCAAGAAGATAGTAAAAGAAGATGGGATTGAGCAATAATGCACTAGAAAGGGGAAGAAAGAAATAAAATGAAAAAAAAAAAGATTTTGTTAGAGATATGGAGCAGATGTGTTACTCTGATCTGAACACCTTTTAACAAATTCAACCAAAAACTAATTCCCGGGTGATAGCTCTAATGGGCGGGTAGTCAGCAGCTTAAGGAACAGGTGTTTTGAAGTAAATGCCTGATCTACCTACAGGAGGACCTTTAAAAAACTTATTTTAATTCAGAACTATAACCAAAATCTGAAGCCAAATCCAGCCTTACATCTGAAAGTCAATACCCTCATCTTTTTAAGGAGTGCAAGTAAGTTAACACAGAAAAAATGACATATTTAAACCATTCATTTCTTTAACTTTATATAAAGATGTGAACCTATAAAAAAGCATGTTCACCTGAGGACCTGCAGTTCAGTGTATGTAAGCAACACTTGTTCAGGGCTCCGTTTGCATGTTAAGGACAGTGTTACCATAGTCATTAAAGCAGGTATTGGGGTTTTTAGTAGTGTGGGCAGGTGCCAAGTTCTGCTAAAAAATTACATCAGCATCTCCATAATAGCAGCAGAGGGAAGCATGGAGTGCTCTAAAAATTCCTGGTAGATGGTTGTGCTTTCTTTGGACTTAATAAAACACAGTGGACCAACACCAGAATCAGAAACAGCTTCTGAAATCATTGCTGACTGTGGGAACATCTCAGGACCTCCAGGAACTCACACACTCTGTGCCTCTCCACTCCTCCTCCAGACTCGGGGACCTTGATTTCCAAATGAATAGTACAAGTTACTCAAGTTTAAAACAAGGAGCGCGACAGTCGCAGCCCATGTCGCGCCTGTGTGTGGTGGCTCTAGAAGTTCTGGCTCCAGCTGCAGTCCACGCTTTGAAACTCTTCAGTGACCTTTGCTTCTTACTCCTCTCCAGGCTGCAGATATGCCTGTTGCACCATACTTTTTTCCTTTCACTCAACTCTGCACTCTGAACATCCAGCTTCTTTAGCAATGAATTATTTATGGCTTACCATCTTTGTTGAGGGGCGTGAAAGCCTGCTGGAAAACTACCACGTCAGTTTTTCTTGTATTTTATCATGCCTGTATTAAACATCATTTTTCCCCCATTTGGAATTATGCAACATTATAAGTTTCCGTGAAACTGAAACCGAACTGTCAGTAGCTGTATGCCATAACAGAATGTTTTTTGACTGAATTACTGAAATTAATGAAGTTCTCCGTGACATTCTGTATTACTGAGATGTTCGGGTTCAACTATACACAGTTATGAAGGTGAGGAGGCCCATGCACTATTTTCCTCCAGAGGAAGCGACAAACAATCAGTGATGTATGCAGAGACAGCACACGTACAAACACACATCTGTTGTCTGAACTCTGTGTGTTTGAGTTAGTTTATCAGCTGAACAAAAATGTGACAGCTAATCAGGAGGCTGGATCAACACTGAAGCTGCTTTTGACCTAACAGCGTGTCTTGGTGGACACCGTCGCTGTCTCACTGCCTTTTACAGGATCCGTCAAGTCAAATCTAGTTCTGTTATAAAGCACAAAGACATACAAGGCGAGGGTTGTTTTATCTGAAATTTAAAGTCTGACACATCTGGTTAATCTATGGAAACTATCAAAATCATCCCCAATCAATGATTGTACACACTCACTGAGCAAAGCAAATACTTAAAATACTTTGGTTTAATGCAACAAATGGCTAATCCACAACAGCGAATTGTTTTATTGCTACAACACCAGTATAAAAATCTATGTCCTAATTTTAAAGTAAAGCTTGTGTACTGTGAATCAATTTAAATAGCATTTGTTTGTTGTTAATATATATAGTATTCTACTTTTAATAAGGAAAACTGATGAGAGGTCATAATGATTATATTGTCTGTTGGCTGTTTAGATGTGAATAACTATAACCCAAACCTTACACAATCTGAGTTGATGGAAGGTTCCAGTTACAATAAAACACAAAGGTAGAAAAACAGGTTCCTGTTTAAAATGGATGGCATTCTTGCTTGAGTGTTGAGGCCTAAACACAAGTCGCAAGAACAAAGAAATGTCTTCTCTCCAGGGCTGCAAGAACTAAATGACAACATTCTGCTCTTGAAGCTGCTTCTGGACAGAGACGTTTTCTTGTGCGGTGTCAGAGAAATATGAAGGTGGTGTGATTAATTCGGGGAGACTTCCTAGGATATCTGCACCTGAGTTCTTGTGAATAATGAAATGCCCTGGCCCTGTTCCTGCAGCCTCTGGTAAAAGAATACATTTCTCTGTTCTTGTGGAGCACATGTTGGCCTTTACTACCATTACTTAAACGTTGTTGTTTTTTAATAGCTGTTCTTTTTAAATGTTGTTTTTTTGTATGTGAATATAACCACAATGATCAAATACCGCCTGAACAACTTGATTTTTACCTTTAGGAAAATTATTTTGAAATTGACATTTCCAAGCTGCTCTTGTTTAACTTTAGGCAGCACAGCTTTGATCATGTGAAAGACCTTTGGATACTGTGATGTATCCCTATCTGTCAGTTTATCTGTGTTTTTTCATTATCAATGCTCCTTTCATGCATTTAGTTGAGTTAATAGGTGCCAGTCCTCCTCACCTTGTCCCAGTTACCCGTTTGTAGTCGTTCTCTGAGTAGACAGCCAGTATGGAGACCCCGGAGCCGATGTTGACCAGCAGCATTGGGAAGGGGTTGTCCAGGTTGCAGGGCTTTTTCACACAGCTGTGGGGATCTGATGGGTTCTGGAAGTAGTAGCACTCTGGGTGTCCATTGAAACCCACTCGGTCAATAAACAGCAGGCCACGGATGAGACAGTCCAGCTCATCCAGCTTCAGCAGCTCCAGGTCGGCCATCTGCACCACAAACAGAGGTGGGTTAGGATATCTAGAACAAACTGTTTTAGTTGTTTTAAAAACTACTGCAGGCAGGGTTCCTGAACAGAAATAGAAGTACCCTTTATTGTCCCACAGTGGGGAACTTCACGTGTACCAGCAGCAAAGTGAAAGCCAAATGGAAGAATGTTGCTTCACACAAAAATAAGAATAAGATGGTGTACAGTAAGGGTGAATTTACAACATAAGAAAATAATATTGGAAAGTTATTGGAAATGGCATACTCAGATTTAAATAAATTTGCAACTGAGTAGATTAAATTAAGAAATGTACAAAATATCAAAATATGCTCGATTATTATTTGTGCATAAAAAACAACAGACTATTTAGAAGAAGTTGTGCAAATAATTAATAAATTAATAAATTAATGAATGACAAGAAAGGAAGAATGATGGTCAGATGGATGGATGGAGAAATGTACAAACTGGTAATGGATGAACTGACATTGATGCAGGGACAAATGAGGACACATGAACGACTGGGTGGATTGGCACAGAATTGGATAGATGGATGAACTGACAAATGGATATATGGATGGACAGCTAAGTGGGATACAGAAAAAGATCTGGTAAAATAAACAAAGTGCTTCCGTATTTTATTCAATTCTAAACTTTTCCAGACTGTTTAGGGACCTTGTACAGGATTTTTAACAAAAATGGGTAATGTCATATTCCAGACTGAAACCTTATTTTTTTGTGTAGGACAGATTTAAAAGCCCTTTTAAAATCCCTTTTTGGGTCAGTGCATGCAGCAGCATGATCTCCTGAACTGCAGACAGAGTCAATGAACTTCACAGGCCCGGAGAAAAACAGATGCACACATGCAAAACTTCTCCGAAAAGTTGATATGGCTTCAAATTATATGACCTAAATCTGCAGTGATGACAGATGCAGAGCAAACAAAGATAGATAAAAATAGATTATAAAAAAGTTATCTGGTTTTCATTAAAATGTAGCTGAAGTCAACATGCCCTTATTGTAGCAATCCAACAATGGGGCTGCAAATAATGGTTTTTATAAGCATCAAAGTGTTATTATTTTAAAAAAATTTTGTTATTTTCTAACCTTTGAGGTGCCAGGTTGCCAAACTTTGTCTCTTGTGACAATGTTTTCCCATTTTAGATGTTGAAGCTATGAAAGGTTTTTGTTGAAAAGAGAGAAAATGTCGCAGATTATTTTTCGTTCATGGCACACTCACTGTTCTGAAGTCATTTTCAAACTTGTACGCCCCGCCTCCCGTGGCGCACAGCGTTGTGTGCAGGCTGGAGAAGTTCTTGTCTCTTCCCATCTGAATGAAACGGGGCATGGCCTGGGTAGGGAAGCGGATAAAGTGCAGGTTTCCTGTCCGCCCACACATGGTCAGGTTCCTCAGCTCCAGGTGGACATCACGGACACCAGTTTTGCCTGAGGGAAAAAAATGTTTCCCAAATAAAAAGGTTCTGAGCTAGCTTATGCTTTCCGATGGAATGTCCTTGACCTGACCTTTCGTATCAAGATATAAATTATTCGATAACACCGTGTCCATGTGAGTCCGAGGTTACATACCATATGCCACGTTTGAGGTGAGGTAGCGGCGGATTGATTTGAGGTTTTCAACTTCTTCTTGTTCTTCTTCTGCAGTGATGTCGACTGGCTCAAAGTACACTAGCTTTACCAAGGTCCCACCAATGTCCATACCAAACCAGGGGAAGGCTGGAGAGGAAAACGCATGATTAACTTTACTTTTTAACAGGACACAACAGATCTGAATCACAAACCCGCTAAGTTTGAAAAAAGGAGGTCATTGTGTTACTATAAGGCTGAACAGAGCTGAACAGAGACTGTGTTCTTGTGGTTGGAATGAAGCCACAAACATGGTCTGTTTGGCAAAAAAAAAGAAAGAAAGCAAAACGAGCTGCCACAACACAGAGTAGCTGCTTCTACAAAAGGACACCATCTCAGTTTTGCTTTCAATATGAAATATAAACAGATAACTTGTCCATGGGGTTTGATAACTGCCTCCAGTCAATGCTTAAAACAGATTTCTTTGTTCTGATTTTCTTTGTCAATACAGCCAATCAAAAGACTCATTTCTTAATATTTTGTTTCCAAGCAGCGTGAGTTTCATGTAATTTTTCAATGTGGTCTTGATCAATAGCCTTCAAGGTTTCTGAAGGTCTTTCAAAGTTTTCCTTGGTAATTTTTTAAAGAACACAAAGGGGTTCATTTAAAGCAACCCTGGGCATTTTACCACCCATGCCTAAAGTGTGTGTTTTTTTCTGTGTGTGAATCCAAATGTGGACATTTGTGTCCAGGAACAGTCTGTTATTCTCAATAGAGAAATGTTTTAGTGCCCCCCTTCACGTCTTTATGCCATTGACTGCCGTTCAAAATGTACTTTTTGAATACACTACACTACTATTAATTTTAGTTATTTATATTCCCTAGTGCTGAAAGCTCATCCAAATAAACTTTTGATGACCATGGCCAAAAATTAAAAACTGAGCAGAGATCAATCTTTGATGCCCTCCGGTGTTAGATAATACCTACCAAAAAATAAAATCTGCATATCTGGGATAAGAAAAAAAAAACCCAAACAACACCTACTGTTTGTTTTGCTTTTTTATTATTATTAAAAGGAAAAAGAGACTTTATTGCTAAAATTGGCATTTAAGTTGTTAAAATGTGAGAAAACTGATACACATATAACGTGTATAGTGAAGACTAAAGTTAATAGTGGCATAAAATATTGGGGGAAAAAAATTGTATGCACAAAATCTTTATAGCAATCTTTAAAAGAACATGTGATTGTGTCCAAGGGACACATAGGGAGCACAAAATAAAATCTCATGGAAAATCAAAGCTCCATTTTTAAGATGGGTTTATTTGACTGGAGGCATTTTATTGTCAACTTTCAATTCGTCCCTCAAGTGAAAAAAAGTATTTTGTTATGTAGTCAGTGTGGGCATTTATTGTATAATTTATAATAAGAAAATTTCCTATGATGATAAGAATTTTGAATTATCATGACAATAAATTCCAATTAATGATGTTTGAAACTCCAAAAATATGGAGAGCCGTTTTATTCATAATTAAATAAATAAAGAAATACTGCTATTGATAAATTCTTAATAAATATTCCATGAAATAAATAAATATCCCCCTGGCTCCCTCCGGCATGCTGTCTTCTGGCAGGCAGCGCCAATATTTCTGCCGGCCACAGCCACGAACTGAGCTCGGCCCTGCTGTCCCAGCGCCGCCCCACAGATAAAACTCCGCCCCCTCATTTGAATATAAGAACATGAAATAAAAAGAGCTTAAAATGAAAAACGGGGTTAAAAAGTAAAAGTAACTGAAATATGTAAAGTAGCTTTACAAGCATTATGAAATAAATAAATAAATCTTTAAGTAAATTAAATAAATCTTGAAATGAATTAAATAAAATAAGATGAAATTTTCTTTTAACATAATTATTTTGTTTTATTTCATGGGGATATTTATTTATTTCATGGAATATTTATTAATAATTTATCAATAGCAGTATTTATTTATTTATTTAATTTTGAATAAAACGGCTCTCCATACAAAAACTGGCTGTATTGTTTTGATTGTTACTTTTAATATTTTCTCCACTGTTTGCTTCATTAGAGCATTAATAAATATCAATAAATTAGAAAATGTAATGAAATGCAGCTACTGTGTGCAGTTTAGTGATGAAAATCACACATTATGTAACTGGTGTCATGAAGAAGCGTTTTTTAAATTTTTTAAGAGCAGTATTTGTGTTTGTGGAGCTATGGTTGCCATGAATTGCAGTCACAGTCACCTAAAAAGGACTAAAAAGTAGGTATAAATAGCTTTTCATTATTACCACAGTAGTCCAACAAAATAACATGATAAACTTTTAAGTCCATATCGCCCCCCCCCCTTAATGCATAGTTCTTTGAAAGCAATTAAAATGGGTTAAACTTGGTATCAGAAATCAACCATAAAATCTCTGATCTGAGCATCTCTAATAACCTTGGTTTGTAGAAAAGCATAAACATTGACTATAAACACTGTAAACATCATTATTATGGGAGAAAAAAGGACAGCGAGTCAATAATATCTTAGTCCTGACTCAGACTGTGGCTGCATGAATGCAGCACATCCAGCGTTAACAGCATCTAGGGAGATAACACAATTTTCTATTTGTGGTAAATTTAGTAGAAGATCAAGTGTGACGGGAAGAAGATAAAATCTTTCAGAATGACAGGCTAGTAAAAATAAATAAAGCACATTGCCACGGCTCACCAAGAGCCTATGTTCCCATGGAAACAGGTAACCCTCCCTTCCCCCACCGTCTCTCATACACTCTTCTATTTTCTCTTCCACTTCCCCTCCGCCTCTCAGGCAATTTTATGCATGCCATCCATCTTCCTGTTATCTGCAGCCTCCACCCCACCCACCTTACTCTCACAATTAAAGCAAGGTTCCGTTGGCACTGATGCAAGAAGACATCCAATACTGAAGGACGTCTCCAGAACACCACAAAGCTAAAATAATTCAGCACTATTTCTATACCCAAATAAAAAAATAAATATAATGCCACTGGCACATTTTTTCTTCATTTGTGAAATCAATGTTAAGTAATTTACAATTGCAGCTGATAATTAGAAAAAACAAGCATTTTTCTATCAATAAATAATCAATTTACTAGATTTCATCACTGAAATAAAAGATAAAATGCCCCAGTAATAATCTGGTTCTAGAGAAGGTGCCAAAGATATTGGAGTTGTTGTCAGCCATTATAGAGCCTAAAGTAATGCAGTGCAGTCCCTCACCCACCTGCTGCTGAGCACTGCTTGTCAGCTGGCTGCAAGGTGCCAGCTACATTTTTGCAAACTGGCAAACAGGGATGTGACTCTGCAATAAGTACTTGATAGCGTCCACTAATTTTAGCCACTGTTTCATCTGTATTTCTGCTTCAGTTCCTGCCAGATGACATTGTTAGATTTGTAAACATTAACATATTAGCAGCACTAGGAATATTTTCTTTTTTTAACCGCTTTTAAATAATGTTTTACTTCGTTTCTTCAGGCACAAAATAGCAATCATTTGAAAGACTTCATGAAGAATGAAAAAAGAATGATTTTTTACAAAATGATAAAACTAAACATCAAATTACAGATTTCTTAATAAAATGCTTCTTGCTTTACAGCAAGACACAGCAGACACTAGCACTGACCCACTTCTGTTTGTACAGGCAGTTAACCCGCTTCATAACTTTTCAGCTCCTGCCCTCCGGATGCAGATAGCGGACACTTGAATATAGAAGGGCCAGTTTTAAAAGGAGTTTTGTTCCTTCATTGATCCCTTTATTTATTTCGCCATTTGTTGTGCACTTGTCCTGTCATTGTTAATTGTGTATTGTCTTAATATGTATGGTGTGGATTTCCAACTTGACATGTCAGCAGGTGGAAACAAATTTCCCTTTATGGGACAATAAAGATTTTTATCTATCAAATACCAAAGTTCTGCCTCCCACTATTCTTTAAACCTTAAAACAGGGCAGGGCTAGATAGAACAGTTTCACCAATCAGAACCAAGTTTTTAAATATAAACCATGTGCGGCTCTTATGACGACGTTTATTTACCTTAGCATATATTGTTAAAAGCAGCAGCCTTCAACAGAGGAATGTGATGAATCCTTCTATTTCGTGCATGATGACGGGCCAACCCACTGAGCTGACATTACAATAAAAACCAAGGTATTAAATCCCCATAGGAGATACAGCCTGAACACAAGTAGTAAAAAACTAAAATACAGAGACTTCTATCCAAAAACGCTAAACATTTTGATCAAAGCCTGTTTTTCCTCTTACATGTGTCCTGAAATGCACCTAGTGGACCATCTCTCCAGGAATTATGTTTAAAATGCCCACAAACACGTCGTGTTGTGTGTGTGCGCAGCCAAAAGGTCACTGTGACAAGGAGAGGGGCCAGGGAGAAAGGAGGGATTGGGATCCATGTAGGTGAAAGGCTAGAGGCCTTTCACCTACATGGATACCTGCTCTGCACAGCATGTCCACATGGTGGAATAAACTACACACTTTCCAGCCGGAGAGCCAAGCTCATGTTGCTTTTAATTTGTTAAACTTTAATTGTCCTGTTAAGTTGATCTTGTCCTGTTCTGTTCGAGGCTATGTTAAGACTAAAACATACGCCTGTGCGGCTGAAGATTGCATTAATACAGTGGGCATAGTGAAGAAAACGTTTTCTTAACAAGATGTTCTGTCCTCAAGGATTAACATTTTTTTAATCTAGTAACATTATTGCCTTTTCTGGTGTCATATTTACATGACTAGTTTTGTTGTGAGAGTCTGATTTTTGTGAGAGTGCTCCTATTAAAAACTTACAGCACTACTGCTTTTTAATGCTAGTAATGTGTGGCTCCACAGATTACCCTTTAATGATTCATTTGTAAACTGGCCGACTTGTAACTCTTAAAATAACTTTAAGAACCACATTTTTCTCTTTAACTTTCACAGCAAACAAAATGCGTTCATTTACTCCAGAATAATTAAAGTATGACAGTAATTATCTTATCTAGGACAACAACTAAAGCATATCAAGAAAAAAACAATTTGCATCACCTGGGGACGGTTTGATCAAATCAGCAACAACATATACATACACACGATGAAACAAAAAGGGAGCAAAAGAAGCTGGAACTAGGCATACCAGTACTTGAATAATGAAATATGACTATTTTGCATTTATTGTCGCCTACTATGTTGCAGCTGCAGCTATTAATATGCTCATAAATTGAGAGACAATAATTTATTCGGTACGTTTTTCAGTCTGCAAACATATCAGCAGTTGTAGCTAAGCAGATGAAGAATTATTTCATTTTATTTGACAAATGAACTCCTGATTTGGCTCTTATCAGGTATACTTTGTACTTTACTTTGTTGAAAGGACATCAGAACTGACCTGAAATAACCTGAGAAAAGGAGGATGGGTTTCTCGTTCAAAAGGAACCAGATGGGATCCAGGTTTGGTTGTAGTTTTGGTTGTTTTCAGGGATGTCAAAGACCTTTTTATCAAAACTAACATGCACAAAGTTAAACTGAGCTAGAAACGGGGTGTGCCATAACAAATAATGACAAGCTGCCCGTTCTTAACACTGAAAGTCAACTCCTGAATAAATCCAGCCCTATTCATAGTCTCAATTGCGCCTCCTGTTTAATATGCATGAGCCCTTTAACTAACAACAGCTGAAAGGTATCATAGACCTTCTTTTTGTTTTGCAGAATTTCTGCTAATCACATTTGCATTTACAGCCACACCCCATACAAGACATCCTTTTACTGGTAGGCAACGCAGGGTCTATTTTCACTACTTTCATCTATTGCATTGCAATTATATCTAAAATGAAGTCACAACAATGACCCAAAACACTTTTCCCAAGCCCTGAACCCTATGACCTTATCAGTCTCACTTTGTTTCGGGTGAGTTTAGGTCAACTCTTCTTTACAACATTGCTTACATTGATCAAAGTTTGTATAATGTCTATTTGATGATGTTGAAAGACCCACTGCAACCGTTCCATCAGAATGAACTCAGGATTTTTGGTCAGTCTGATAGCCTCGTATAACAGCCCTTTTCATAACTCCTCCACCGCTGTGTCTGAAAGCTGACTTTTAGTGTTTGCGCAGATATTCCGTTTCACAAAACTTGGTCCCCTGTGTCATGGAAAAAAACATCTCAATCTGTCCAAAATACAGTGGTCTTAAAGTCTAAAAATAGATGTATATCCATTCAGGTTATGCCTGCTCTATGTTTCCCTAATACTGGCAAAGTTTAAGATCTGTAGTTTTTTTGTTTTAAGCTATAAGGGACAAGGTAAGGTTTTTTTAATCCAAAGGCATACTTTTGTGTTATGCCGAACTAACAAAACTAACAACTGACATTTGCTGGGCATAACTTAGATCTAAGAAGCTGTAATTGTTGTTATATTTCTTTCTAATGCCATTTCATACCGCTTTGCATTCACTTATTTCACATCAATGATGACGTAGACTACTTATTAGAGTAAACGTTCGGCTAAAGTCCCACCAAGTTTCCGATCTGCCAGAATACAAAGAGCTGCAAAATTGCCTCTGGTCCAAACAAGAGATGTGTCAGACTGGGTTACCAGACGTTAAAGCAGCTAAGCCACAAAGAAGGAAACAAAAGTGAAAAACCCAATCCCAGAGGGAAACACATTCCGGGGTCAGCATTCTGTGGAGAAAAGCTTAGACATTTTATCCGGGTTTATCAGAATGACTGGACTCTCTCCAAGGATAAGTCAACCATAAAGCAGAGATTCTCTGACTGGACCCTGTAAAGGTTATGGGGGAGATGTGACTTTAACTACGTAATCAGGCATTGCCCTGCAGAAAGTCTTTACAGTCTCTGGCCACTTAGCTGGATAGCAGTATTATCTGCTAAATTTCAACTGATTTGTCCATCAATTATACTAAACACAATAAGCACAGTCAAGTCCTTCTGAATGTGCTTCTATTTTTATCTTCTTTGGAAAGGAAAACAAAGGTTTGAGGGAGGTTGGGACTAGATCATTACAATGGCTGCTCGTTTCATACATAATAAACACTAACGATGACTTGTGGATCAGACATTCGGCTGGTTTCATGATGCTGCCCCCATCTTAAATGATTTTTCAATGGAAAAACCAAAGAAAAAATGTTTTATGTACAGTCATTTTAGCAGCATTTTTAAGTTATTTTTTGGAACTTGATATATTTAATTAAACTTATAATTTAGATATCCAAGTTCAGTCATAGATAACATAAACAAATCCCTGTACATAAGAAGTTTAGGGACCTGCTTTCATAGGATAATCTTGTAATGGCTTCATTTTCTGTTTTATGTGGTATAGCATAAAAAAACTGTATCGGCCAAATTCAGAGTTTGCTGTGTTGTTACTAAAACAGGTTTGCTGCTGGCTGACAGTCCACCAATCCAAAAAAACAAAAAAGCCTGCAAATGTTATGGTACAGTGCTGGGACAAAAACATTCATGGGACAAGTTACCCCTGGATATCCCACCTTCCCATGCAGATGTAACTTGGTAGGAAATTTAAAAGAACAGTCTCTTACAAAACTCATCTTCTTAAGGCAATATTAAACATATATACTACTCACAGATAGAAAGTGCAGTTAGGAGTTCGGGTAAAATTTTAGGACGACTCTAAAATGCACTATAACCTTTACATGTGACCTTTGGGCACATCCTACACTGACGACCGCTTCATTGTGAACAGTGCCCCGTAGCACCTGATGAAGAGTGCCACTCAACTCCAGGCACATTTAAGGGAGGTGAGAGGAATCCAAGGCGCAGCACACCACCAGGCGCAGGCATCGCTGTCTTGCACGGGCCAGGGAGCAATTACGCTGGACGAGGGACCAGTGGGCCACAGTGCTGCTCTCAGTTACAAGTCGGAGCAGAAATGATGGTCGCCAGCAACATTGGAGAAGTCAAGGAGAGCGGCATGCATCACCCACTGCTGTCACCAGACAAGCCCTTGGTGTTGGAAGCGTTACAGCGTGAGCAGGTGTGCCTAGTCAATACAGAACTGACCTACAATTTGTGAATGGTACAGTGACAAGGCCATACTACCTCAATAACATCATTAATCCAGTCATTGTGCCCCTGCATCAACAACACAGGCCTAGACAACAATGCTGCTGCTCATTGAGGTTGCATCATTAGGTAACGGCTGCTGGAGACTGCGGTACCTCGAATGGAATGGCCTCCACTTTCTCTAGACCTGAATCCCATAGAAAACCCATGGGATCAGCTGGGTCATCATCTACAGGCTCGTAACTCTGTACACCAGGACCTCAATGACTTGAGGGGCGTCCTACAAGAAGAGTGGGATGCCATGTCTCAGCAGACAATAATTCAATTCAATTCAGTTTATTAATATAGCGCCAATTCACAACACATGTCGTCTCAAGGCACTTCACAAAAGTCAGGTACATACATTCAAATTAGTCCTAACCATTGAACAGTGCAGTCAGATTCTGTTATTTATTCAAATTGAATAAAAAGTTTTTCTATCTAAGGAAACCCAGCAGATTGCATCCAGTCAGTGACTTGCAGCATTCACTCCTCCCGGATGAACATGTCGAGACAGTGGACAGTCACTGGCGTTGACTTTGCAGCAATCCCTCATACTGAGCATGCATGTAGCGACAGTGGAGAGGAAAAAATCCCTTTTAACAGGAAGAAACCTCCAGCAGAACCAGGCTCAGTGTGAGTGGCCATCTGCCACGACCGACTGAACAGCGTGAAAGGCGACTTGTGAACAGCGTGAGACGTCGTTGTCAAGCTGCAATTGAAACTCAAGGGCACATGACACATTATTGACACACTGACATTTTTTGCTGTGATATACTCTCCACTGTTGTTGGGTTTTGTTTCAAAAAATTTGTTTGAGATAAGAAAATCAACATTGTACGCCTTTACTTAACTGTCCTACTTTCATGATTCAAAAACATCACCGTAGCTCGCACTTTTCACATTTTTCATAAATTTCACCTGAAAGACAAATACCCCTAACGTTTTGTGAGTAGTGTATATTTGGTACCAGAAAATAATGAATGACTTGTTGAAAATGTAAAAGTGATTATCCAGCTTGTGATAAGGATGGCAACAACACATCATCACAACATAAAGCAGCTAAACTTCTTACAAGAACCAGTCTGCTCTGAAAAATCTAAATTTCTTTAAAAGCTGGCCAAAAATGCACAATGAGTTTTATTTGTATCCCCATCCCTGACCAAAGCAATTACTTACAGACGTAAGGAATGCAGTGCGGCTGACTAAGAGACTTCTAGTACTGCAGTTTCTCTGTATCTTTACAGTATGTGAGTATCTCTGCCAATATATCCACAGAGTAAGATTAAGCTTAACCTAGACAACTGCTTTTAACCAAAACAAACCCCAGGGCTCTGACCAAAAAACCACAATTGCAGTTAAAAAAATCCTGATCATGTCAAACACAACATGTTTTTAGGTATTTAACAGTATACTTTTAAAATGTTTATGAATCATGTATAAAATATGCAACATTCATCACAAACAGGTTATGATAAAGCTTATCTTTACTGTAACACAGTTGTTAATAGCTTTTTTCAGTATAACGAAGCAGAGACAAACACTTACCGGGTTTCTTCTCAGTTATAAGCTTCATTGTTAGGCAGAATATGTGCCCTAGGAGGCACACAAAAGACTTTCTGAATAATATACAAGGGCAACTTATTAAAGGGAAATTTTAAAACGCAACTGTCTGTTCTAGATGTTTATGAAGACTTCACAGGCCGAAGAAAACAAGTCCTTTCAGCATTCTGCGCTAAACCTGTGAACTTTAGTAGGACGACCGTCACATCTTCCGAAACACTTGGTAAGCATAGGAGCGGATTCCTGCCCATTTACCCTTCCTCATGCAGATTCGAGCGCTGATTGGTTAAGACAAGCCAGCCCCACTTATCAGGAGCTTTTTCACCACCTGAAACAGACCAATCACAATGCTCCAAATGCAACCTGAGGGTTGATAAACATAAAGGGACGTCTCCCTGACGACGGCGGGCTGCAGGAGCAGCACAGCGGTAGAGCTGAGAGAGGTCAACATAATTCATCAGTTATAAAAAAATACAAATAAAGAAACACACGATTAATGACAACGTAATGAGAGAACACATAGAATTGGTTGGAGGTTGCTTCCCTATAATTGCGAGACGGCACAGTGTAAAAAGACTGAAAGCTTTTTGTGCCACAATCAGCCCAGTCACTATTATGTCAGAGCAATGACAGTAAATGACTGACTGTAACAGAGATTAAATTTTTTGGAACTTACGGGGTCTGTTCCGTTTCACCGACTCCGTCCTCCTCCGTAGCCGGCATCTCTTTGCCGGGGACCCGTTGCACTCCTCCTCCCCCCGCTGCAGGTGATGCATTTCAGGCGTGCTGCTGCTGGGTCCCGTGCTCAAGCCGAATGCATTGCTGCTGGAGCAGCTGCCGTTAGCAGCTACCCCGACGAGGCCGTTCAACCCCCTCGGACTCAGTACGTTTTTGACATGAAGAGGTCCCGAAGCTCCCTTGTTGTCCACTAATGACTTAGCTTTATCCATCGCAGCGCTAGCCTAGCATCTGCAGCAAACAGAGGGTATAGGTTCCAGCTAGCTTAGCTGGCTAACACTAGCCCCGGTAGGCTTGTGAGACCTCGGCGCGAGCAGCGAATGTCGTCCTTACGCTGACACACCAAATGAAATGTTTGTCTTCATTTTTTTTACAACAATGCCGTCTGAGTTTAAAAACGAAAACACTCGCTCAAACATAGCGTGTCCTTTGAGGTCACTCGCGGTCATTCCCCCTCATTGAGTTCCTGGCAAGCGCAGCAGTAGCCGATGTGTGTTTATGTGTGCGTATATAAGAATGTGTGGCTGGACTGCTACGTAACAACAGCTTCTTCTTCAGCCGAGGCCCGAACCCGTCCACCTCCCCCGACCAGTTTTTCTCTGCTTTCTGCTGTTAAACACAGTGACTAATGTACGGACGTAGATACCGGAATGGGCTTGTCTCGTGTCGCGGCTACTCCGCGCTAGATTAAAAAGCGAAGCCTTTACCCACTAGTCCTCGCACAGCTGTGGGCGCTTTATTTATAAGCCTCGCTGCCCGCTGTCAACCTCATTCCCCGCAGTCCTCTGTACGCGTGATGTGCTGCTCAAAGCTTCCATGGAGCCTGATAGCAAGAAACTGAACTGAAGTAACCCCTAAACGGCCTCCTAAAGGAGGCCATAAACATATATTTCTATTGAGGATTACCCGGTGAGGACATGCGTTTTGATATACGAGAGAGACTAGATATCAAAGAGAGTGTTAGATAACCCGAACCTCCGGTCAAGATACAAAGGTCGAACAACAATCCCAGCTTGATAAAGGAAGATAATCACTTAAAACAACTTTTTTTTGTTTGTTTTCTCTGGGAGTTGGAGTCTGATATAAAGTTTAAGATGAAATTTATGTACTTTTCATATGTTTTATGTTTTAAATGTCATATTAGAAATATAAAAAAGAAAGGTGTGGCATGCATATGTATTTAGCTCCCTTTGATGTGATACCCCAAAATAAATCCAGTGCAACCAATTGCGTTAATAAGTTCACTAGACCTAGAGTCAACGGTGTGTAATTTAATCTCAACAGCTGTTCTGCGAAGTCCTCAGACATTTATTAGAGAACATTAGTAAACCAACAGCATAATGGAGACCAAGGAACACAGCAGACAGGTTGGGCTTAAAGCTGTGGATAAGTTTAAGTTGAATACAGTGCAGTCCAGTAATAAAACTCTTAGAGGCTGCAAGGGAGGTAAGACTGGTGCAGAGGTTTAATTTCCCACTAGAAAATAATCATTGAGAGTTGAAAATTGATGTTCGCCAGATACTTTTTATCCAAGCAGAATGAGACTGAGCAATTTTGTAAAGAATAGGTGAAAAAGTTTGCCTTTCGATGTGTAAAGCTAGCTATAATTATTTATATTTTTTAGATACATTGATTATTTATAGCCATGTAGATACAGATCTTCTAAATGATATAGATATCTCACATAATTTAAAGCTCCTCTTGGTATTTTTTCTTCTCTCTGTTTTAAAGACTCTTGCAATATCTCACATTGTCCAAAAGTTTGTCTTTGTAGATGTTGATTTTCACAGTTTATGTTTTCCATGTTTATATTTATTGTTACTGTTCCTTTGGGCAATCTTTTGAACCCACCTGGATTTGCAAAACACTTAATTGCCATATGAAAAGACAAACATGTTTAATGGAAGTTGTTTCATAGGTGTAAAGTGGATGTACTCTGTTTTCCTTCATATATTTATAAAATTGTCCCATCTGACTTTTACAGTTATAAAGAAAAAAAACAGTACAGTAAAATATTGTATAGCTTTACCCTGCAAATAAATCCACATAGCACTGTAAGAACAACCATTAATGTGCCATTCTTAACTAATTAGTCAGCCTCATTAGATTACAATTAAATAATAATATAGAGATAATGAAAAGCGAGCACTGGATATAGAAATATACACACCGTTTACAGAATACCTGAAGGAAAAATATTAGAGGGGCCTGTTTATACCCCATGCTGTCCTCTGGTTAAGGAATATTTGTGTTACACCATGAAACTACATAATGTAGCTGCCCCCAGAGGGGAGTTTAAATTCAGCCTCTCTTATGAAGTTGGGAATTTCACTGTGGAACATCATATTTCTTAAAATGTACCAAATGAAAACAGAAATTCAGACTTGGTAGAAATCCTGTCATTGTTGTGCATACAACCATTAACACAGTGGTTCATTCATAACCCGGACAATGAGTTACTTCTATATCTTTTATATCAATCATCCTCTTTTCTGTCATCTGCATGCGGTACACTTTGTACTTCGTGTGTACTTGAACTTTAAACACACATAGTTGCATTTCAAATTAGATTATTGAAATGTTGATTTATTTCAGTTACTCAATTCACTAAGTGAAACACATAATTACACACAGACTGATGGTTTCAAGCTTTTATTTTTGTTAATTAGGATTTCTCCGCTTACAGCTGATTAAAACACATCATTTTAGATTAAAATATATCAGGCCAATGGAAAAAAAATCATACAGAAATGTGGGCTTAATTAAAAGTATTTTTAATGTTTTAACGTACGCTAAGAGGTTTTATATTTTCAGCAGGTACTTTATCTGATAAACGAGCCTCATCGGAACCAATCCAATTTACTGAGATGTACCTGTACAGAGTGATATGTTGATATGTTGATTTGTAAATCAATCCACCTGATAGATTGTAGAGTTAGAATCTTCCGGAACCCCAAATCTAATGAAGTTTGGATGTTGTGTAAAATATATATAAAAACAGAATACAATAATTTGAAAATTCTGTTCAACCTATACGGAATTAAACACACTACAAAGACAAGATATTTAATGTTTAAACTAATAAACTTTGTTTTGAAAATATTTACTCATTTTGAATTTAATGCTTGCAACACGTTCCATAAAAGCTGGGACAGGGTCATGTTTACCACTACGTTGCATCACCTTTCCTTTTAACAACACTCAGTAAGTGTTTGGAAACTGAGGACACTAATTGTTGAAGCTTTGTAGGTGGAATTCTTTCCCATTCTTGCTTGATGTACAACTGTAGTTGCTAAAAAGTCCAGGATCTCCGTTGTCGTATTTTCGCTTCATAATGCGGCACATATTTTCAATGGGAGACAGCTCTGGACTGCAGGCAGGCCAGTCTATTACCTGCGCTCTTTTACTATGAAGCCACGATGTTGGAACACGTACAGAATGTTGTTTGGCATTGTCTTGCTAAAATAAGCAGGAATGTCCCTGAAAAAGACGTGGCTTGGATGGCAGAATATGTTGCTCCAAAACCTGTATGTACCTTTCAGCAGTAATGGTGCCTTTAATGTGCAAGCTACGCATGCCATAGTTACATACCACCCCCGTACCATCACAGATGCTGGCTTTTGAATTTTGGGCTGATAATCTGGATAGTCCTTTTCCTCTTTGACCTGGAGGACACAGACGTCTTTGATTACCAAAAACAATTTGAAATGTGGATTTGTCAGACCAAAGCACACGTTTACACTTTGTGTCAGTCAATTCCACATGAGCTTGCATGCAGAAAAGTTGGTGGCGTTTCTGGGTATTGTCAATATATGGCTTTCACTTTGCATGGTACAGTTTTAACTTGTAGATGTGGTGACGAACTGTGTTCACTGACAATGGTTTTCTGACGTGTTCCTGAGCCCTTGTGGTAATGTTACAGAATGATGTTGGTTTTAATGCAGTCTCTCTCCTGAAGGGTCGAAGGTCATGGGCATTCAATGTTGGTTTTCAGCCTTGCCCCTTACATGCAGATTCTCCAGATTTGCTGAATCTTTTGATTATATTATAGGCTGTAGATGATGAAATCCTTAAGTCCTTGCAATTTTACATTGAGAATTGTTCTCGAACGGTTAAAGTATTTGCTCATAGTTGTGAACCTTGCTTCATAACGACTTGCTTCAGGGACGCTCCTTTTATACCCAATCATTTCAATTTCAACGTTTTTATCTCTTTTTGAGCATTCCTGAACTTTTTCTGCCCGTCTCAGCTTTTTTGGAACCTTTTGGAAGCATCAAATTCAAAATGAGTGAATATTTGCAAAAAAACAAAGTTTATCAGTTTGAACATTAAATATCTTGTCTTTGTGGTGTATTCAATTGCATATATGTTGAACATGATTTGCAGATCATTGTATTCTGTTTTTATTGACATTTTACACAACCTCCCAACTTCTTCTTGAAATATCACAGTGGAGTAACATGATGACTTGCGATTTTACTCAGCTAGGCATGACTAAGATCAATGTGACTGCTTTTACATAACAATTTCAAAATAATGTGAATATTGTTCTGCGATATTATTAGTAATATTTTCTGAAACTGAAATTATTGTTGGGGTTTTATCATTACTATTTGCTTTGTGACAGCTGCAGCTGATACTTTGGATCATTGTCCATTTGCAGAAACTGGTTTCATTCTCTTGGAAAACTGGATTACATTTGCATCCAGGGTCCAGAAACAACAACTACATGACTTTTCAAAACATGTTTTTTTTCCTCCTTTTAAAAATTCACTGACTATGGCTAAACTGTTTAACTTTAATCTCAAACACTGTGAAAAAAAGAAGGACACAATTGGGTTGCACTTAATTGCATTTAAACAACCAAAAGTAACCTTGTCTTAAACAAATAAAACTGTCTTATATCTTGAGCCACACCTGACCTTAATGTTAATAATCATGGATGATTGTAATTTATGCACTTTGGTGCTGAGGTAGAAGAAGAACGTTTATCTGTGACCTGATTATTATTCTGTCAAACACTTCCAGTATAGCACTTGTTTTAGTTGTGTCAATAGCAAAATTCCTACTTTTCTCAGCATCACCGGCTCAGATAGTCTGCACAAAGAAGAGATAAAGTCTCATCTCTCTGTGTCGACTTTATGCTTCTACCAAGGAAGCTCCGTCCCATCCCAGCTGTATGCTTTTCCGGTCTTTTCGATACTTAGTGAATTAATGATGCCCATCAGACAGTTCACAGAGTGTTCAGCACTGAACAGCTTGTCATTTGGCACATTTCTGTGATAAGGCCGGGAGAGGTCTGTGTTAACCGTTCCCGGGTGTAAGGAGACGCACACCACCTGGAAACAGCGGAGAAGAGGATGGAGATGGGTTAGAATACATTCATCCATCAGAGGTAAACATCACAGATACTGTAAAGCAGGCCTAGATCCAGATCTCCCAGTTAAAATGCCATGGTGTTTGTGAGGCTTCTTGAATTCACCTTTGAAATTAGTTTCAGTGAATCTGATGATGTGATTTATAAAAAGACAGAAACACTGAAAAAGCTGCATGAACTTCCAATAAATACTGCTTGTGTTCCTTAAGGAAGACAGTTACTCGCACATGAGCAGATGAAAGGGGAGTATTGGAAAGGCTTGCAACATATGGAGCTCTATCAGCCACAATCAATAGAGCAGACTAATGTCTTCAATATTTATGAAATAAGAAGCTAAATTATGACAACAAACATTTACCTTGGATCGACTATGGCCCAGCTCTATGGATAAATTCCTGGTAGCCATGTTGAGAGCTGCTTTAGACATTCTGTAACTGTACCAGCCTCCCAGTCCTAGGGGGTGAGAGTGAGGAGTGGGAGAAGCAGCAGACTACATGAGGAATCATTCTTTGTTGCATGTCTTGAACTTGCTCTGTCCTCTACTTAAGTTTCCCACAGTCTACATATTATGTGCAAAAAACAGAAAAGTCACACAAAAGATACCATTGTCTCCAATGGACCCAACTTTAGCAGTGATATTGATGATGATGCCGCTGTGCTGCTTCGCTTTCCCTGGAGGCTGCTGACCGAAAGCACCGCTGCCCTTCTGAAGGAGGGGGCTAAAATATTTGGCCATAACCAGGGGCCCCACGGTGTTGGTCGTCAAAGTAGATATAAGGCCCTGAGAAGGTAAAAATTAATTTGCAATGTGTAGTTATAAATGCAAATTATTATCATGCAACTAAAAAGGATAAATATAAAAGCCAGATAATTGTTACAGAGTATTACAAAAGTATCCATTCAGCTTTATTTCCCTTCCCATGTTGTCACATTACAGTCAGATACCTGTGTTTTGGAATTTTATGAAATAAACCAACAGGTAAAAACAACGAACACACATGGTTTTCAGAATCTATTGACAAAGCATGACAAGAGTTTGTATTCAGCTCCTTATACTCTGATACCCCAAAATAAAATTATCTGTTTTAAAAGCAGTAGCATCGAGCCTTCTGCTTATGTTAGTGCTGTGTGCTGCTTTTAGCTCCCTAAGGACATAACCGTACTGCGTGTTTTGAATAGTATTAATACATAAACAGTTTTGCATTGTTTTTACTGTTTTTGTCTTGTTTCTGCGGCACTAGATAATTGTATCTCTTTTATCAAACTACAAAAATGTCCGCATGGGGTGGAGTGGAACGGTCTCTGACCTGGAGGGGGTGGGATCGCACCAAAACGAGTTGCTCTCAGATACACCTCAGAACAGGGGTAAAAATAGGGGCCTGTGGAACTACAATTACAAGGAACTCTGACCAAAGCATTGCAATTCCACTTTATATAGACCACAACTGATAGATTTAAAAGTGAAAGGGAAGGATTTAAAAGCACAACGTGTCCCTTTAAATAAACAGAGTCCATCTGATCTGTGTGTTGATCTCATTATGAGCACAGCTGTCCAGTGGTGGCCTCCCAGGTGGGTTAGACACCAAGGCACAACAACAGGTCAGTAGTGGCAATGTTTAAAAACCTCCAGCTTTTAACATTTTATAGATGGTTGTTGAATCCATCAGAAAAAAATTATCTGATGGAATTATCAGGTAATTTTATTAGATAATAAAAAAAAAATATATAAAAAGACTATATGCCCTTTCTTTCCATGATCCACACGTGTTCCTTACACCTGCAGAGATCCACAAATCAGGAGAATCTGTTGACACGACAAAAGGTAGTCATGCAACAATTCTAGTTGCTTAAGGAGGAGGGGTAAAAGAGGGAGAAAGCCATTGTTGAAAAAAAGCCATAGCTTAAAGTTACCACAAGCCATGTGGTATACGCAGCAAACGTGGAAATATGAGCTCTGGCTAAATAAGAGAGTAAAAGTGACCCAATTTGCCAACATGCAAAAAATTACGTGTGGCAGAAAACTAACACTGAACGTAGTGATGTCAGCATCACGCTGTGTGAACGTTTATCTTCAGTAGGGCCAGGGAAACTTGTCCCAGCTGATAGGCTGACCTAAAACTGGAGCAGACGTACCTCCTCCAGCAGGACAACAGGCTAACCCCACAGCCAGAACTAGAATGGAATAGTTTAGATCAAAGCATAATCACATGTTGGAACGGATAGACAATGTCCACCCTGACATTTAACAACTTGTTGACCATGCTATCCATCCAATTTGATTAAGCTTGAACTATTTTGCAATTAATAAAAATATATTGTCTTAGATATGCAAAGTTGTTAGAGACCTACCCCAAAAGACTTACAGCTGTAATTACAACCAAAGGTGGATCTACAAGAGCTGACTCAACGAGGGCCAAATATATGAACAGGGCACACTTTTCAGATGCTTATTTGTAAAAAAGATAATTTAAAAAACCATGCATCATTTTCCTTGGTTTCATAACTAATCAATACTTGTTGTTCTTTAACCTTAAATTCCAATAAAATGCACTGAACTTTTGGGGCTGTAACGTGAAAATAAAAGTGAATAAGTTAAAACATGAAGAGGTTATTGTTGAATCAGTACTGTCATAGACTCCAGGTTAAAAACAGTATGGACAAAAGTGGGCAGGTTACATGATGTAAGAATCAACATATCAGTCATTCTAAAGAAATGTTACTATTCACATCAGTAAACTTAATACATTTTTAAATGTTCAGTGTGTTCAGAATTCATAAAGTTACGTTGGCGCTTTAATTTATTTAAAAACAACTGTAACATAATTTCAAGAGAAAAATCTTGACTTTAATCTTTGCAAACACTGTGTAAAACCCAGCTCTACCTGTGCAGAAACATCCCTCAGGCTAGTTTCTCCTTTCCCAGTGGGGTGAAGCATCGCCGCAGAGTTCACGAGAAGATCCACCCGACCGAAGTTCTCCTTCACCCGCTCAGCTGCTCCACGGATGTCATCTTCCTGGTTCACGTCTAGCTTGAGGACCGTGAGTCTGCCCTGATGTTGTACACCCAGGCCCCGAAGCTCCGCCGCTCCGTCCGGGTTTCGGCATGTCGCAATGACTGCAGCGAGGCTTTTATTTTTTAATATGTGTTTGCAGAATTCAAGCCCCAGTCCTCTGCTGGCACCTTGAATGAGAGCTACGGGAGCAGCCATGGCAGGCACAGGACAGGCACAGAATTGTTTTGATGCCTTCAAAATCACCCGACGCCTAGTATTCTTGACTCCCAAGAGTCCAAACAAGGAATAAGGTGTTTACGTACCTGTCACTTTTAGCTAGAAGGTTAGGAATTGATACAAATTTTAGAGGTTCCGTCGTTCATGTTATTTAAAATTGATGGAAAACCAATTCTTAAAGAAGATCAGGAAATAACAAAGTGTACGTGAAGGTAACATGTTTCACAACAGGAAAATAACGCCCTCTGCAGGTCAGTTTAAAAGCAATTACACAATCTATTGCACGTCTGTTATGAAGCACCTACCTACGGAAGCCTTACGTACAGTCCACGTAACACAATCAGAAGAGATAATAAATAGAGACAATAAAAAGGTTGGAAATAAATCCGAGTAAGAAGGAAAACACAGGCAGAAAAAGTAATGGAAATGGGAGAATAAGAACAATTGTGATTTAAAAGTTATTTTAATAAATAAGTAAATAAATAAATAATCGAATTTAACTTTGTTTATTCAGTCAAGCAATCATAGTTTATTTAGAGTATCTTTAATGCAATCAGATGTAAGACACAGTGCTTTACAGCAGTTAAAACAAATAAACAAGCATGCAGACAATTATAAGAATTTTAAATTTAAGAATTTAAATCAAGTAAAAACAAACAGAAAAAAGACATATGAAAATCATAAGTTGTAGAATTCAGAAACACACACAAAAAAATGTCCTTAGGCATTACACCAATTAATAGCGATACAAAGTTTATGATGACATATTAATCTTAATCCAAAATAGATAGATCATATTAAATCATTAAGATAAAATCTAATCTAATAAAATGAACCGCATAAAATACAGATTAAAAAAATGTATAGAATCACAGAAGCTAAAGTGTCACCCACACTTTTAGCCACCTAAGTAAATCAACGTGGGCTGCCTTCAGTGGTACTCAGAAGGAATGTTGACAATTATTTGTAAGGTAAATGTGAATAAATTATCCATGAGGTAGAGCAACTAAGCAGAAACAGCCGAAATATGATTAAATACATTGCTCTTTTAATCAAGAGATTTGTACAGAAGATTCATTTTAGAACCTGCAGTACGGATATGTTGCATAACATCGTCACAACTTTATGTAGTTGGCACTTTTGATGAATTCACATAATTTCATAACAGAGGAAATAGCAAAGACAAGTTCTGCCCAGTAGATGGCGGTAACGGCCAGTGGTCATTTTGGGACTGAAAGCTTGTCAGACATTTTCTGTCCTTATGCACTAAGAACATGCAAAGACTAATGGGATATGGAAAAAATATACGTCTGAAATACCTACTACCTAAAAAAGCAAGGGAACAAAGCCAGAAGTAAGAGGCCCGCCGCAGCATTAAAGAAGAAGTCGGTTGCCTAGCGACCAGTGGAAGCGTGTTAGCAGCTAGCAAGCTAGGCGCTCGGTTAACAAGGAGTTCGTGAACTAAAAAAAACCATTAAATGCCTCTGAAAAGAAGAGGACCGCTGCAACTCGTCCAGGGAGAAGTGGACGAAGTCAAAAGACGGGTTTGTTAAAGAAAGACGCCTTAATTATGCGATTATGTTCTCTATAAACGAGGAATCATGGATTTTAACAACTAACTTCTGATGTAGCGTAGTGTTGTTGAAGCCATAGGCAAATGTAATGTAATGTAATGTAATTTTCTTCATTTAAGACATCTCATATAAAACTGAGCCTTGACTGAGCATTCATGTCAACGTCTTTCGTTGTTTTGCTGTAAAACAGGTTGAAAGTCTGGAGAAGAACGTGAAGAGCTCATCTGGATCTAAAGAAGAGGCATTTCATAGGTGGGCACTTATAATGATGGACTGGTAGTAGGCATATTTTTACCGCGCGCTTCATCATAACCTGAACGGAAACGTTATTTTATCCCTTTATTCCATTCTCAGTTATGTTTTAACACATTTTAATTTCATGCTTAAATCTGATTATCATGTCAACAGATGCCAAGAACTGCGCGCTTCTGCAGAGAAGACTCTAAAGACTCTACAGAAATTGACAAAGGTATGTGCTCTGCTACCAGAAATGTAAAAAAAATGATTGTGACCTTTATTAACAATCTATACCGTAAAGATATATTTCTGAAAGGTATTAACATAGTTTTCAGAAATTTGGTGTATTAATTTAAGAACATATCGACTGGAAACTCTCAGGAACACAATTTCATTAATAAATTTGGAAGCAATGTAATATGTAATAGAGCTTAAATAACACCCTGTTACACACCAATTAAATCAGAAATTACTAGAAATTAGTCATATATTATGCCATTTGATCAGAAAATATCTCTGTAATGCCATGGTGCATCTGCCAAACTAACTTTGTTGGTCCAGTTGTCACTAAATTGATAATCTAAGTTGGTAATGTGTTGATTTTGATATTCAGGCTGATGAGCTGGCTCCAGTGGGGAATTACGATCAGAGGAAACTAGAAGAGGAGAGACGTCTACAAAACATCTTGGAGCGTCTGGTCACTCTGTCTCTGGAGCTTTCACCACCTGGCCCCAGCACTCAAGCTGGGTAAGATCCCTATATAAACAATAAAATACAAGCGGTATATACAGATAAATAAATAAAAAAGACGCTAAATATCAATAATCCATCTTCTCATTCAGAACCATATAACCCCTATTCTCAGACTACTATTAACATTTATACATTAGGTCTGGTTTTTGTAAATGTCATTCCACAGAAAGTGCTTTACTTAAAACCTCCAATTAAGATTTGATGGCAGCAGACAGGAGAGACTTCAAGGATATCCTAAACCTCAACCTGTGGTTGATCGGCCCTTTTTCCCTGCCCTTTACCCCCACTGACTGGTGGAGGTAGTGGGTATATAAAATAGATGAGTGGATTTTTGCGTGGATGGGCCTCTCGTCTCATTTTAAAATCTTATATCTAACTTTAGAGACACGCTTCCCAAAAATTATGGACCTCCAGAAATCTTACTTCTCCTTCCAGAAGTTTAACAACTTGTGAGGATCAACCTTTCCCTTCAGTTGAGATGAAACATTGAAATGCACTTTAAAAATGTGCTGATGGTATTTTATACATGCACACCTTCAGTTAGATCCATAGCTTGATTGTTTCTCACATTTCTTTGTGTTTTAGTTTTGTCTGATTTGTTTGACATATATAGTATGTTGTTGGTTTTTTTTTCAAAATTTTTATTCATTTCCATTTTTTGTAAAATGTTTCCTTTTTGTTTTACTGGAGATTTCTTTGTGATTCTTATCCATAAAAAACACTACATAAATAACCTTCAGTTTCACACTTTTTTCTATTTGTGTGTTTTATTTGTAGTAATGTTTCAAAAGGAGATACTGACAACAACAGCGATGACGACAACAGTGATGATTTTGAGGAAGACATCAACAGTGATGGTAAAGATGATGGAGATGGGAGAACGTCTGAAAAGCCACCTTCTCAGTCAGCCCCTCAAATATACACGGTCCTCAGTGATTTCAAAGCAGAACAGGAAGGAGATCTGTCTGTTCAGGTGAAACAACATATCACTGCAAAAATCTGTGCAGATGATGATATTACAGCATACAGTATAAAGATAAAGCAGAAGGTGGCGCTATAGACATGTTCAAAGCTTTGACAGTTTCTTACATCAGCAGACCAGAGAGGGAAGAAGCTAAAAAACATGATAGAAACTTGACAACTACATATAGTGACTTTAATACGATTTTTTACCTCCTGAACGTTTCCACATTTTGTCATGTTATACCCAAAAACCTCAATCTATTTTATTTGTGATTTAAAATGATTGACCAACACATAGTCTTGCATAACTATAAGATGGAGGAAAAATGATTCATGGTATTGATTTTATTCCATAAATAACAATCTGAAAAGTTTGTCTTATATTCAAATTCAGCCCTTCTGCATCACTACTTTTTAGAAACAGCTTTTGCTGCAGATGTAGCTGAAGGAGTTATGTTCTTCCATCAGTTTTGTTCCTCTTGAGACTGAAAAGTTTGCTAATTCAGTCTAAGACATGAACAGGCTTAATTTTCTTCTGTTCCCTATAAGTTATTGGATAACTGAAATCTATCTGTTGTGATTTCACCGCTATAGCTAAGCCTCATTTCATTAACGTTTGTCTAAATGCTTTTTCAGAGAGGAGAAGTGTTGAAGATAATTAAAAAGACAGCAGATGGATGGTGGCTGGCTCAGGACGCCAAAGGGAACAGAGGAGTTGTTCCAAAAACCTTTCTGAAGGTACTGTAGAAAACCAGAAAGCCACAACCGTTGATTAATGCCAGCACTTAACTGAACCTCTTAATTCAAAGGTTTACCTGGAAAATAAAATATAACCTGCTGTTGTTGTACATTCTTGATGCTTTGACTTTTTGCAAATTCTTTCCATTTTTATGCAAAAACTAGATTTTTTTTTTTGTTTTGATTTTGTTAGATTGGCCCTGGTGTTGATGTTGAGCATGATGAGGATGATGAAGATGAGGAGGAGGAGGATGATGATGATGATGAAGATGAGGAGGACGATGAACTCCAGCAGTCAGAACAGGAGGAAGAGGAAGATGAAGACCAGACTGATGATGGAAACAAAAGGTTTGAAATCCTATTTATTCAGGTTCACTTTTCAGTTTCATATCTTGCTTCTGGGTGTTCTTCAAATTACTTTGAGATCTTGTTGAAAAAGACTCTAAGTATGTTTTAGGATGACAAACGAACAAGAATCAATTCTGATTATTTGATTTGCATTTATTTATCTTTGACAGCAAAGCTTCTAACTGGTCAACTGTCAGAAAGGCTCTGACTGAGGTAAAACTGCTCATATGCCATAAATATATATATTCTCTAACTTAAGCTAAGGACAGTATTACAGTCTCCACATGAAAACATGTTAAAATGACATGACCTTTACTGTGTGCTTTGTGACAGATTGATACAACGGATGTGCTGTCGGCAATGGGAGCCATACCTTCAGGTTTCAGACCATCAACCCTGAGTAAACTCCTGGCAGAGGAAGGTCATTATACATCTAATGTAACTTTCTCTCTATGTAGGACCACTGTCCTCATCAAGCTGTAAGACTCTGGTTTCCATCAGAATTCATTTGTATTTCATAAAATATTAAACTCCTAAACTGTTCTCTGAAGACAAATGCACAGATTGATTTATTGATAAAAGCTGTCAAAATCTTGTGTCTAGCCACCCATTCATCCCCTCATTTCGCATCCATCTGTGATCATCTTATCCCTTCGTGCTTCTGTTTGTAACTGTAAACACACCATTTTGTACCCAAGTAGAATAATCAGCTTATTTAATTTTATAAATTGTTTGTAGTTAAGTATTTTGTTGAATTTAAAATGAAAAAAAATGCTCATATCTCCAATATACAGTACAGACCAAAAGTTTGGACACACCTTCTCATTCAAAGAGTTGTCCTTATTTTCATGACTATGAATATTGTAGCTTCACACTGAAGGTATCAAAACTATGAATTAACACATGTGGAATTATATACTGAACAAAAAAGTGTGAAACAACTGAAAATATGTCTTATATTTTAGGTTCTTCAAAGTAGCCACCTTTTGCTTTGATTACTGCTCCGCAAACTCTTGGCATTCTGTTGATTTAAATGTGTATTATTTTCTCAAGACTTATGACATTCTTTTTCCATGGATTTCCATTTGGATCCTCGATTTAAAACTCCTGATCAAACCAAAATATCGGGTCGCTATTTTTTTGCTGTATCGTGTGATTAAAAGGTGAACCTGTCAACATTTTTTTTTCCTGTTAAAGGAGAGAGATACAGAGGAAGTCATTATATTCAGCCTCAGCTCAGCCAATCACAGCTTTCCTTTAAAGATCTCTTCTTGGACCCAGATACTGGCAAGGTGAGTGTTCCTCTGTCTGTATGTGTGTTTTTTACCGTTCAAGCTTCATAGTGTCTAATTTAAATGTTTTTTTTAAAGTGCAAGGTATCCAATATCCGATGATCCTTTCTGACAAGAACAGTTCATTTTTGTTCACTTGCAGGTCCGTGCTCGCCAGGTCAGGATTTGTGTTTGTTTTAGTTTGTGGAGCTGCAAGATGATTCCCACTCCTGGAGTTGGAGTTCAGGTCCTCAGCAGACACATCCGCCTGTGTGCCTTTGATGGAACACAGGTATCAGGCCTTATATCCGTTACGTATAACACGTTCATCCTCTCTCTTTGTATTTTTTTTAAACTAGCCTTTAACTTGTTTTTCAGGTGTTGAGTAACATCCACACAGTGAGAGCATCATACACCTCAAAGAGCCCAAAGACATGGAGTTTCTCTCCGAGGGTATGAAGAGACTCATAAATACCGAACGACTAGGTCATGTTTAACTCAAACGATACTTATTTCTGCATTTTTTAAACTTTTTTCAGATGACCAGCATCCTGCCAACTGTCCTAGACGGAGACTGTTTCCTTCGTTGCAACTCTTTGTCTCCGGACATCGGAATTCTTTTCGAACTTGGAGTTACGTTTTTACGAAATGTAAATATTTATGCGAGACTGTGAAAGCACAAGACAATATATTTTTTATATTATGTGTTGTTGAAGTGGACAGAAATAGGCCTGTTAATAGGAAGTTATGTGTGTCTGTTTAAGTCGACAGGTGAGAGAGGAGACCTGAGCTGTGGCTGGGCCTTCCTCAAACTAGCTGATGACAGTGGAAATCCAATCCCACACAGGTACATATAAGGATCCACTCAGAAGAAGAGATGTCCGTGAATAAAAGACAAATACGATGTTAATAAACCTGATGGTACCCCACGGTAAAATGTTTGAAAGCCTTAAAAGCAATTACATTTTGAACCAGAGCTACCAGAGAATCTCACATCAAAAATCTTTGACAAATCCAACGTTAAATTTTGAAAAAATAATAATCTTCTGTATAGGACCTATGAACTACCAGTAAACGGTGGAACACCTTATGAGAAGGATGTCATGCTGGAAGCACCACTTTCGAGAAGATGTAAGAAAAAGAAGCCAACCTTTGAAATTGTAATAGATGACGTAAAAAAAAAAGAGAGAATAGCTGCAATCATGGGTGTATTTTGTGTCCTTTCTCAACTTCCCAGCTCCAGGTGGTGTTTTTCAGCACATGCTGCACGCCCGACGGCAGCCCAAACTGATTGTTAAGTTGAAATCGACAAACAGTCGGACCAGAACGCAGCTCAGGTAGGAGGAACATGCAGCAGATAATGTGATCAAGAAATAACTCCAAGTTTCAATCAGACACATTCCTGGCTCTGCTTGGATGGTTGGCTTGGTATTTAGGCTTAGAGTGACAGCAGATTCATTTTAGATGCCAGAATGTTTCACACTTAATGTCATTTCAAATTAACTTCAAAATAGATTTAACCTCTAATCTTCTGAAACATGTCCTGTGATATAAAATTCCAGACGCTTCACTTACAAATTACCCAGAACTTATTTGGCAGCAGTCACAGCACCCAGTCTACGTTGGAGACAAACTTTGCCATGGAACATTTTTCATTTTTTTCTTGGCAGAAACCTTTAAGCTCAACAAGTCTGGAAAAGAAGCCGTTGGGATTGGATTTTTCCATTCATGGGACAAATTTTGCCATATAAAAATGCTTAGCTGGAAGGCAGAATGGCATTGTAAAAATTAAGTATGCCTTAGATGGCCGAAATGTTACTGATGAATGTAAAGAGCCTTGCAACAATGTGGTCACATTTTGTCATGTTACAACTGCAAACGTCAGTGTATTTTACTGGAATTGAATTTACTGTGCTGACACAAACTAGGACAGAATTGTGAACTGTAAAATAAATACTAGGTTTTCGACTTTTTTATTACTAAACATCAAAACATTGTGTCATTTAGCCCCCTTTACTCAGATAGCCCTAAATATCTATCCCTAAAGTATCACCAGTTGCCTTCAGAAGTGACCCAAACAATGAACAGTCAAGTCAGTCTGAGTAACAGCGGTTCTGTGAAGGCCTCAGACATCCATCAGAAAACAGTAAACAAAGAGCATCATAAAGAACAAGAAACACATTGACCATCTTGACATAAACTGCAAACCTGCCAAGACATGGCCCTCCACCTAAACCGACAGGCTGGGCATGGTGGCCAATACCCTGAGAAGCAGCTTCAAGGCCCATGGAGGACAGTGCTCCAACACATGCATTGAAGTACTCCACTGCATGGCTGAAGATGGTATCTCTTATTGTTTATTACTTTTATACTTGTTAATTTCCTAAATGAATGTCAGAGATATTTTTGTAATTTCTCAGTTTTTTGTTTAATATTCTTACTTTACAGAAAAAGATAAGTGAGATGGGAAATTTATATTTTTCGTTTAATTGCATAGTAGTTGTGCAAACTAATAGTGGCCCAATAACTTTCCACACTTGGATGTTCTCCAAAGAAAGCCAAAACCTCACTTTTAGTTTCATACAATTTCACCTCTGAGGGTAATTAACATTTCGGACTGACTTGAGAGCTCGATGGTTTTTCAACTATAAAATGAATCGTATAACTTGTCTAATAATTGTGAACATGGCATATATTTCTGTGTTGTATTTTATAGTATCAACATAACATTCAAATGTTTTGTCCTTCATCATTGCAGCCTTTTGAAGGGCCTGGAAATTTCCTGTTCCTGGTGTAGATAAGTGACAGCTTATTTCTCCTCTTCAGTCTCCTTCCAGACACCCTGCTGCACTGTCTGAGCTGCTTCCACCTGCTGGTTCTGCACCGGCAGCTGCTGGCCGACACGTTGCTGATGGACAGACCCACCATGCAGAATGCAGGCAACGCCCTAACAACTTTAGTCCTACCAAAAAAAAAAAAAAAAAACTACATATATTTCGATTTGGCCAAAAACTCCTAGCAATTCTATATTTTAACTTTTGTCTCTGATTTAGATATTATATGCAGCCCAATACTTTCGACATTCCCTGTGCTGTTGGACCAGACAGACCTGCTAGATGCCCTCAGGGTGAGAAGTGAGGGGACTGTGGTCATGCTCATTTAGTGTTAACAAATTATGTAGACTTTTTGGAAAAGAAGAACCATAAACATTCGTTTAAATGACCCTGATTTTGTAAAACAACTGTTTTCTTTCAGAGTGCCTGGCTGGAAGCTGAGACCAACATGAGCAGAGCACAGAAGGTTGGTGTGCATATAATTGTGAAGTCAGATCATTTGATGCAGGTGGAAAGCTTGGTTAGGTCATTGCATGATAATGTGTCATTAGAAGGACAGAACATAACACTTTGTGTGTAATAGCAGCACTAGCCTGCAGGGGATGCTGCAGATATGAGTGAGAAAGCAGTAGAATAATAAATAATAATGCAGATGTATTTTGGTGTGGGCATAATTTAATCAAATGTAATAATAAATAATGTGTGATTCTCTGCGTGTGTGTTTGTTTGCAGAGGGACTTGTCATATCTGAAGCAGGAGTTTAGTAAAGTCTACATGTCATCGGTGTATTTCCTGCTCCGCTCACCCTCGCTGCCCTCCTATCGCTGGGCTGACCCGCCCTCAGAAGAACAGCGGGCCAGATTCATCTATACCACCTTGGAGGCTCTGAAAAACAACCAGCAAACCACCAGTCAATCATTAACTCCAGCAGTCTTTTTCAACTCATCTCATTCACATCTTGCTTTTGACATCCAAGAGTTGACCTTTGATCTCCTTTGTGTGACTCGGTAACAATAGCATTACCTCTAAGACTGAAACTGTGCTATGCATGGCTGGATGCAGGAGGATCCACGTCTCTGGTCTAAAGCCAGTTTTGGAGCTGTATCCACACAAGTTTATTTTAAGCATGTAAATTACAGTGGATTGAGGGTTATGTACACATCATCTTCACTGTTCACATAAAAATTAAAAATAATGTTTTTCCAAAACGTGTTTTGTAGTTGTCATTTCTAAAACCTTGCTTATAAACAAAGGAACATCCCTGGAAACATAATACATACAAAAAATGACCCAAAATTTCATGGTAACTTGCCAGGTGAGAGTATTCCAGAAATTAGGATGGAGGAGGGGTTATGACATCATTGTTTTTCAACAGTTGCCTAATGGTTACCTTCATAAAATTCAACAATGATAAAGTGCCTCATAGTGGCTTAAAAGTTTCTTTGTAAATTATAAAATATGTTTGCAAAACATCTGTCCAATAGAAAGAAATCTAAGTATTTATATTTTTGGGCCTCCAAAACTTCAAAGCCCCATGGTACTGTAAAAAGTACTTTATTTTGCTAAAACAAAATAAATATGCCTAATATTTAATGTATTTTTTTTTTGTGGTGACTGAAAAAACAACAACCAGAAAACAGTTAATGTTTGCAATAGTTTGTCTTTCCCTTTGTAAGTTTGTTCAGTAGGCAATGCTTAGTTTTAACAAACCCAATTTTTTAAGAGTTTTATCAATGAAGACATTATCCTGCTGATTGGCTTTCAGTGTGATTTATTGAAAACCGGCATCCTGAAGGTGTCTCAGCGTTAGAATACGCAGGAACATTTTTCTCTGTTGTCTGCTGTGGTGGAAATTAAACCTTTAAATAATCTGGTGAGACAACCAGTTGGGTATGGTAAGAGGAAACATTCATTATAATAAAATAAAGGAGATGATTGAAATGAAGGTGGTGGAGGAGTATAAATACCTCTGTGTTCACTTGGACAACGGACTGGAGTGAAGATGCAACTGTGAAGCCGTCTACAAGAAGGGACAGAGCAGACTGTACTTGTTGTGGAAGCTTAGGACCTTTGGTGTTTGCAGCAAGATGCTGCATATCTTCTATAGGTCTGTTGTGGAGAGTGTGATCTCTTCTCCCATCATCTGTTGGGGTAGCAGCATCAGAGCCAGGGACTTAAAAAGCTCAATAAGCTGATAAAAAAAAAGCTGCCTCTGTTCTGGGGACTCCTCTGGAACATCTGGAGATCATTGTCCAAAGAAGGATTCTTCATAAAATGAAGAACATTATGGAGAACCCTGAGGATCATCTTCATGAGACTGTTTTACAACAACACAGTGTCTTCAGTTAGAGGCTTCTTCAGATCTACTGTAAGAGGGACCGCTACAGGAGGTCCTTCCTGCCCACAGCCATCTGCTTCTTCAGCTCTTTGAAGAAATCTGCTTAATATGAGCTACAACAACAATTAATTTCCCTTTGGGTTGAATAAAGTGTTTTTTTTTATTGAATTTTAATTGAATTGAAATGAACTGCTGTTGTAACAGGAGAGTATCAGACAAAACTATCAGGCTTTACACACTCTGAATATCAACTACCGCCCAGTCTTTGTAATCTCTACCAAACCCCCCTCCGCCCTGCAACCCACACATACACAAAGTTACAAACCATGGAAATATGCTAACTTTCTGAAGTCCAATATCCTGTCCATCTATCTGCTCAGTTCCTATTTAATAGACCCACATTCTGCTTAGTCAACCCCAAGTTAACCCCTAGGTCTCTGCAGCCTAATTACAAATGTCACACAGGCATTTTCCCATTTCCTATTTGCTGCATTTAGGCTTAACCTCTACTGACAACCATGTCTTCTAAGAATATATAAGGATAAACAAACAGAGCTACTGATAAAAATCTTCTACACTGCTCTACAACTCTGAATATAACTTAGAACGGTTTTCATATATTATGGTGTAATTGTGTAGTCCAGTATGCTTCTATAGAAGTAAGCAAAGCATTTTGCAGTTAAAATGTAACAATGTTTGAATATATTATTGTTTTTTTAATTATTATTTAAGTGGTCCAATAAAACTTTTGTTGGTATCAACTGTTGGTGTGTTCAGCTGCGTCCCTTTCAGCCGTGTCCTTTGACAGGTCATTGAGAAGCTCCAGTCTTCTCCACCCATTAGTTCAACATCAGTAAAGCGTGTGTAGTGTAGAGTTACATGGCAGCAGAATAGTGTTTAGAGTTAATAATTAGTTGGCTGGAGGTTTTTTTTTAGCGCAGTATAAAAGGAGAACATTGGTGGGAGGTTGGTTCAGTCTGAGCTCAGATGCTTGAAATCATACATCTAAAGTGATGTTTAAATGCTACAACATATATGTCGTGTAGTGTTAACATAATGTTGTATCATAAATAATAAAAGTTATTTAATGTTTTCAAAATATTTGATTCTTGCTTAGGCATTGAAAATAAAATATGTATTCAAAGAGTAAAACTAAAAATGATGGAATCTTTGCATTTATTTAAAAGTATATTTTCCAAACATTTACTTCAAAATGTAAATTACTTGCTCACACACATCTGTGTGGTAGTAGGTAAAAGTGATACTACCACAAGCATTCATTCACTCCATTATTAGCTGTTTACATGTTCTTAATCTTAAAATTAGAACATTTAACACTGAAGTTCAAGTAAGGTCTGTTTCACCTGAAGTTGAAAAGGTCTTATGTATATAAGCTGACCTCTGAGTTCTCAGTCCAAAGTCTGATGTGGTTGTACTGTGAACAGATGCACTTGGAAACACACTGGGTCTTTATGAGTTTCAGTGTTTGCAGGTGAATCATATTTCACATCCTGTATTTCCACATTCCATCGTTGTTGTTGTGGCGATAGATTAGTGCCTTTTGTGATTGGACCGAGTCTAGTCCAAAAAAAATACCTTAATTTCAAAGAGGGTTAAGGACAAATTAAAGGCCTCCAGAAAACATGCTGAATTATTGATCAGGGATCATTTTTAATTGCATAATTCATTGCTTGCCTAAACGTTTTATAACTATAACCTCCATGGTAAATAGTTACAGACTTTAAATGCAAAACGTTAAAACTCAAAAGAATAAAATGCATTTGGGTGTAATTTTAAATGGTAATCCCTCTGCATATTAATTAATGTTTACTTCTTGTGAGAAGAGTGATACTTTGAGAAGACAGGAAGTCTGATTACTATTGTAACCTGGAAACACTGAGACACTCTCACCCAGTTTTCTCTTTGTGCCCCAGGACAACCATTGTCACTTAGACGGAGGCAGAATGTCTGGAGGGGAAAAACTTACATTTTCAATGAGTTACAGGAAGGAAAGGAGATCCATGAGCTAACAAATATATATTTAATCGAATTTATTTATTTAGGGTGTCCTGTTGGAATAATTCACAAACTGAAGAAAGATGGGAGGTGCCATTATGCTACGATGTTAGTACTGTGAAGTCTTCAGATCAAATTTAGGGTGTTCAGGCCATTCAAGTGATATCATTGTCATTGTCTGCCTACTAAAAATTTCAAGGAAACTGATCTTTTGATTTTTGGACACATCCAGTTTGAATGTAAGGTAGTTTTTTTTTACATATCAAATGCAGTTGGAATCAGATATTTACTTATCTGACTGTAAACATGTCAGATATTTATAATTGTCTTTTACAAAAGACAACCTTTTTTGCTGTTTAACATTAAATCAGACTAAATCAGACACGTTTCCTGTTCGACTCACTAAGTTTCTATTGGATACAGGGCTTTATGATATGAAGTCCCACAAACTGACTTGACATTGTTGTCCTTTGGGGCCATTGTCCATTTGGACGACCCATATGTGTCCAAGCCTTAACTTTCTGGCTTATGTCTTGCAGCAAAACAAACCCACAGTATAATGCTGCCACCCCCGTACTTCAGTGTTGGTATGGTGTTTCTAGACTTGCAAGCTTCCTCCTTTTCCCTCCGTATGTAACAATGGTCACTATGCCCAAACACAAACTTTAGTTTCATCAGACAAGAGGGCACATCTCTAAAAATTAATATATTTTTTTGTTTTTCTCTTTGTTTTTTGAGTAATGGCTTCTTATTTGCTTAGTGGTTTGTTGGTTTATATTGGTATATTTCTAGTTTTACTATTGATATCTTAAAGGCTTCAGTCAGCATAGTCAAAACCATTTTTACTTTTGTTCTAGGGTGAGTTTGCACATTTTCCACCAAAAAACTTTCATCTTTGGGAAACAGAACCTGTCTCCTTCCTGAATAACGTGATGGGTGAACATCCTCATGGTGGTTATTTTTCCATACAATTTTTGAACAGTTTGAACGTGGCACCTTCAGGCATCTGCAAATTGTACACAAGGACTAAACTGATGGACAAGCTTCAGGAAATGAACTCATATTTGGATTTATTGAGTATGACTTTAGAGTAAACATCTGATTTCATCATTAACATCTGGTTTCAGCTTTATATACATAAGATGTTGATCAAATACACCTGAAAGTCAATACAAAAAAAAAATAAAGATCATGGCTCTGATATCGGATAAGGCATTAGTCTTTCTTCAAAGAGGTCAAAGGTTAGTTACAGGGCAGCTACAGAGCTCGATTCAACAGAGCAGAAATGTACAAACGAAAAGGGCTTTGACCATCATGTTAACATTTGAATTGTCCAGCCTCTTCTTATCTGCTAATCTTCATGCCAGAGATCATAGGGAAAATGCCTTAAAGCGATTATGTTTTTTTCTTTTTTCAACTGATGGAATGCATTGTGCTTTGAGGATGGACTTTTCATTGAGGCCTTAAAACACGATGCACTCTTTATCGTTCGCTGTGGATGAGTTTACTCTGCAGAGCGACACCTGACCTGTATTTTCAGAGAGCTGGCAAAGTTCCCATGGAGGTGTCTGCATAACTGTGTGTGTGGGGTTTGTAACAAGATCCAAACGCCAGGAGCTGGTCCGAGGTGTCTCTTTAAACAGAGCCTGTTTCAGTGTGTAAATACAAGCAAGAGATTGTTTTATCATATAATTTGAAGAAGATTAGCATGTTTTAACATTTCATCTGTGGAAAGTAATGTTACACAGTAAAATTGTTGTTGAATCACATAAAAAAAGGATTGAGAAACAAAACTGTTTAAAGATTGTGAAAGATTATTAAGATTATTTAGCTGTGTTGATCGAAAGCTCTCCAGCAGTGGTTTGGTATTCAGCCAAATACAGTAGCGGCCAAAAGTTTTAATGCAGTGACACAATTGTTGTAGTTTGAAAATATTTATTTTTGTCATTTTGTGTTATTAGATTAGTTTGCAGAGTGATCAGATGAATGTCAATTTACTCCGATAAACTATTTTATATTAAAAAGTGACATTATTACAATAACGGAATTTTATTGTAGTTTGCAGCAAAATGGTCAGCTAATTTTAGTTCCGACCTGCTGTGAAAAAGTCCATCTGAAGTTACTCATGTGTATGTACATAGTGGTAGAGCTATCACAGTTGGCATTTACAACATGACCCTAAATCTGTCCTTGATGACAACAAATCTATAAAGATTTTGATGAGAACCTAAATTGTTCTTAGTTGTTTATTAGCTGACTAAAGAGAGAGAATAAAATGATTGTAAACCAATCCACTGGATAGGATAATTAGCTTTAGCACAGTGCAATTATAACAGAGTTTTTTTTCCTGCTAATGTGGCTCCGGGTGAATTCACCCCTTCATCTCTTCCTACATAAAGCTCATTCCAAGAATAATGGGGAGGATCGTTTACATTTGCAAGTACGCTGACAGCATGTATATCTTGTAACATGGGTTTGTGGCGCACAATTAAGCTAAAACTATAAATGACACTGAAAGCAGAGAGTTGCTGCTTTGGCATCAGTAGATGTGACAAACACTGGTCAGATTGTGTATGTTGACACCATGCTTTAGTGTGGTTCCACAAAACTCTGTAGCACAACGTTTCACATAAAAAAACAAGCAAGCAAACAAATATTACAGTTATCCAAGCATCACACTGTGCTACATAAGTTGTCTATTTTATTCGATAGGTCCACCCACATCAAAAGCTGCTAAAAATGTATTTTCCAGCATAACTATCTTTGTTCAAACCACTGAAAATCTTAGATATCATTTGCTCCTGTTAATTTATATTTCTGTTGTTGTTAAGATACATCTAGATACATAGTTGTCTGAGATAAGGCTCAAACATCTGTGCATATAATAATAATAATAATAATAATAAAATTGAGGGTTGAGCACTTACTAGATGCATTATGTTTGCTCATATTAATATGCATGCAATCATCAATCTTATCTATGTGACACAAATATAACTTTGTATAGTCAAAATGAATCAATACATTCCCTAATATTACTGCCACATCTTAGATTAAAAGAAACACAAAGAGACGGATGGATTAGCCTGTAGCCATCAGAATTATACTTTGCAGAGCTTCTTATAAATATGCAAATATTGTTTCCATCTACATATGTAACTATTACAGTATACAAAAACACATGCATATTATGAAATTATACATTGCAATGTAGGCCTTCATGAAAGAAAGAAAATAAACACTGATTTTAAAAATGCTGTTTTAAATAAAAGTAGACAATATATGTATATTTATAAGTATATATTTATATAGTTGTATTTATTTATATATATATGTATGTTTTATGTATGTATGTATACTAGGATCAGTGCTTGTTGAATGTTGAACTTTCAACTAGGGGTTGCTAGGTCTGCAGCTACTGCCAACAAGATGAGGGAATAAAGAAAATGTAAATGTCAACTACAACTACTACTTGCTGCTCTCTGCGGTCACGTCAGTGTAACTGACTGTTATTACCACGAACTGTCATTCCCTTCGCACTTCTTATTGCCCTGATCTTAAGTTTTATGGCAACACAGGAGGGTCTGTAAACAAAAACAGAAGGCCAACAGAAAAACAGGTAGCTTCAGGGTGAGTCAGCACCAGAGAACAATGCAGGTTTCTCTCACTGAAAACATGTAGAAAGCATTTCAGTGAGATCAAGATCTTGGCTTTGACAATTTCCTAATACTTAGACAGTCCGTGGTGGATTTATATGAAATTTATTGGTATGTTTTGGGTCATTGTCACGTGGCAGGATCCAGTTTTTTACAGATGGTCTGAGATTTTCCTTTAGTACCAGGCTAATACATGTTAGAAATTACGGTGGATTCCAAGATGATTACTACGCTGTTTTACTGCTGCAGCAAAGCGTCCCCAAACCATGACACTACCAGCTCCATGCCTTGCAATTGGTATGGGATTCTTTTTCTAAAATGGTATATTTGGTTTATGCCAAACATGTCCTCTGTGTTGGTTCCCAGTACATTATCTTACATTCTCTCTGGAAAACTTTAGTCTGATCTTTATGTTTTTCTTAGAAAGCATAGGTTTCCTCCTTGGACACCTCCAATGAAAATTAAACGTGTGCATTCTTTTTCTGACTGTACAGGAATAGAATACAACCATTAAAAGGGCCTGCTGCAGGTCCCCTGATGGCATTTTAGAGTTTTGAGACTTATTTTAGCATCTTGCAGTTTGCTTTGAGGGTGAACATGCTTGATTGGCCAGATCTGGGCATATTGGCAGTTGTTTTGAATATCCTCCACTTGCAGATAATTTCACACAGAGTGCAAAAGCGGATTTCAAATATTTTTGAGACCTATTTAATTCCTGACTCAAAAACCAGTATAAACTTATTTCTGTAGGCCTCAGAGAGCTCTTCAGATCTTTCCATGGTGTTCACTGTCACTTCAGCAGTCAGGAGTGCTCTAACCTAATTGTCTGAGATTTAAACAAGTCTCCTTCAAAATGCTAAACAATTGTGTGCATGCAGTGTGCCTATGTGGCAAAAATCATTTTAAGTTGTAATAAAGATGTGGGTGTCCTGATTTATCCATATCAGAATTTATTCTTTTATTAGATTAATAAGGAATTTGTTCAGTTTTATTTATCATTTTTATATTACACAAACTTCTCTGTCTGGTTAAAACTGATATTAAATATCCACATGACAAAATATGTTATAATAAACATACAGGCTGTTGTAGGGTTTCATAATTTTTTCATATGAATGTAGATGAAAATATTTTCCATGACTAGACCAAAAAATCCTTATACAGTCAACAAATTGGAATATGTGTTCTGCTGAGACTAATTGTCAGATAAAAGTAGCTATCTTTTAAAGACAACATTTAAGTAAATATTAAACATACCCTTCATTAACTCCACATTTATGTAATAAAACAATGTTTTATTGGTCTAAAAAAACATTCTAATCTTAATTGTCGTGTTTTCGTTAGTTGTAAGCAAAAAATCATGATCATAATTAACAGAAATAAAAGCTTGAAATCATCGTCTGTGTGCAATTAATCTATATAATCTATTTCAAATAAGTTATTGAAATAAATAAACATTTTAATACTATTCAAATTTATTGAATGGGTCTGCATGTGGAAATAGCAGGCAGTCCCTTCTTCTCCTCAAATTGCTGTTTTTTTACCCTGGGCCTTTTTATCAATCTGACAGTGTCTCTTTATTTATCTTCTTCTGCTGAGATGTATTCTCTTTATGTTACCAACCTAAATTGGTCAACCATATCTGGATTATTTACCTAGAATTTCAGTGACAAATTTTTTGGTTTCAGTGGGAAGCTAATAAAAAACAGGTTTAACAGCAGTGCAACTTAGTAAAAACTGAAATGAATGCAATCTTACCAAACCCTCCTATTTATATGTTTTCTGGTCTGAAGGTCAGTCAGACTACTTTGGAAAAACAATGATTTTTTTTTTTCCTAGCAGCATGTTATAGAAGTTGAAGAGATTTTATTTCTGCTGATATACACCCTTACTGTGCCCAACAATAATAATGTGCAGCTTGAATTAGGTGTCTCTACATTAAATGTGTACTCCTAAAGCCTTGCACTTAAAAAACTGAACGTGCAGACCTAATTAGATAATGTACCTTTTACAGTACACTTGGAAATGTATGCAGATGGATTACTATTATATTCTACCTTGGACGTGCCTTCATCTGTCAACAGATTGTCACATTGGTTAATAGAAAGAAGACTTGGTCTATTTCAAACTGACTGAATTACATTTTCTCTCCCATTCAGTACAGAACATTTGGAAATTGCTGTTTGGTGAAAATGATTTATTTAAGTTTTGTTACTTGTTTTATGAAGACTTATAATAAAAAATATATATATACAGCATCATACATGTTTAAGAGCTCATTGGCCTAATTTTTTCATTGCAAATTTTGAAAATGAGTATATGGAAAAAGGGAAGAGGGACATTTTAAGGTGTAGTCGTCAAAGAAAACAAAGTTTGTTTGGCACTCACTTTTTTGTCTCTTTGTTGGTATAGTGCCGTGCGTTTTACACAAACAAAAGAGAAAACAACTTGAATCAAACTTGATGATGCAAGGTATTGAGTCATTGTTTGTTTAGCAGTTAAAGTAAGGTTTTGTTGGATTTTTACAATCATTAACAGTAAAGTCACAATTTAGTTTTTGACTTCATGCTCTTGCATCACCGCCCTGCGTTTCATTGGCATATTAAAATGCTTGGCTTTAACTTACTATGTAGCAATTATCATTTCTGCTTTCTGTGCTTCTTATACTATAGGATACATAATCAGATCTCAGTTAAAGCCAGGCTGCCACAGGTTTCCTTTACAAGCTTAAAAGTTCAGTGGTTTGCAAATCACTAATTTTATCACCATATGTACAACAGACATGCACCGCTGCTACGAGATGAAGTCACTCACCTCTGCATGCTGAATGTTTGAAGTGGCTCAGATAGCACCAGACTTAAGCTCTCTCTGCCATTTAAGTCAGCCAATGATAATTTGCCCACTTGGGGGTCTCACTGACTGTGTATAAAGCAGTATTCTTTTTTCAATGATGGTCAGGTAATAATCTAACATTGGAGAACAAAAACACACAGTGATATCACAGCAAACATAACTCACTCTGTCCTGATGCTTTATTTTTTCATGTTTGGACCAGCATAAACTTTCCTAAATTGGGGCAGTGGAAATACAGAGAAGGCAACCTAGATGTATCCTGCAATATGACACATCCAGTATGTTCCAGTAGTTTTTCAACAGCCTCTTTGTGCTCCTCTAAACCTAAAATAGTTCAGAATATAGAAAGTTGAAGTAAGTATTTCTCCAGCATTTTACATATCACATAAGTTGATTTAGGAAGAACATGATGACATTTTAGGGCCTAAGAAATACGAAACATTCTATGAACAATAACCACAAATAAAGTACTGTCACTTCTCATGAGATTTAAACTTCTTTCAAGTTAAACTGCTGAATATTAGCTTTTTAGCTGGTGGAAAACGACAATTTCCGCCATTAGGCAAAAAATGTTTTTGGATCAGATTTTGTAAATTGGAAACTGACTTTGTTACATTTGGACGGCAAAGGGGAAAACCTGCAAGCCTGAGTACATCCTCCTAACTGTGAAGTGCAAGGGTGACAGCATTATATTTGTAGGTGTCTTGCGGCTAGAGGGACTGGTGCACTTCAGAAAATAGATAGCATTACGATGACAGAACATTAGAGAAAATATTGAAGTAACATCTAAAGGTAAAATCCAGGAAGCTAAGTCTTGGGTACAAATTGGTCTCTCAGATGGACCAAAAAACTGGTGATGAGGAAATGACTGGCAGACTCTTAAATGGAAGTAATGTAAGCAAAAACATAATTTAGAAAAGTAAGCAAATTTTTTCACAATAACTCTAATTCCAAGTAAACTTGCTTTTTTGTGTTCATGTAAACAGGGCGTTACCATTTATGGTGACATGTCCACAAGCACTGTAAACAGAAGAGGGCAAACATAAAACCTTCACACTGAAACCCTCACACACACCCAAACCCTACCCCACACACACACTGTCCCTGAGAGTGTCCTCTTGCTGCTCAAACAAAGCCAAAAAAGCACCTGTCAAACAGGTCGTTTGGGAATGGATGGGTAGATGGAGGGGAGGAGAAGTGGGGGCAGGTGCAGCATATTTAAAGAGCAGAAAAAAAACTTTTTGAGCATCACATTCTGGAAACAATCCCACACACACACGCAAAAATTTGGACTATGGCTTCCACCACCTCTGGTGATGTTCTGCCCACCGGTGGCAGGATCTTCACCAACTTTCCTGACCTGCTCTTCATCCCTGAGTGGGTGAGTGTTTTTTTTGTCAGGAACTGATTTTTTATAGACATCCTCCACCCTTCTCTTTATTATCTTGCATTTACTCTTTACACTGCTGACTCAGACCACTCCTTCCTTATCACCCAGCACATTATGTTTGAGTAGTACTTATTCATTCAGTATCACTTTGAACCTGTTTTCTTTTCCTCTACCTCTTAAACATTTCTCCATAAAAGAATGTCTCCATTTAGATATGAGTGTTGGATTGGTTAGCGGGACTCTTTGAAAAGTGCAGCCAGCAGTAAAGACACTAGCTGACTTACTGTGAAGGTCTGAGAATGTGATAAGGTTTTTTTGTTAAGCTAAACCTAAATAAGCATCTAATATCTTCTTTTAAGCTGCTATTTTTTGTTAATAGTTGTTGGCAAATGATAACACGTGTTACTTGGACAACATGGCCACGTCTTGGGTTTAAACTGACAGTTGAGCCTGAATGACCTATTGTTTCTGACAACCTTGGCAACAGAAAAAAACAGCAACCATAATTGGTTCCACAGCTAAACAATAATGTATAGGTTAGAACATACAGTTCAATTTAATTTCAATTCAGTTTATTTATATAGCGCCAATTCACAACACATGTCGTCTCAAGGCACTTCACAAAAGTCAGGTACATGCATTACAATTAATCCTAATCATTGAACAGTGCAGTCAGAGTTAGTTATTTATTCAAATTGGATAAAAAGTTTTTCTATCTAAGGAAACCCAGCAGATTGCATCCAGTCAGTGACTTGCAGCATTCACTCCTCCCGGATGAGCATGTAGAGACAGTGGACAGTCACTGGCGTTGACTTTGCAGCAATCCATCATACTGAGCATGCATGTAGCAACAGTGGAGAGGAAAAACTCCCTTTTAACAGGAAGAAACCTCCAGCAGAACCAGGCTCAGTATGAGCGGTCAACTGCCACGACCGACTGGGGGTTAGAGAAAACAGAGCAGAGACACAAAGAGAACAAAGAAGCACTGATCCAGCAGTACTTTCTATGGGAAGTAAAAGGTAAATGTTAATGGATGTAGCTCCTTTAGTCGTTTCATCTAGAAAGAAGGAACAGATAAACTCTGAGCCAGTTTTCAAGTTTAGAGTCTGAACAGAGCGCATAGAGTTAGTTACAGTAAAAGCTCAGTCAGTAGCTATGTCTAGGAGAGAGAAAGGGTTAAACACTGAAAGACAGGGCCATGTGGATCATCGGTAGAGGGTGAGCATTAAGTTGTTGCCAGCAGAAGCTCGGACGATTCCCCTCTCCAGAAAGGAGAGGGGCATCAGGAGGCAATTATTTTCAGCTGTGTTTAACTGTGCAGTTTAAAAGAAAATCAATCTCAAATTATACCAAAAAACCCAATGTCTTTGTTGTTTATGTTGGGAAAAATTCAATGTCAAACTTTTTACTTTGAGTTTGATAGTGAGATTTTTGTGGATGGTGAGATTAAAATGAAGTAAATCATAATCTGTATATTTTGTCATTCTGCTGGACCTTTAAACCTCAGAAGACTTCAGTTTGTAAACAACAAAAAGAGCAAAGAATAAAAGCACACCAGGTCGTAACAAATATGACTTCAAATAATGTGTTTACAACAGTTATGCATTACACTACATACGTAAAGGTTTGCAATAAGAAAAATGGTCTGTGAAGTTTTTTACTAAAATTAATTATTTTTCAATAAGAACTGGAACGTCAAATTCTTTATTAGTTGTTGACGTTTTCTGTTTCTTTTACTAAAGGTGTGGGTAACAATTGAACTATTGTCATCTTTTCTTGGTTTGCACGGGGAAACCTGGAAGATTAAATCTTTGTGACACAAGTGGAAAAGCGCCCGTGCTACTCAGATATAGTTGCAGAGCAAGGTGTAAATCTATACCAGCCATCAGGTCACTTGGTTTACTTTGTGGCCCGACCCTTTACATGATCTGCTGCTCAGGTATGGAAAAGCACCGATGCTGTTTATTTAAACTGTCACACTTATAAAGAGGGCCGGGCGGACAAAGGGGGCCAAGCCCCTGTAGTCACTGGTATCCTGGACAGAAACTGAGAGCCGGAGCGGTTGCTAATAAACAAAGTACAGAAAAGCACAGAGACATGAAAATCAATTTGTTTTGATCAAATTCAGGATTAAGACCATACAGTTTGTATGAAAATGTCTTTGTTGAATTATTTCAGGTTGGAGGTTTTTATATTTTCCTATAATTGTCTGTAAATGCTATATTTGATGGTTGGAAATATTAATGGGTAACATACTGCCTTAAAAAAGAAAACATGGAACGAAGTATATGTGGTAATGGAAACCATGTTGTAATTTATAACAGGCAGTTTTCATTGTATAACAATAATTAGGTAATTTTTCATGTATGAAACTTCCAAAATTGTTACTTAAAGCACAAGAGAAAAGCAAATGAAACCCAAATTTACAATTTGAAAAAAAAAAACACTTTGAAACATTACTGGTTGATGGTTGTGAAATGTGTTTAACTAATGTGATGTTATGTTTATTGACATTCACAGCATAAAAACCAACATGAAGAAATCAAACAATAAACCTCTATATACGGTGCCACCATTAAAAATAATTACAGTCATTATTAGCAATGTAAGTAGTTACATCAGACAAGAACATGTTGTCTATTTATTCAGACAACAAATAAAGAATGCTGGTTTGCATCAAATGTCACCTCAACAAACAGATCCAGTTTTTGTGCAGAAAAATATAGCAAATTCTATTCATTCAGATAAATCCAGTCAGTTACATACATTTCAGTTATATCCAAGCTCTCAATTTCAGTTTATTAGGATCACTGATAAAAAAGATTTCCATTAATGGAAAATCAGCTGATTGCATCAAGTCAAGTCATGCAGCAATAGCTCCTCCTGAATGATTATGTGGCAACAGTGGCCGGTTGATTAAATCTATTCGGTAATTTTCCAGCAATCCCTCATACTGAGCATGCATGTGGCGATAGTGGAAAGGAAAACTCCCTTTGAACAGGAAGGAACCTCTGGGTCAATCTGGCTCAGTGTGTACAGCCATCTGCCCCCACTACACATTTCAGAGTCCGTTTTGGTTCCCGAATGTGATTTCAGCCGGGGGCGCATGTTTTGATAGACCAAAAGAGGTTCCAGGATGCAAACCTTGGTTTAATTCGGGCACCGCAGAATACCAGATTTTTCTGCGCGAACCGCAACATTACCCATGGGCGGGTAGAAGCAAGAAGTACAGCAGTTAAGACAAAGAACGTACCATATGAACATTATCTACATGTTTTCAAAAACACACTAAACACGCATTGTATAACTACCTACTTGATTCTGTTTCACTCGCGGATACTGAGCATATGCGAATGAAAACATTGTACATACCATTGTTATTGAATGGAGTCGCAGTCTCCTTTTCCATATTAACTGTAGCGTACAGATGCTCTTTTTGTTGCATTAAAAGGAACATTGAACAGCTTAGCTTGTCCACTGCTTCCCCCCCGCGTTGTGTAATGCCTATTGTTGACGACTCCAAAACTGATGGAAACTGCTCAACAAATCACCTAAATTCGAAGTTACCGAACCCAAAATAATCATGCAGAAAGTTTCAAACAAAAAAGTCTCTATGGGGAGGCTCTGGAGAATGACTGTCAATTGCCCCTAAGGTACTTCTGTCAGACTGTTTGACAACCTAGAAAGTGAAATAAAAGGACCATCCCAAGCTGTATTTGATTGTGGATGGACTGCAGACCTAAGATATTGTGAGCAGCGGAAGGAACAATAGAAGGATCTCCTCAATCGAGTCACCATGTCTTCTCTGATGGTAAAAGTCTAAAGGTTCTAGGCAAGGCTCATCATCACATTGGCTTGGGTTGCCAAGGTAGTTAAAGAGTTTCCTCTTACCGAGACCCTGAAGTTTCTAGATATTGTGAAGCAGTTGTGGTTGACATGCCTCTGAAATGTCACATGGAAGACTGGAACAACATCTGTGGAGTTAATTGGGTTGGTAGTCCCAGTTTTTAAGAAAATGGACCAGACAGTGTCTTCCAACTATAGAGGAATTGCATTTCTCAGCCTCTTAGATCAGCTGACCAGATTGAATACAGATGAACTGGAAACACAAAACATATTTCAGGAGAAATGTTTTCCCACATAAAACAGCTCCTCCAAATTCAACTGGAATCCTGAAAGTAGTTGGTATTATTAGGAAAAAACTCCCAATGCTGACAGAATAACTCAGTGACATTACACAACCTTTATTGTTTCAGTGGGAGCAAACTGCAAACAATTCCGGGCTTCTTGGAAGGATGCTTTTTTTCCCAGAAATTTACTGAGCTGTGCAGCAGTTCCTTTAAGCAATGGATACCATTGACATTGAGAAAAAAACAATAAGGCCTATGTATTATGTGCTGATGTCACTACCTGCGATAGCTGTAAATGTTTGTACAGAAGAGAATGACATTTCCACACACTGCTTGTTCTGTTCCTCGTTTCCACAATGCATTGTAGAATTGGCTGTTTTGCATTTCTTGCTGTCAGATATTTAAAAATTTTATTTTTACAATTGTCCCCTTACAGTGAGATTAGAGAACATGCTTAAACTGTTATTATTTAAACAAAAGGTTTGCATTTATCCATGAATACAAATATGTGCCTCTTCATGTTGATGCCATTGTTTCACACAATGAAAAAGAGTTTAGCAGCTCTCATTTTCATTTTGTTTGTGTACATTTCAGTCCATATTTCATCCCATGGCTGGGGCACATTTGAATAGCACATTCCAGCAATAAGACAATTTACAGTGCTTTACATGTTGAAAAAAGTACATTGCAGTGACAAAAAGCATGAATGACGATGGAAAGTAAAGGAAATTTGGACTACAGAATAAAATTAATTATGTTTCAGTTAATAGTGTAAATAGAACAGTCAAAAGCAACTCTAAATAAATGCGTTTTTAACTTTGATTTAAAAGACCTTGGGATTCAACTTTTTGCAGTTTTCTGGTTTGTTTCAGATTAGTGGAGCTTAAGAACTAAATGCTGCTTCTCTATGTTTGGTTCTGGTTCTGGGGATGCAGAGTAGACCTGAATCAGAAAACCTGAGTCGTCTGGAAGGTTGATATAACAACAAGAAACCTTGTTTTGAGGTATTTTGGTGTTAATCCATTCAGTGACTATGTCTATGTCTCCTGCACAGTCTATTCTCTGAGGTACAAGGAGCCAGTGTAAGGACTTTAGAATTGGATTGATGTGCTCTACTTTCTTAGTTTTACTGAGGATGCAGGCAGCAGCATTTTGGATCAGCTGCAGCTGTTTGATTGACTTTTTTAGGCAGACCTGTTAGGACACTGTTGCAATCAAGTTGACTAAAGATAAAAGCCTGGACAGGTTTTTCGAGATCCTGCTGGGACATGAGTCTTTTAATCCTGAAAACGTTCTTCAGGTGATCAAAGGCCGTCTTAATGATTGTCTCTGAAGGTGTGTGCTGACTCTTGATCATTCCTCTTTTGGTCCAAAATAATTACTTCAGTTTATTTTTTATCCAACTGAGGAATATTATGGAACATCCACCTGGTGATTTGCTCTATGCATCTATCTAATGCTTGAATAGGTTCATAGTCAGCTGGTGCCATTGTAATGTAGAGCTGTGTCATCTGCATAATTATAGTAACTTATTGTTTGTTATGATCTGAGCTAGCATGTAGATACTGAATAGGAGGGCTCCTAGGATGAAACCTTGGGGAACCCTGCTTATTATTTTGTCAACTTTAATACAAAATAACCTATTACAATGAAAAAGTCTCTGTCCTTCAAGGATGACTAAAACAGGCCAAGTGCTGTACCAGAAAAACTGATCCAGTTCTCCAGTTGCTACAGTCATATTCTGTGATCAACAGTGCTGAATGCGGTGCTGATAACAATACCAGCACTCTTCCACAGTCTGCATTAATGTAGATTTTACTGAACACCTGGACAAGGGCAGTCTCAGTACTGTGATGAGCAATAAAGCCTGACTGGAAGACGTCAAAGTGGCTGGTCGTAGTTAAGAAGGTGTTTAGCTGCACAGCTTTCTCAATAATCTTACTGATGGGATGGGATTTGAGATAGGCCTGTAATTTTGCAATAGGAACATGTCTATATTTATTTATTTTTTAACAGTGGTTTGATAATTGCTGTTTTTAAGGCCTGGGGGAAACACCTGACAACACGGATGAGTTTATTATTTGAATCAAATTAGGCGCTATGAAAATTTTCTTAACCAAGCTGTGGGTAAAGTATCAAGACAGCAGAAAGAGGAGCAGAGTTGATGTAGATTTGTTGTTGATTTGGCAGATTTGTGTCATTTTGACTAAATTTATTTTGGTTTGACACAACATTGGTGCTGGACTTCATAATAATGTACAGACAGCTCTTCTACCTGTCTGAATTTTTACAGTAAAGAAGCTAGCAAATTGCAGGCCTCGTTGGAGTGGAGTTTAGATGCTACAGACCCAGGAGGGTTTGTTAACTTGTAACCGTAGCAAACAGAACACAAGCATTATTAATGATTTTATTGATGATTTCTGAAAAGACAGATTTCCTTGCATTTTTCAGTTGTATGTTTATCTGTGAAATCTCTCTTTGTAGATGTCATAGTGAACCTTGAGTCCAGTCTTTCGCCACTCCCTTTTTACACTTCTTACCAGTGGAGCATTTCTTCATGGAGATTTTTTTTTTTACCAGAGACAACTTTTACCTTAATGGAAGCAGTGGAATCAAAGATGTCTAAAATTTACAATGAAAGTTGTCTACAAGCTCATGTACTGAGTTACATGACAAAGTGGAGGTGGAAGAGTAAGCCTGGTTAAAGGTTTAAGTTGCACTGTCCATGAAAACGTGTTTTCTTATAATATCTCTTTGGCTAATTGAGTCAATGGAAATTATGCTTTCAAAGATAACAGGAAAGTGGTCAGAAAGGTCAACATCAGTTACAAAGACTTTGGAAAGGTTCAGACCCTTACTGGTGATTAAGTCCAAAATATGCCCTCTTTTGTGTGTTGACTGTTTAACATGTTGAGCCAAACCAAAATTTTTAGGTGTTACATAGCTGTTTTGCCACTTTGTCTTGAGGGTTTTCAACATGGATGTTGAAGTCAACATAAATCACACACAGAAATTGAAATCTCTGAAAACAATTTGCTTTGGGTTTTGCTAGCCTCTATACATTCATAAACATAGCTTGAGCAGGACACTTTACCTGGGAAACCGGATATTCAAAATGGTCAAATTTGCCATTGAACACCTTTTTACCCTTTACTGAATTATGAAGGTGGCCACCTCTCCCCCTCTCCTATGGCGACTTTTGGTAGAAGCTCTGCAGGTGTAAATGTCTGTCAGACAGGGCAGCTGTGAACTAATAACAAGCTCTACTGCCCTCACCACTTGCTGCAGGTTCTTCCTGTTCTCCTGTAGTAGCTAGAGAACCACACAGAATAGCAATACACAAGGAGGCTCTCCAGCACTGACCTGTAGAGGTTCGTGAGCAGATGAATGCGCTTTAAGTTCTTTAACTTTAGACTTTAAGTCTTTCTTGGGCTTTCCCTACTTGATATGAGACATGTGCCTTCTCGCCATGTATTGAGAGGGGAGTTTGTGTGGTACACTTAGATTTCCTAAGGTCTATAATTACTTTTTTGTCTTTGAGATGTTGAGGTCCAGGTTATTTTTCAGGCACTATAGTGTCAAGTGCTGGACCTCCTCTCTGTAGGCCGATTCATTATTATCAGAAATCATGCACAACAGTGGTGTCGTCGAATAAATCAAGGGTAAGACTCAAATTGCTTCATTTAAATTTCAGTAAAATTGGGTTCATAGCTGAAATACCTTTTGTTAACCAAGCAAATACATTAATAAATATTTCCTGTGAGTCATAACATCACCCAACAGTGAAAAGTGGCTTCAAAGAGGAAAATCTGCATTCATGGACTTAAAGGATTGTACAATGTTGGAGAAATGTTTGCAGACAGATTGTTTGATTTAGGGCATGGCACATTCCTTTTATGCAAACTGCTGGTTGGTGGCTTGGCTTAAAAGAAATGTACAAAAAGCTTTTCTAGCCTCTTAAACAGCGATATTTGCACAACTAATGGAAACTTAGTTATATTTAATTTCAAGAGGGGTTTGCAACAATGTATGACTTTTCCATTACACTAGAAGTTCCTCAATGATGTTCAACAAACTGTGTAGATTTGTAGTTTCTATAAAAGTGCAGGGACAAACGGATGAGATTTTTGTAACAGAGTTTTTTGTCTTAGGGAGAGCAGGCTGTTTTGCTGTTAGACTTGTGGACTTCCTTCAGAACAAGAGCAATATGTCTTTATATTTAGTGTTCTGCTGATACAGTGGATCTCTAAAGTGCAGACACCATGTCATGTTAAATTACTGTTTTTTGTGATTTAAAATAATTGAACCATGGTCTCATTATTAAATAATGACATGTTCATCCTGCACAGTTCAGTTGAAAAACAAATATGTCTGAATGGGAAAAAGTAAATAGCATAATTTGTGCATTCACTTTACAAACATTCCCTACCTCTTTTGAGGATATCGCTCATCCAAGCCCACTGTAGGAGACCCCAAATATTTCCTGTTAGATCTATTTCTGGGTTCTGGGTCAGCCATTGCATACTTTAAATTTACTTTCAATGAATCCTTCTTTTGTTGACTTAGATGTACTCGCAGCTTGGACTCACTAAACTTTTTCCACCTTAACCATAACACTACAGCATGAAACAGCCATCACCATATTTTACTTTGGGTATGGTATTCCTGCGATGACGTTGTCTTGTTTTTGTGTCATATCAATTTGAACTATGGCCCAAAAGCTGAAGTTAAGTTTAATTAGACGATAAAACATTCGTCCACAAGGTTTCGTATTTCAATCAACGCTGGATGTTTTCTTTGGAATTCTGCCTTAAATTCCCCAGTCACTAGATATATTGAGAAATTGAGATTGTTGTCATCTGTAGAAATAGCTTTGGAAAATCCTGCAGACATCTGTGTTGCTGTCCACCTATTGGGAGCTTCTCTGACCAGTTCATGTCTTTTCATCTATGGAGAAATGTCCAGTTTTTATAATGTCCACATTTTCTCATGTTCACACTCACAGTCTAGCTTAGTAGTTTTTAATGTTTTTTTTATACTTATACTTGATATGTTATGACATATAAAAATATATTTTGTAAACAAGTTAATTGTCTTTATAAGCATTGCATTTCATGTAGAGATAAAAATCTAAATGTTTAAAGAAGGATAAGAAAGTCTTTCTGATTAATGAGCATTTGCTGCAACTTAATGTCAATATCCAAAGGATGTTGACATTCAGTTGACCAATGTTTGTCAAAGGAGGAGAGAACAAACGAAACAATACACAGAGTAGTGGCAACTCTGTGCATATCTAAGTGTGTATGTGTTTGTGTGAGCTTTTACAGCCTAAAGCTTTGCCTTACATTGCTTATTCATGAACATCCAGGTAATAACAATATATAAAAATTGTTCAAATACCTTTTGGGAAATGTAGGATTTAGGCATTTTGTAAAATATGGGTTTAATTAGGGAATACAATATAGGCTTCCTGCATGAATTTCTCATAAACTAATCACATTTATTGTTTTAATTTTTTGAAATAATATTTCTATATCATATACATTACATCTTTTGAAATATATTTACTAAAGCTTCAACAAAAAGTTATTTTAAAGGAAGATTTATCCCAGTAATTGCAGCAAGGAGGTCCTAGATTTAAGATTTGAACCCAAGACCTTTTGCAAGGCAGCAGTGCTTTTAACTGTTCCACTGTGCAGCCCTAACTAATAAAGTTTAATTTAACATTTGTTAGTAAATCAGATAACTGATTTCATTTTTTGTCAGAAGTTAGAGTGACCAGGGGTCACAAACAAACTGTGCAATTTTTTTCTGGTAGATATGAAGCAAATGAAAAAATAAGGATTAACTAGTTTTTCTTTATCAAATTTGATTATATTAAATAGTTTTTTTGGATCTTTACCATTATGTAGAAATCAGATTTGGAGCTTCAAACATCTCCTCTTTCCTTTGTACAACCTTGCAGGTCATTGGGGGTTTGGTGTGGATCCTGGTGGCCTCAACTCGAATCACCCCGGACAATCCTCTGGGCTGGGTGATGTTTGTGTCCGTCTTCTGCTTCATTGGGACGACTCTGTGGTTATTCATCTTTGCATGTGGAGGCAATCAGAGCAGCTTTTGGCCTGGCCTGGTTAGAGACAAACACACACACACACACACACACACACACACACACACTTACACGATAAATAAAGGCATATTTCCAAGCAGCATTGTTACAACAAAGAAAAAAATAAACCAATGAAACATTTCCTCACGCTTTGTGCTAAGTTTGTATATACAATAATATATACATAAATTACCATATAATTACTGACAGTGATTCAATGTTGACAGTCTTTTCTCCTCTTGCAGGATACAGGTTTCCATTTTTTGGCGGTGGTTTTCTACCTCAGTGCATCGGTGGTTTTAGCCTACATCACAATTCAGAATAACTCTTTAGCGACATTTGAGGATTTAAAGATCTACCGACTGGACATTTCTGCAGTGGTATGCAAAACACAGCTAATTAAAAATAGAGACAATTACAGTTTTTTATCTCTCTTTACACGGACCGGCACAGTGCCCCCATTACTGTAGCTGCTGCACCGATCTGTCTGTCAATCTCCCGCTCCATTCTTCCCTCACTCATGAACAAGACCCCGAGATACTTGAACTCCTCCACTTGAGGCAGGAACTCCCCTCCAACTTGAAGAGGACAAGCCACCCTCTTCCGTTGTGGTGAAGAGAGAGCTGAGCCGAAAAGCGAAGCTCTCGATTTACCGGTCGGTCTATGTTCCTACCCTCACCTATGGCCATGAACTTTGGGTCATGACCAAAAGAACGAGATCCCGGATACAAGCGGCTGAAATGAGCTTCCTCCGTAGGGTGGCCGGGCACTCCCTTAGAGATAGGGTGAGGAGCTCGGCCATTCGGGAGGGGCTCGGAGTAGAGCCGCTGCTCCTCCACATCGAGAGGAGCCAGTTGAGGTGGCTCGGGCATCTATATCGAATCCCTCCTGGACGCCCTCCTCGGGAGGTGTTCCATGCACGTCCCACCGGGAGGAGGCCCAGGGGACGGCCCAGGACACGCTGGAGGGACTATGTCTCTCAGCTGGCCTCCTCCCCCCGGAGGAGCTGGAGGAGGTGTCTGGGGAGAGGGACGTCTGGGCGTCTCTGCTGAGTCTGCTGAGTCTGCTGCCCCTGCGACCCGGTCCCGGATAAAGCGGAAGATGACGAGTACGAGTACAGTTTTTTATGATTGCATAAACACTAAAAACAATAGAATCACATGATTACGAACACCTTACACTCAAGGAGCAAAACGTTGGACTAGATTATCACCACTATAAACACAAAGTCAGCCTCACACTTTTTGCAGAACAATACACACAGTGATTAGCGAAAGACTGAACACACTTGCATATGTTAGACACAGAAGTAGCATCATGATGTCTCTTCCTTGCAATTTCAAAGCACTGATTTACAAATTACGACTCCCAGGAGCCAGTTGATTAAACACACACATCAGGTGTCCAAACACAATTGGTTTATTGTAAACACACCAATCAGATTTGAGCACTTCACAAATGCAGCAGGTGAGTTCACCTGACCAAATCGACGCCGCAGCTGTGCAAGGTTGGATCTGTCATTCAAGATGGTTCTTTCCACATTGTCTTTCCAATAAGGATATTGCCTGCGATGTTGATGAAAGTCTCTGGCCAGATCCAGCTAGGCAAAGCGATGTATAGTATTCTATGAGGGGCCGTTAGGGAGATTATTCAGAATTTACTCTTACACACACTACTGAAATGTTACATGCTCTTACACACACTACTGAAATACTCTCATACGCACAACTGAAATACTCTCATACACACTACTAAAATACTCTCATACACACTACTGAAATGTTTTCTAATTATTTCAATGGAAACTGAAGGACGTTGCGTCCTAACCCTATCTCTAAATAAATAATACATTTTAAAGTTTTATATTTTAATAATGATATTAACATGTATGTTTAATATAATTTAACACACCTTTATAATTAAGGATGTAAATAATTAGCACAGAGCTATGAAGCCGTAAAAAAAGAGCCAGAGGGTTAAACCCTCTGTCTCCACAGTAAATAACTGCACATGGTCTTTATTTACCTCTTTTACATATTCCTGATGGCTTATAAGCTTGTTTTCCTTAAAATGTTGTTTTATTATCTTTTCATTTTATTCTCGTTTATAAATCAGCCGTTTAAATAGTTCAATAATTTTTTATGTTCATAGATATACAAAAAATATAACACTGTAAATAAAGTATATTGTTAACGACAGATACCATTTAATTAAATTTATTGGTAAAACTTTTAACAACTTAAACACAACTTTTTACATTCTGAACAAAGTTTAAATAAAAAATAAATTTATTTGTAGAGCATAATAATAAATTAGTGGTTGTGGTTTTTGTCTCATTCTATTGTAAAACCTGTTTTTGCACATTTATCTTATAATGATAATAATATATAACAAAGACCAAACATTAACCGTTAAATATCATCTGACTAAAATCTGACTAACTTCCACTCATTGGGGAAACCCAGCGGGAGTTTGAAAATGATGTGCCGGGAGTCAGGTGTTCACTCCCCGGTATAGCGAGCCTCAGCCGCCCAGTCAGCTGACAGCTGGTGAGGCGAGCCGGCTGTTAGCGCAGCGGGTGCGGACATTTCCGATTACGTTGCAGCACCTTTGCAATTATGCGATATCTTGGTAAATGGAGCAGATATTTCAGGTTTACACAACTAAATTCTCACCTGAAAATGTCATATTGTTTTTAACAAGTTTGACCCACATGCAGAAAGCAATCCAGGTGAACAGTTAGTTTAGTGAAAATGTTTATTTACAAGGAAGAGGAAAAGGTGCAGGTAGCAGGAACCGGGAGACCAACTGTAAAATAAATAAAACGATAAGCTAGGAGCAACTAGGATACTGGAAACATGAAAATAGTAATTCAATATGAAAATAGTAATTCTGCCTTACTGAAGAGGGTGGAGAAAATCCGCCAGAGGAGAGTGGAGAGACCAAGTGGAGGTAACCAGTGAGAATGAGCTTGGTATGCCAGGAAGGTTTGTAGTCCAAGTGGTGTTGTAGATGGCTGGGTGGTTAGAGGAGGATGGACAGAGTTCGCTGATGTGGATCCGAAGAGCGAGGTAATCAGGAGGCTGCCAACTAACGTGATCCGAAGAAGTAATGAGAGCTTGAAGTCTCTGTTCCTGGAAACCGATATTTTCCTTCCAGTAATTGATCATCCAGACTAGGTTCTTTTCTTGACAAGGTTAGGCTCAGGAAAACCTGCAGACAATAAAGAATACAAAATCAAAAGTCTTTCATAGGCAAGATCAGGGCAAAGACAAAGAGGCAAGGTAGTACCACTGAAGGTAACACTCTGGCACTGAGTAGCTGACAGCCTCCTCCTAACATAGTCCACAGCAGCTCATCAGGGAAATAGCAAGCATCTGCCCACCACTCCTCCAGGATCCACGCCATCTAGGGGGTGAGCACAATAAAACACAACAACACAAAATACAGAACCTGACAGAAAACAATGTAAAAGATACTTATGTTACACAGAAAGCGTAATATATCCAACTTTATTCACAGCTTTTTTCTCTCCTCTGCCATTACTTCTTCCGTTTCAACAATCTGCTTCGATCCGCAATGAATCATGGGATAGGGTAGGCCATGAAGAACACACTGGACCCATCCTTCATATCTGGGGAAAAGAAGGACGTATTTGTTGGCTCCCTGTGGAGGAGCCTTTGAATTTGAACAGCCTTCGTTGTATCACTGTGCCCCCTCAGAAGGACACAGCCCTTCGTCTCTCGTCCCACTGAAGGTAACACTCTGGCACTGAGTAGCTGACAGCCTCCTCCTAAAATAGTCCACAGCAGCTCATCAGGGAAATAGCAAACACCTGCCCACCACTCCTCCAGGATCCACGCCATCTAGGGCCTGAGCACAATAAAACACAACAACACAAAATACAGAACCTGACATCACTCCCCCCTCAACGACCGCCTCCTGGCGGTCCAACAGACATAGAAGGACGAGAAGAGACAAAGTCGGAGATTAATGTAGGGTCACAGATGAACGATCGGGGCACCCAAGAACGATCCTCCGGACCACACCCCTCCCAGTCGACGAGATAAGGCCATCCGCGACCTCGTCGACGGGAATCTATGATCCGTCAGACCCTCCAAACAGGGTGCCCCGACCGGTCCAGGGTGGGTGATGGGGGTTCGGCCGGAGAAGTACTGGAAATACTGGAAATAACAGGCTTGACCTGGGAGACATGAAACACAGGGTGAATACGAAGACTAGAAGGTAGGCGTAGACGAAGGGCAGAGTCACCAATGACAGAGTCGATGGTGTAGGGGCCAATGAAACGAGGAGACAGTTTCTTAGACATAGCTTTCAAGGGTATGTCCCGAGAAGATAACCAAACCTTCTGACCAGGCCGGCAAGAGGGTGCTGGCTGCCGTTAGCGGTCTGCATACAATTTGTTCTGGTCTGCAGTTCAAAGAAGGGCTCTTGTAGCGTCTCTCCAGATCCGTCTACATCGGCGCATGTGTTGCCGAACAGACGAAACCCCTATGTCCTTCTCGTCGGCTGGAAATAATGGGGGTTGGTAACCTATGGAGGATTCAAAAGGTGATAGACCAGTAGCAGATGAGACTTGAGAATTGATAGCGTACTCTACCCAGGGAAGGTAGATACTCCAGTCGAGCGGCTCGGTTGCTGTTATGCATCTGAGAACGGATTCCATCTGCTGGTTCATGCGTTCAGTCTGTCCATTAGATTGAGGATGGTAGCCAGAAGTCAAGGAGGCTTTGGCTCCAAGAGCCAAACAAAACTGTTTCCACACCTGAGAGACAAATTGGGGGCCTCGATCCTACATGATGTCCTGTGGGATGCCATGAAGTCGGAAAACGTGTCGAACCAACAGCTGAGCAGTCTGAAAAGCCGATGGAAGTTTCTTTAAAGGCACAAGATGACAGGACTTAGTAAAACGGTCTACAATGGTTAGAATGACTGTATGTCCTTTAGATGTGGGTAAACCAGTAGCAAAGTCAAGGGCAATATGAGACCAAGGGCGCCTGGGAGTGTTGAGCGGCTGGAGTAACCCATAAGGGGACTGATTGGTCGACTTCTGTCAGGCACAAACTGAGCAGGCCTGGACATACTCAGTAACATCTTTGTGAAGGGAAGGCCACCAAAATGTTCTAGAAATAACAGCAATTGTTTTACTGATTCCAGGGTGACCAGAGAATTTGGCTGTGTGAAGCCAGCAAATGAGCCTGAACCTCACCGACGTGGGAACATACTTCCTGTTGGGAGGTCCTGTTCCAGGGTCCGGTTCATTTTGCAGGGCATTATTTATCAGGTCCTCCACCTCCCAAGTCAAGGCCCCGATCGTCCAATGGGACGGAATTATGGGTTCAGCCGTCTTTTCGGTAGAATCCGGTGAGTATAGTCAGGAAAGAGCGTCTGGTTTGGTCTGGCGTCTTAGAACCAGGCCTGAAAGAGATAGAAAGGTCAAAACGAGAGAAAAATAACGACCAACGTGATTGACGTGGGTTTAGTCTTTTAGCTGACTGTAAGTAGGCCAAATTCCTGTGGTTGGTCCATACTAAAACTGGGTGCTTAGCACCCTCCAGTCAATGTCTCCACTCCTCAAGAGCCAATTTAATTGCCAACAGCTCCCTATCCCCCACATCACAGTTGCGTTCAGTACCAGTGAGACGACAAGAAAAAAAGGCGCAAGGATGGAGCTTCCCATTTGAGGCGGACTGTTGGGAAAGCACAGCTCCAACTCCAGTATCTGAAGCATCGACCTCTAAAATAAACTGTTTAGAAGAATCAGGATGAACCAGTATGGGTGTCTGAGAAAATCTCTCCGTTAAGGCCTGAAAGGCCTTACTTGCTTCAGGGGTCCAGGAGAACACAACGTTTGTGGATGTCAGGGCTGTGAGTGGTGCGGCAATTCGACTAAAGTCTTTGATGAACTGACCATAGAAGTTTGCAAAGCCAAGGAATCGTTGAAGCTGCTTACGGGAATCGGGGACGGGCCACTCCAGAACAGCCTTGATCTTCTCAGGGTCCGAGCGAACCTGTCCACCCTCCAGAATGTACCCTAAGAATGTGACAGATTCTTTGTGAAATTCACACTTCTCGGCTTTAACAAACAGTTTATTCTCCAAAAGTCTTTGAAGGACTAGTTGGACATGGCGGATGTGTTTATCAATGTTCTTAGAGTAAATCAAGATGTCGTTGAGGTAAACAAAAACAAAAATATTCAAAAAAATCCCTTAGTACATCATTGATGAGAGACTGGAAAACTGCAGGCGCATTACATAGACCAAAGGGCATGACAAGATACTCAAAGTTACCTAGCGGAGTCTTGAAGGCAGTCTTCCACTCGTCACCCTGGCGGATTCTGACTAAATGATAAGCATTACGGAGATCAAGTTTGGAAAATATAGTGGAACCGTGAACCGGTTCAAAAGCAGAGGAAAGTAGGGGAAGTGGATACTTGTTTTTGACAGTTATTTGATTTAACCCTCTGTAATCAATGCATGGGCGGAGTGAACCATCCTTTTTACCTACAAAAAAAACCAGAGTCTACTGGTGGGTAATGGAGCACCGGGAAGTAAATCTATGGCGCAATCATAAGGTCTATGAGGGGGCAAAGAGAGGGCCTTAGAATTACTAAAAACCCTACTGAGATCATGGTACTCTGGTGGAACACCAGAAAGATCGGGAATCTCCTCACTAGAGGAACTCAGCTCAGGAAGGTTAGAGGCTATGGCTGACTGAAGACAAGAAGAATGACATTCAGTGGACCAAGATTCAATACGGCTTTCTGTCCAATTCACATGGGGATTGTGCTTCTTGAGCCAGGGTAACCCTAAGACAATTGAGTTCAACGCAATAGGAAATAAGAAAAAAGAGATCTCCTCCCTATGATTTCCGGATAAGACCAAAGTCAGAGGTTTGGTTTTATGTGTGATACGGGGAAGTTTCTTTCCGTCTAACGAAGAAACGGCTTGGGGGGTGAGCAGTGTCTCGGTCTCAATCCCAGCTTCTTTTACTAACCCTGGATCAATCAAATTCTGATCACTGCCTGAGTCAATAAGTGCAGATAAATTTTAGAAAGGAAGTTGAGAAATTAAGGTGGCAGGTATACTGAGTCTGGGGGGGTAAAAAAACGGTCCGTCAGTCTCCCCTCACTTACTGGCGGACCCGCCCTTTTAGTCCCGTAGGACGAGTAGGGCAGACAGCAATATGATGTTCAGGAGAACCACAGTAGAAGCACTGATTGGCGTGGCGGCGCCTTAGTCTCTCCTCAGGGGAAAGCTGTGTGCGCCCGACCTGTATGGGTTCAGCAACTGGATTGTGAGAAACTAATCTAGGGCGAGTGGTTTCCGAGATGGGGCTAGTAACATGAGCCTTAACTGCGCTCTGTTCACAACGAGACTTCTTCCTTTCTCTAATTCGGTTATCTAGCCTTACAGCTAACTTGATTAGCCCATTCAAAGTCTTAGGTTCATCGACTAATGCTAAAGCATCCTTAAAGGGATCATTAAATGCCTGAAAAAAGGCGGCTCTAAGAGCGCAATCATTCCAACCAGAAGAAGCTGCAAGAGTACAAAAATCGATGGTGAACTCGGCCACTGACTGGTTCTTCTGTTTAAGGTCCCATAAGCAACGAGCATTAACAGTCAAATCATCTTCACAAGAAAAAGCCTGACGAAACTCCTCCTCAAACTCAGGAAATGTGCAGTCAAAGTCTAGGCAGTTAGAAAAACGGGCTTCTGCCCATCTTAACGCTTTCCCAGTGAGTAACCCTAGCACAACAGAAATCTTTACAGAATCATGGGGAAAGGACTGTGGAGAGCGATTAAAGACCAAAGTGCATTGAAGTAGAAAACCCTTACAGTTTTCTTTCTCACCGGAGAACTTATCAGGATTAGGAGAAGTGACCTCACGAGAATGCGGAAGTAGCTGAGAAACCCGAGAGGCTGACGCTCCTTCTGCAGGCGGAGCGGTGAAATTACTCATGGTACCCTGGAGCAGGGAGGTTAGCTGTTCTAACTGTAGCTTGGCATGTTTCTGACGTTCAAAAAGAGAACAGAGAGAAGAATCATGATTAACGAGTTGATGTTGTTGTTCAGATAGACTTCTCCTGAATGCTTCTGCTGGGTCAGGTTGGCCAGAGTGTTCTCTTTCATAGGCAAGATCAGGGTAAAGACAAAGAGGCTAGGTAGTACCACTGAAGTTAACACTCTGGCACTGAGTAGCTGACAGCGTCCTCCTTAAATAGTCCACAGCAGCTCATCAGGGAAATAGCAAACACCTGCCCACCACTCCTCCAGGATCCACGACATCTAGGGGCTGAGCACAATTAAACACAACAACACAAAATACGGAACCTGACAAACATCCACAATCTCACGGACAGGCCAAGAGAATGAACCACCAACTTGAATCCACTCTCAGATGCCTCACGTCCACTAACCCCTCTGACTGGACCTCATTTCTTCCCTGGATTAAGTATGCACATAATTCACATAAATCCTCTGCTACCGGCTTCTCACCCTTCGAGGTTTCCATCGGCTATCAACTGCCTCTTTTTCCAGCTGATGAAGAGGAAATTTATGTCACCTCGGTCCGGGGAATCAACCATTCAAGCTCTTCACCACACTACAGAACAAAACAAAAGATTCGCTGACAAGAGGCGCAGGCCTGCTCCCAAATATTACCCCGGTCAAAAGGTCTGGCTTTCTTCTCGAGACATTCCCCTCAAGTCCATGTCTAGGAAACTATCTCCCCGTTTTATTGGGCCTTATGAGATTGAGTCTGTGGTCAGCCCCACTGCTGTCCGCTTTCGTCTGCCTTCAAGTCTCTGTATCCATCCCACGTTTCACGTCTCCCAGATCTAGCCCGTCTTGACCAGCGCTTCTTCGTTTCTGGTTCGTTTCCTGACTTCTGGGATAATCAAGTTTCCTGACTCTTGGACAAGAAGTCTTCTGGATCAAAGTTCAAGTCTCCAGTTACCCTCTTCGGACAAGCTTCTAGCTGGCAGCTTCCTGACTCTTTGATCAGCCGGACCAAAACATAAACGAACCCTGTTCACCCTCCAACCTGCTCTCACGCAAGTACCTCCACCCGGTACTCCACACCACCGTCTCACACATCCTGGACTAAGTTGGGCAGGCCTCCCCAGGGACCACTGTGTGGACAGTGATAGGGGAGGAAGAAAGTAGAGGGAGGCGTCAGAACCAGAACACGTTGAGAGAGTGCCAGATCCAAGATGCCCAAACCGCATTCCTCTGCTTGGTGGACGGCGAAATGCTCAACTACGTTATGGGCTGCGCCGTGGCTGAGGCCCACAGAGTTTTAGGAGATGATTCCTTCTTGGACATGAGTGTGGATGAGCTGAAGGCATTTTTAGCACTAGCTTACGTCCGCGGAGTGAAGGGAAGAGTAACATGGAGCTGTCCAGCTTTTGGTCAGATTAGTAAAGCTTTTTTTTAAAAAATGTACCCGCTACTCTGTATAATTTTTCAGTACTATTTATAAATAATAATAAAACATAATAGGTTTTGATCAAATACTATTATTAATTCTTGTCAAAACCATAATTTTATAGCGTGCAAGAAAACCTTTAGCATTCTGCTTGTAATGCGATGACGTCATCAACGCCCTCGCATCCAGAATGCTCGCCATCAAATTGACGGGCTTGGGAGTTCTAGTAGTGTTAGAATTCTGGGAGTCCTAGTGTTAAAGCAAAACCTAAAACAAGGATTGACCCTACCACCTATCATTAAAATAACAGGAGTAAAATGGGATAGATGTTGCAATTTTCCCATATATTCATGAAGATCATAAATGATCGTGATTGTGGTTTTTATTAATGGCTCTGCATATTTGAGAGGATCATTGTTTTAATTTGGGATAAATGACTTTTTTTAACATTTTAAACATTTTACTTTTAAATTTTACATTTACACAGCAGTGGAAGCATTTGAGTGAGTGTGGGACAGAAGCCTGGAACACAGTACATGACTGTGCATTTTGGGAGGTGCTTTTTCCCCTCTGCCATCAGACTTTTTAATAAACGTGCAATAAATCATGACGGTTACTTACTGCTGTAATATCAATAATATCAATACTATAAATAAATGTGCACTATTGTCCACAAAAGGCATATCAATTAAAATATGTTTCATCATTTAATTCAATTCAATTCAGTTTATTTATATAGTGCCAATTCACAACACATGTTGTCTCAAGCCACTTCACAAAAGTCAGGTACATACGTCATTGCTGTGTATAAGTGTCTGTTTTCCCTATACATGCTGCAACGTTTGTCTTAAGAAGAGTTTTTCTCTTTGATGGATAAATAAAAGCTTTTCTTTTCTAAAATGTATAAAACAGTAAATGCAAAAACAACTAATAATGCAATTAATTGGATCAAAAATGTTTTCTTTTGAACGTTTTTCAAAGCTTTGTAAAAATGGAATTTCAAAAAAATATGAAGATGTAACTTGACATGAACATTGTAAAGTATGAGATTAAGTAAATATGTTCAGTAAGAATCAAATATAATCAGTCAGTCAGTCAGTCAGTCATTTTCTACCGCTTATTCCATAGTGGGTCGCGGGGGAGCAGGTGCCTATCTCCAGCAGTCTATGGGCGAGAGGTGGGGTACACCCTGGACAGGTCGCCAGTCCATCGCAGGGCAACACACAAACAACCATGCACACACTCATTCATACACCTAAGGGCAATTTAGAGTGACCAATTAACCTAACAGGCATGTCTTTGGACTGTGGGAGGAAGCCGGAGTATCCGGTGAGAACCCAAGCATGCGCGGGGAGAACATGCAAACTCCATGCAGAAAGACCCCCGGCCGGGAATCGAACCCAGGACCTTCTTGCTGCAAGGCAACAGTGCTACCAACTGCGCCTCAAACATAATCAATAATTTCCAAATAATTTGTTTGGAGAGAGTAATAAATGAATTGTGTGGGAATTTTTGAAATACAGTTAAAAAAATCCTTTTAAAGAGTTTTCAAAACGTTTTATAAATGTTGCAACAAAAAACAAACATATCAACCGTTATCCTCATTTCATTTAAACAGTAACATCCGCTGTGATGCTTACACTTCTGATTAAAAATGTTTGCTTTTTGATAACAATAGAAAAAAACAAACCTAGAGAGCTGAACTTTTCATGTTGTATCTTAGATAAATTTCCAAAGCAGCTGGCTGATGATGATCAAGGTCTATTCCTCTAATTGAGCCCCCATCCCTTGAAAGTGATGCTGATTACCCCTCATGAATATCAGTCTCTCAAAGTTACTCTCGTTTGCTCTCTTTGCTCTCAAAATGTCTTTGACCAGAGAGAATGGGCGCTCAGCTGCAGCACTAGATGGGATAGGGATGTCATACTTAGTGAACAGGTCGATCAAGACTGGCTCACACATATAGGCAGCTTCAGACAAAATGTCCTTTGAGCCTGCCTCTATCCGGGTCTTCACTTAGTTCTGCACCTTGGACTTCAGAGACCTGTGGCTCCTACTCTCTCGGATCCTAGTTATGTTGCTGAGAAAATCAACTTTCCCATGCTTCTCATTACTGGTGAAGCTGCTGCCTTCCACATTGGTCTCACTTAGTGCTGTATGTGCAGAGGTCTCCATGGCGTTCTTGACTCTGCTGACCACACTGTTATTAAACAGCTTCAGCCAGAACAGACAAAACCTAGGATGGAAACCAGCAGCCAAACCTTTTTTTGATCCCTGCCAGGAGAGCATCTACCAGAGGACTGCAGTACAGCAGATTTTTGGTCTACGCCTCCTTCAACTCCATAACTGTAGATGCAACAGTTGGCAAAAGGCTCCCGAAAAAAAGGCACGATCCTTCCCCTTTTATTTTATCCAAGGCCTTGGCAACATTTGACATCACCTGGACATACTCAGTCAAGAAGCTAACATCTGAGTCTGCAGCTTCAGACATAGTGGAGCTGTCATTACCCTGTGAACAGTTCCCCTATTCTTGTTCAATAACTTGTTTAGGACAACAACTGTCATAGGTGGAGTTCCATCTGGTACTGTTGGGGGACCACCAGCCTCCTCTTCAAAGCGTTGACAATGCTATCTGCTGCCATCTTGCTGAGGCTCTGCAGATCCCACAACCCCCGTGCTTTGGACATGGCGTACCTGCATACTGACTTGAATACAACACTTTTAAGAGCCTTGTTGGCTTCCACGCTGGCTATCAAGTTCAAGGTGTGGGCTGCATGGGTAGTTTGAGGCCCAGGTTGGTGAAGTCATTGAGGATGTCATCAAAAGAGATGTACTCAATGTCCTCCACACCCCCAGCCAGAGGATTCATCTGGTCCCCAACCCCACGTCCCCCATGTCTGAATCAGCAGGAGCAGCCTCAGGGATGTCTGGCACAAGTTCAGCATCTGTACCATACTGCACAAATGCTCAATCCGTTTGACCACAAATGAGCATATATCTCCTTCTTTGGCCTTCTCTGAGAGGCCCTGCAGATGCATGTTGGAGCAGCTACTGCAATTTTCTAAGTCATCCACTCTATGTTTTAAAGCCTTCAACTCCCCTTTTACAATTATCTTTCTTGAGGGTGGGCAACTGAGTGAAACTCATTGTGCACTGCCCTTATTGCGTTGAGCAGGCCATCCAGTCTTGATGCAAAGTCTGTTTTTGGTGACTTAATAGTCAACATAACATTGGGGGGAGCTGAAGTCAATCACTAACCATAGACTAGCTCCCTCTCTAGCTTACTGCTCAGAACCACATGTGGAGACCGACTTATGATGGTATTGCATTTGCTTCGAGCCTTTTGATACCATGGTGGTAGCACAGGTATTACCCTCATGTTTAGGACATGTAAAAAGGGACTTTGGAAGCCATGTGCAAATGAGCAAAAAGACAAGTAGAGTTCAGTACCATGTATTTGAAGGGTAACTTTCATGTTTTTCTGTAAGACTCTGAACGCTCCGGCATAATATACTCAAATATTGTAGTAAAACTGCTTTGCTGTGATAGATATCTGTGGGAAAAAATAGCTGGTATATGTTAAATTTGGCAGCTCTGCTATTTTATGTTTTAAGATGGATTATGGTCCTTGGCAACGGTTGACAGGTGCATGTGGGCAGTGTTTACCTTTTGTAGTTTAAAGAAAGGGTGTAATCTTCATTATAAAAGAGGATAAATATTGTCCTACTAAATTCTAAAACAAAAAAATATCAACATTAAATATTTTTTTAATAATAAATTGCTAGTAGTTTGACCTAAATGTAATATCAACATTTATTATTTATTTAAATTGGGTTTTTATATATGATTTAATAAAGGTCTCTGTTTATGTTGTGCTCTATTTTTCAGTATCTTTCTTTTCTTCTCTCTATTTCACTTGATACAGCAGAAATAGCTTTACCCCTAGAGTTTCCTTTCCTTCATTTATGTAGCACTAAACACGTGATAAAAGTGCCTTGTCGTCTCTTTTAACCTTTGGGATATGCTTCTTATTGTTCTTAATCATGATTGTCTGGCAGTTTTGTCTAGCTGAAAGTAAATCTTTTGTGGTGAAACTTGACTGTTTCCTTTGGGATTGTCAGATTTGTGGAAGTAACTATTATGAGTGACAAGAACCATAGCAGGAAAGTATAGACTATGTTCCGTCCTGGTTGCATGCTGACTGAAAGGCTGCACATAATTTATTACTTTTACAGGAAAAAAAATTGTTTAATGTGAACAGGTGTTACCCCACAGCAGAGACATCCCATCTGTAGCACAAGCTAGAATGTACACCCATGCAAAAACATATTTATTAAATATGGGCTGAAGACTCTCTACTGTACCGGGAGCCACAGCTCCTTGAGCCCACTTTATAATCCCCAGGGTCAGTATTATCCTCAGAGATGACTGTCCATAAAACTGGAAGTTTGGCCCCTTGGGCACAGACAAGAAAGATTCTACTCTGAACGCCCACAGTAAGAGTCAGTGTCATTAACTCAATATGACCATCCTGAGCCCAGCTGCAAAATACAGTTTTATAGGTTCATAACTGCACACGACCCCAGCATTCCCTGATTGTCAGCAGTACATTTTTCAGCCCACATAATGTTCTGAAATGCCTACACAACTTGTTGGTGTTGACAGGATTTAAATCAATTTGTAAATCTGTAAATATTTCATGACCACAAGGGTTGCAGAAAATATATGCTACCTTTGCAAATAATTTGTTATTTGTTTAAATTTTTCATGTGTTTCACTGAAACAGGGCCTTGCAAAATTAATCATACCTGTTAAACTTTTTAACATGTCACATGAGAGCAACTAACTTTTATGATTTTTATGGGGATTTTATGTGATAAGGGCATCATTCTAAAGTGAAAAACCCACAAAGTTTTTGAAAATCTTTCTCACCAAAAAAGGTCAGTCAGTCAGTCAGTCATTTTCTACCGCTTATTCCATAGTGGGTCGTGGGGAAGCTGGTGCCTATCTCCAGCAGTCTATGGGCGAGAGGCGGGGTACACCCTGAAGAGGTCACCAGTCCATCGCAGGGCAACACACAAACAACCATGCATACACTCATTCATACACCTAAGGACAATTTAGAGTGACCAATTAACCTAACAGGCTTTTTTTTGGACTGTGGGAGGAAGCCGGAGTAACCGGTGAGAACCCACGCATGCACAGGGAGAACATGCAAACTCCATGCAGAAAGACCCTCGGCCAGGAATCGACCCAGGACCTTCTTGCTGCAAGGCAACAGTGCTACGAACTGCGCCACCGTGCAGCCAGATTTTATTGAGTAGTATCAGAGCAAAGGGGACTAAAAGCAAGTACCGGTACATTTCCCTGTCTTCAGGTTTTTGTTCATAAAATATTTTGAAAATCATGTATTATTTACTGTTCAGTTGACAACTAAGCACTACTTTGTGGAGGTGTGTCACATAAAATCTAGTAAAAGACATTGAATTTTAAGATTTTAATGCCATAACATTTGAAAAAGTTACAGGTATATAAGTAGTTTTGCAGGGCACTATATTTTTGATGATTTTGCGTGGTGAGGTGAAGTTAATTTGCAAAGACAGTGCCCTGGTTGCAGAAGATATTCGTAAGAACTTTATCAGTCTGAATGAGCAGGTGAAATTTAAAAAGCGAAGGTATGGAGTGTCAAATCCAGAAAAGGCCTTCCTAAAATTATATTTGTTTAAAAAAAGCTTTGATGAAAATAATTTTAGGATGACAGGAACCTTTATCCCTTTATGCTGCCTGAGTTTGCAATAAGTCCGATTTGCAAATATTTGTACAGGTAAATAGTATGTGATGCAAAAGTACAATATAAAATTCCACAATATTGTCAATTGAACGACCAAAAAAATTTTAATGTTGGAATTGTTTTAGATGGCAAAAATACTTTTTCCCTCTGTTCTCAGCCCCAAGAAATGTGTGCTTCTCTGTTATGATTCCAATCTGTCTCACCAAGCTGAGAGCATGCTGACCTCTGTCCACACCATGTAGGACATAGAGCACTCGTAATTATTTCACCTAACTTCACTTTATTAAAAAAATCTCATTCAAGTGAGAATATATTGAAGATTATTGATTGAGGAAAAGCAACCTTGATTCTTGATTTTATCTTTCGGTTCCCACAGCTTACAAACAATGTGAAAGACTTTGAAGTGTTGTTATTGTGGAAAGGATATCAACCAGGGTTGACTGAACAGGCTTTTGAGCACAGAATCAAGTCTTCCACTTATGTGAATAGGATTCTCAGAAGGGAGAGAGTGTAACATCACAGATAATCACTCACATTAGCTTCATAGAGTTTGGTAGACCTTTAAATGTCATATAAGCCACAGTGCTTCAGATATATATATATTTGTTTTTCTGAAAGAAATTCTACTGCATCTTGGGGTTTGCAATTCATTCTGTTTTTTGCTGCTAAGAATATAAGCTTTATTATTGTTGCCTAATATTGCTTTAAGCCACTGTAAGAATTTATACACCAAAATAAAGTAATGGGGCAAATTAATTAAAATTGAAAAAACAATTTCAAGTAGGCATCTTTCAGGACATCAGACAGCTTTCCTTTGCTCCATATAGCATAGCATGACTGCCACCAAGAAACAAAAGCGCTCTCAGCATTTTACATTGGCACAATTATGTGCAACATGTTGCTCCTGCAGCTGCGCAAGTCATTCGTACTCACCACCCATCTGCTGCTTTCAGGGAGCTTGCATTCATAATTGGAACTGTTGTTCTTTTTGACAAAAAAACACCCACAACAATTATATGAAATTATTTGAAGAAAAAGAAAAGATTAAAAGCTCAGGGCACGTCTCATGTCATAACCACTGGTTTCACATGATCGTGGGTTGATTTGCTCCTTGGGGGAAGTTAAGATTATTAGCTCATATTGTTTAGCTTGGAAGATGGCTTGTTTTCAAGTCTTTGCGTCACTGATGCCTAGAAATGTTTTCTGAACTGGGTTTCAAATACTTAAATCTAATAATACTTCAAGATTAGCACAAAGCAGCATGAACATAGATGCTGGGGTCTGTGTTTTATAATTTATTTCTAAAACTGAACTTGTTTAGGTAAACATAAAAGTATTCCCGAAAAGTGAGCTTTCATTGTATGGAGTTATTTCTGCTGCCCTCAGTATACTTTTAACTGGTTAGCATTTGAATAATTAATTTAACCTTTTTAATCTGCATCATGGGATTGATATAAATATGTATTGTTCCATTAAGAATTTATAGATTCAACAATGCCAGATTCTTTACAATGCCATCTTGTGGTAAAATTCTAATTAAAACTCAAGCAACAACTAGGTTTGCTTTTGGCTACAGTGGCAAAAATCGTGTTGTTCTTGTGACAATTTCGATAAATTGTTGTGATTATGAATATGAATATATTATATTATTTTAATACTTTAATATTTTACCTGCCCAATAAGGCGGTGGTATTCGGACAAAATTGAAAGGGATGAGCCAAGCTCTGGCATTATTGAACAGCAAAACTGTACACACAGAATGAATTCACACAATTTCTTAAAATACAAGAATTCATTAACCAAAAATGGTCAACTCAAAGCCAAACATATTTTAATCAACAAACTCTTTTCTATGTTAAAACAACCCAACTAAACTACCATACAGAATGAAATAATAGGAAGACTAATGGGCTATGTATAATATAAACAAGTGAAAGATGGTTGAAAACCATGACCGGATTATCTTGAAGAATCTGGAAATGAAGTTAAGTTAACCTTGGAACCAACTTAGGCAATAATTGGTATCCCTGTAAACAACCATTCACAATGCAAGATCAGATAAAACATTTTTATAAAACATCTAAAAAAATGATTTGCTGAATAAAATTAACCTTCTGGATGACCAATTCTCAATGGTGTTTAATTAGCTGCCATTATTTATTGAAATCATATTTAAAGAAATATCAAAATAACATTAAGGAAATATTACTTTGAATAAGAACTAGATCTTTCTGGATAAATGGGTCTTAATGGTGTTTAATTAGCTATCAAGTTTAGTAAAATAATATTTTAGTAAAATAATATTTAGGGAAGTATTATTTCCTAGATTGAAAACTAACAACTTTTTGGGTAAATTATTTTCAGCTGACTCATAGTAGTCTTCTTAGCTGTTAGCAGTTGGGGCTAACAAAAAAAACTTGTAGCTTATCATCAGAATCAAAAAAATACTTTTAAAATACCACTAATTAAAGGGTTAAAATGCATAAGCGTGGACAGCGCATTATGGCTGATCTTCTGTGTTTAAAATCACCCTTTAAATAAAGTTTGTCTTAACTTTAAAAACACAAACACAGAACACATAAACTGAGCACATGTGCTTAACACCTAATCTGCTAGCAATAAGATAGCTGAGTTTTCATTACAAACAAAACCAAATGACCTAAAACGAACATTATTTAGATTATTTGATTCGAAACTAATTTTCTCTGCCCAAATAATACCTCTTATGTGAACCGTGCTGCGGAGAAGTTGTTCAGGGCGATGAAGTTGAGGAAAGCATCCACAGTGAGCGCTCTGTGTCTCTCCTTCCAGTTCCGCTGGGGACCTGCGTGGAAGAGCTCTGTTTGTTGGGAAGCGGAGCTTTTATTCAAACAGTTACATCACGGAAGTCTGCTGTTACTGCCTTCTTGTTCCTGTTCCTGGCTGTGCTGGAAGTAGGTTAATGCGATTTATTTTGAAAGTTCCAGAAAAGTTCTTACTGGCCTTTAATGTTGTAACCCATGGCTTGGGTCCCAACAGCATCCTCTTATAGTTTTATTTATTGCTAGACATTAATCTTGTAACAACTTTTTTAGGGGCAAAAAAAGTAAGCAAACTGGAATTAACAGATAATTTATAATTTTGGTAAAAGTGGCCCAGACACGGGCAAAGGTCTCTACATATTCTACCTTGGTCAACGATTCCACTAAAGACTGTTGTATTAGAAAAGCTAAGACAGTAAATGCACTTGTATTACGCTTTATCAAGTCTGAGGACTCCAAAGCGCTTTACTCCACAATCAGTCATCAAACCATTCATACACACATTCACACACTGACAGTGGCAGGCTACATTGTAGCCACAGCTGCCCTGGGGTAGATTGACAGAAGTGGGGCTTCTATACAGTCGGTGCAACCGGGTGCCGATTGTCCATCATTAGCAGGCAAGGGAGGTGAAGTGTCTTGCCCAAGGACACAACAACTGAGACGGACGAAACGGGCTTTGAACTCGCAACCCACTAGAAATAATAAATATATATACTATTACTACTAAATAATAAATTGTATTTTAGCATACTTTATATGTTCTTTCTTTCTAGGTGAAACAACTAAAGCAGCTACATCCATTAACGTTTACATTTCCTTCCCATAGAAAGTACTCCTGGATCAGTGCTTCTTTGTTCTCTTTGTGTCTCTGCTCTGTTCTCTCTAACTCCCAGTCAGTTGTGGCAGATGGCCGCTCATAATGAGGCTGGTTCTGCTGGAGGTTTCTTTATGTTAAAAGGGAGTTTTTCCTCTCCACTGTTGCTACATGCATGCCCAGTATGAGGGATTGCTGCAAAGTCAACGCCAGTGACTGTCCACTGTCTCTACATGCTCATCCAGGAGGAGTGAATGCTGCAAGTCACTGACTGGATGCAATCTGCTGGGTTTCCTTAGACAGAAAAACTTTTTTTCCAATTTGAATAAATAACTGAACCTGACTTTTGTGAAGTGCCTTGAGACGACATGTGTTGTGAATTGGGGCTATATAAATAAAACTGAATTGAATTGAATTATTTACTAGCTCAATATAAAGCACACAGAAGAAGATAACAGAGGAGCATCACTGGCACATATAACAGTGGCTGTGTTCACATGTCCTGCAATGCTCCATAATTAACCCATTTAGTCTTACTCTGAATAAGCCACTGCTATGTGAACTCTCTTCTAGGATATTTTTAAGTTGAGTTAGACACCTTATACATATGTCACACTTGAGTTTTCTTGCATCACTCATTGTTTTGAGCTGTTGTGTTAAAATGAAGTAGCTTATTTTTGTCTAAACAAATTGCTCCTGCTGGCAACCTGCTGATTAAATAAGATGGCCACAAGTTCAGAAAACAAAGACTTTTGGTTATGAATGAAAACCTGTTCAATATTCAGGATTTTGGGTGGAATTCAAGCCTAATTATATATTTACATGAGCATAGAGATCTCAGTGTGTGACTTAGTACAGTACTACAGTACTTCATTATTATATCTGAAATGTATGTAAATGGTATAATCAGAACATGGTCTTATTTATAATAATATTGGTTTGAGCAGTGCTTCGCATATAACTCAATGATTAGGTGTGATACAGACTGAAATGTAGAGTTTGGGGTTAAGGAAGGTTTTAAAAAGACTTGCTGTGTTGGGTAAACCAGCTTCACTTGTGATACAAATGAGTAGTGCAAGTGAAACAGAAGCCATCGGATACATCTGAAGGCAGTTGGACTGATTAAAATAGCAGCACTACAGTTGCATCAGACAGACAACATAAGTAAATGAAAAATGTGTCTGAACCAAGCAGTATGATGCAGGGCTTAAAAGCTGAAAGTGTACAAAGCAGAATTTGCAGTTTCTCAGCTTTAGGATTTAAAGCCCCTTAGAAATCTGGGACCATCCTTTGTAAAAACTGAATCATGAGGAAGCAGCTATAAACTACTTTTATTATCAGTAATCAGTTTTTAATCCCTGGTTTAGTTCAAGTGGTAATGCGGAACACGCTTTTGTCATAATCTAACTAATGAAATGATAAGGCCTTTATTTTAAAGAGCATCTGTAAACTTCACTTTAAAATTCCAAATTACCAGTCCTTTTGATTCTTGGCTTAGGCCCACAAAGTATTTCAGACATACTCTTGTAAAAAACAGCATATATAAGAAATACATAAGAGTGTTCCATTTTGAAGAGTCCCCATTAGTTTTATTTTTAAAGACTAAATTATTAACCCCGTAATTTATCGCTGCTTTACACTTTGACACTGACTCAACCAGTAGCACAACACAGATAAGACTAACTATCTAATATATTTATTTTGATATTATATTTGATATTTCTTAGGATAAAAAAAACTTACTCTGGTAATAAATACATTCTGAGTCTTAAACAGTAACAAATATTAGATTAAAGACTGGAAAACTTTTGAAAAAGCTCACACAGGTACAAAAACAAATTTTACCTACAAATTAAAAGAGGTAATTTTTGTTTGGGTCAAAACTGTGAAACATTTCAGTGCTGTTTTGCCTTTTTGTACCCTATAGATATAATTATATTTACAACCCGACATTGTATCTTGGATGCTGGATGCTTTGAGCTAATATCGAATGCAACGCTTGGTTTGTACTTGAGCAGTCTGCAGTGTTCTTGGGGTTTGTGCTAAGATCCATCTTTTGAACATTCAATCTGGCATCTGAAACTCGATAATGCAATGGCAAATTCACAAATCCAAAGCCTCAAAACAGTTAGGCACAGACTAATAGTCAACATCCTAGAGGCTTTATCCATCAAAATAATTTCTGTCAACATACACCACAGATTGTGAAAATAAGTATTTTACAACAGGGTAGCCGTTACTTGGGTTTATATTTATAGAGTAAAAATATTGCAATTTCTGTGAAGTGCAAATGAAATGAAGAGGAAGGGAACAGCAGGTCAGGTCAGGCTGTGCAGGCAGCTCACTTTTACAGGTGTGAATGACAAGGTTTGAAATGGCAGAGCAGAGAGACAAAACATGCTGAAAAGGAAGAGGTGGAACTAAACATCAAGACAGCTGCAGTCACTTAACAAGACTATTTATAGGTATAGAAATTAATAAAGGGTTATAATTTTTACTACTTATTTTACCTTTTGTGCACAAAAGTCTCAATAATGTCACTAATGAACATCGTTAGCATGCTAAAATATCAAAATGTGCAAAGAGGAATGTCTGAGGAATAATGAACTTGGTTAGGAATTTTCCATTTTCAAATGTTTGCAAAAATCTACAAAATTCCATTTTCTCATACTCACTCACTCACTCACCTGTCACCAATTACATTAAAAGATGTGACTAGCCAAAACTTGTTTATAGAAACACAAGATAAACTTGTGTCTTCCTGTATTTTCATAAAAGTTTGGATGTTAACATGTCATCTTAAAGACATGGAATTATTGTAAATGATACGAACAAAGGATAGAGCAAATTTGTTCTGTTTCCCTTTAGTTGCCCTTTTTCCACACTTGAATATGTACTGGTAAACAACCAACATGAGAATAAATCCAGCATTATTTTTCCACAGCAAAGTACTTATTAGGGTTTTTACTTCCATTTTTGGGCATGCAAAACATTGTGCCCATGATCTGAGTAAGTGCTCTGTCACTTTTAATAGCGAAGCTGACACCCAGTACTTCCAGGTGAAATATAAGCCTGTCATTCAGCACACGTATCTGTTCCACTTGCCGCTCCTGGTTCTCCGCAGGGAGACGGTAATACTGAAATGCTTTTTGTTGATATGTGCACAAGGATAGACAGATTTACCTGAAGTATCTTAGCTAGTGTATAGCTAAGTCCATAAAAAAGTGGGGACCCCGGTTACTAAGCAACCAATACAACTAAATCAATTTCTCTGTCCCATTAGACCTTGAAAATATCAGGCATTTTCATTGAGTCCAGCATTTTCTGAAGCCAATCTCTGATAATTTCTGAAAAAAGTATGCACTAAAAGTAGTTTATACCACAAGGAAACAAAACAAAATGAGGACAAACGATTGACACAACAGAGAGAAGTAGAAGCCTGAAGGTAGAAGTGAGTGCAGCCAGTTAATCTCCTGTGATCTGGTGCTAATTTCCTTGCTTATAATGTATAGTAAAATTTATAATGTATTTACATTTTAACAACAAAAATAGATGAACTGATTTTATTTACAAAAACAACAAAAACTCTGAAACATGAAAATAAAACTGACATCTAGTAAATTACAACAGAAAAAAAAATGTTTTTAGTTTTCTTAGAAATACTTTTGTTATGAATATTACACCAATTACAGTTCACACTAACGTACATAAAAAAGTATTCTAAAAGGGTTTACAAAGTAATAAACCTTTGTCTTGTTTCTTTCTATTTGTCTTAATGCAACATAATTATATATAAAAAAAAATACCTAGATTATTACTCTTTGGTGAAAAAGCAAAAAGACTGTAGTACCACTACACTAATCTCAATACCTAGATTATTACTCTCTGGTGAAAAAGCAAAAGGGTTATAGTACCACTACACTAATCTCAATACTGTCTTTATAGCGCTTGTCTTTATAGCCAGCTTTAAAGGATAGGGTTATCCATTTGCTCATTCTTTCCTAAAGGATGTGTCAGCTTTAGGATTTGGGTATAACTTTGCACAACCATGCAAACCTAAATCAAAGACAAGGCCAGCTCCTCTGTTTAATGTTGGTTTTTCAAGTTGAACATAGATATCTTCACTGACTCCTTATCCAACACAGACTGACTGTCCTCAAAATAGTGTCCTGTGTGCTTCAGTTTCAGAAGAACTGCTGAATATGAAACACACTTTAGGACATCCTCAATCTCGGGGAAACATCATTAGACATCAGATCAAACAACCTCAACTGTCAGACTGTGGACAAAAAAGGATTCGGTTCAAGGAAACTGACAACTGGGTTTCAGACAAAAATGTATCAGAAAAAAAATCATTCCAAATGGACGTAGACAAAAAAGTAGCAGACTGAATGGCTTGAGGCCAACTGGTATCAGCCCAAAAAGACTCAGACCAAATAACATCAGACTAAACAGTTTCAGCCCAAATGGTCTCAGAGAGAAGTAACTTACTACTGGTGCCATTATGAGGCCACAGCCACTCTGAGCCAGCAGAGTGACTGTGGCCAGTGTGAGCCAGAGTTGCTATTATGTGGCAACTCTATTTATTAAGACTGCGTATAGCTGTTATGACTTGAGCAACAGAGGAACCCAGAATGCAGACTACCAGGCAGCATGACGGTAAGTGGAAAAAGATTTAATGAATAAAAAACAAAAACTCACTCACAGATGAGGCAGGAACAAAAAAGAAATAGGCAGGCGAGACAGGCATGGCATGATCCAAAAAGCAAGACATGAGCATTATCCAGGAAACAAGACTTGAGCATGATTTGAAAATGTTTCCACCCGGAATATACAGAACAGGTGTGTATATATGGAGTGTGAACCAGGTGGAGCAAGGTGACAGATTAGCTTGGAGTAGGTGAACCAAATAGAGATAATTTACAGACAAAACATGGTTTGAGCAGAACGAAAATCCAAGGATACAAACTAATAGAAACATGACCAGAAAAATTATAAACAGAAACATCATTCAGAACTTCAACTGTGAAATAAGACCAACAAAACCCAAAAACACCCACAAATCATAACAATAGCAGCCTGGTATTCCTGTGATTTGGCGTTTTGTCCTGAGACGGAATCCTTCATGTCTGAGACTGTTGTAGAGTCTGGGTGTATCAGACATCAGAACACGCAAATGCAAACATTGCAAACAACTAATCAGAAGCTATTTGGATAAAGGTGAAATATTGTCAAGAAGCAAGCCAGCTGGCTCCAGTTTTCATTTAATCATGTAAGATTGGGCCTAATCGTATTCAGGAAAAGCATAGCATATAATCCAGAAGTTGCAAAACAAACAAAAAAAAAAACAAATCTATCCCAGAGCCACACTTGTGTAAACACAAAAATCAAAAGGAGTTTGGGAAGTAGCATTAAACAAAAGTTAAAATCGCATAGGAGGAGCACAAAGCAACAACTGAGAGAGTAATAACTATACGCAAAGCAGATGCAACAATCAAAAGCATGGAACAAGTGGACTAAGAGATTGTCTGGTCCATGCTTTTTGTTTTGGTCCATGCCATTGTAGGAAGCACACAGCTAGTGTCCTTCAACACTCAAGTTACAAACCTATTTCCCTTCATTAAGTGATAACATAAAAGACTGATATCTCACATTGTCCATCATGATGTACATGTTGTGCGTTTTGATTTCTGTTTGTGTATGGGTTTGCTCCTGTTGATTTGGCTGAAAAGGAGGAAAGAAGGGAAGGAGCCATGGAAGGAAAGTATTAATTCATTATGCCCCTTTTCTACTGGCTTGTTTTAGCCGGCACGGCTCTGCACCACTCTGTTTTGCTCTACTCGGTACGGTAATTGTTATGTTTCCACGGTAATTGTTGTGTTTCCACTGACTCACCGACGGCTGAAGCTATGGTGGCTGAAGCCATGAGTGTAGTGTGCTATGTTGCTATTAATGTTACTGTGTTACATTGTCACATAAAAGTAATCTGCGTGAAATGATAAAAAATAAATAGAAAATAAAAACATAACTAAATACTAATAACATTTGCATTAATGTATATGCAAGAATGTCCTATGTTTTTATGTCTAAAATGATCCACTGGGATAATTATCTGGACCACAGCCCAGACAGAACTTATAAAATAAAGCTCAGGGGTTCTGATGTTAGGGGGTTGATGCAGGAAAAGCAGAGAGGAGAGATGCTGCTGTCTGGACTGGTAAAGCTCAAAAAGTTTCCCTAAAATTTTAAAAATTTTGGGTTTAAATGAAGAAGTTTTTGTCACTCCAGGGCAATAAGAAAAAAGGGGGCCCCTTAAAAGCCCCAAAACCCGTACTTTTGACCTTTGAAGTTAGTTTTAGGTTGAATATTGCATTTTTGGCTCTGTAGATTCAGCGGGCTCGCCCTCCCGTTTGGTCCAATGCGAGTAGTCTGATTATGGGGAACTTGCTCCGGCCACTGTGGTCCTTAATATTATTGTAGTTGCTCTTGAGTTTTATTAATGTCTTCCCCGAAACTGTCTCAATGAAAACCTTCTCTTTTCCTCCCCAGGGCCCCAAATCAGTAAACCCAAGCAGCCCTGTTCAGGGTCCATGTAGTCCTTACCGCCCCTACTAAAGTCCCCCAGCCCTTCCCTGCTCGAAGCAGGGCCCAAAAAAGTGGGGTCCCGGTTAGGGAAAAAACACAAGGGAAAACGCCCCTCAAAAGCGAGCTTTTTTTAAGTCGATTAGGGCCGGGATCGGGGCAGGGGAAAAAGGGCTTAGCCCTACTTCAAAAGAACCCCCCAAAAGAAGACAAATTTAAAAACATAGATTTACCCAATTTTTTTTCGGGTAATTTAAAATTTTTTTTTTAAAAATTATATTAAAAAATTTTAAAATTTTTTTCTTTGTCACTTGCAAATGAATAGAGGTTGCAATGCATACATCTGTTAAGAGTCATGTTTTTTGATTGTGGAAGGAAGCTGGAGTGCCCAGAGAGGGCGCATGCACCTCATGTAGTGAGCACAACTCAGGAACGTCTTGCTGCAAAGCAACAGTGCTAAAAATTTGGCCCTGTGTACCCCTTTTAAAGACTCTTAAGATTGAAAAAAATTTGTTTGGGCCTCCCCCAAAAAAGTTTTTCCTTAGAATACATTGAAAGCTTGTTTATACACCCTGATTTTAATGTAAAAATATTTAAGGGCTATGTTTACTTATTGAAGGTACTGTACACAATGCAGGGGCTTATTTTAGCAATTATTTGACAAAACTATTGATAAATGTATGTCATATTTTAATTTTTATCTTTTCCCAGAAAACAAAAACCCCAAATTTAAATCGGGTTTGGGGAAAAAGGGTTAAAAAAAAAGTTTAAAAAACCCCAGTGAACCTGACATGTAAAGGTGAAGGTATCCCTTTAAATCTGGCATGTTCATTTTATCTGAGGATTTCATTCAGTATGACAAGCAGAAGGATTAAACAGATGTCTTGATGGATTAGAAGTGACTGTTTTACAGACATATTCACTGAAGCAAATAAATGTGCAAAAGGATTCAGGAATGGAATCAGAATAGCATTATTTTGCATAAAATTTCCTTAGTTCCAGATTTAGAATGACTAAGAGAAATTTGATTGGGTTTGTATGGAGTCTCTTTTCTGATTACATCAGGACCCTGGGGTAGGGTGCATTTTACTGTCACAACAGATAATTTTTCCTCTGGATGAGACAATAATTTCAAGACAATAGGAAGTACCACAAAAAGGTATACATTGGCACAGTTAAGATACTTTACACAACTTGCTTTACAACTTATTTATCACTTAATAATAAGGTGAATTAACAAGAAAGTGATAAGTAGAATAAAATTATGCATCCTAGATTTGGCCACAACTTTTTATTTTAAGTGATACCTCCTGATTGTAAACATGTTTTTCCTCGGTTCATCATCTAAGACAGTTGTGGTGGTTAAAAAGAAGGTTTGGTGTTTTGAGTAGAACTAAATCAGATCAATAGTCGTGTTACAAAATCTTAAACCTAGAAGGAGTCACAAATATTTACTATCTATATCACAGTGATAAGCCGGCTTCAATCTACTGTAAATATTTTGCTTTGTTTTTTTTTTTTTACTTGACCTTACTTGAAAATGAAAAGAAAGGGATAACTGCCTAAACCTAAAGGACCATACCATACATAATCTTATATTTAGAGGCATGTCTAAAGTTAGTTACAGGCAATTTGTTTTTGCAGACTGCTGGTCTTTCACTTTTTTTTACAACAGACAGTTTGAAATGAAATTCCCTTTCTGTGCATTCATCTTATCTGTAGGACAAGTAAAAAGGTAAAACACCCCTTTATTTGATAGCAGCTGTTAAAATACAACTTGCTTGTCCTACTATATCAAGTTAAAATGTCTCCTATGAAATTGGTCTTAGTGTAAAATTAATCTGCAGGTCTGTTGGCCACTGTTGGGCAATAAGCTTTAATACGTGTGTGAAATGTTGAGTGGCAATCAGTAGGAAAAAAGGAAAAGGGAGGCAGGCTCCTGCATATAAAGATTCATTTTCAAAAAGTCACACAAATCTGTGTTATGTCTGACAAAACGAGCATGTGTGAATGAAGTGTGCAACTGCACAGTATATTATATCTTTTTTTTCGTTCTAAAAGACTGAACAATCAAAAAATGATAGAAAAAGGCAGTAACAAGAGGAGGCAGGCTGGACAAATCAAGATCTGTATTTAAATCCGCTTTCACAACTTCTACAAATCCTGTACTCGTCCTGAAATTTGTTACAAAACATACTTAATTTGTGCTTACACAGGCATGACAAAGTTATTCAAATGTATGCAGTGTTGTTCTCCTGAACTGTTGCCAAATTGTTGCAGGTATTGCCTATTTTTTATGCTTCTGTTACTCCTGATAAGAAATAGAACTCAGAGGAACACACTAGCACTGAGCATAACAAATAGTTCCATATAGAAACATGGTTTATTAAAACAGTTAATTTATGTTTTAACAAACCTATATATGGAATCAAATGATTGTCTAATAATTATTAATGCTGTGAGCCATTTTTTTGCCTGCATTTGTTGTTTAGCTTAAACCTAAATCTTAGACAAAATTAGTTTTTTGGGGGAAAAAAACCTAAACGTATTGACTTGCATTTCTCTACCAAAGGCATTGAGATAGGTTGCATTATACCTTTGGGATATTCACTTGATGTTATTGCTATTGGAGGTAAAACAAAAGATTTGTGGGGTTCAACAGGGAGCTGCTTGGCCCAAAAGAAGGGGGACAACATGCTGAAATGAGTTTCACTGGACTGTTAATTTTTATTTTATTTTACACTGTTCTGGGAGTCAGTACATACAGTTCTAATGTGTTACAAAAAAGAGACTTGAAAGTCTGATAGAGAGTACATTTTTATTTGCATCATTTAAGGTACACAATAGTATAGCTAAATGTAAATTTAATATTAATCTTTTCAGTTGTTAAAATCAGACCAAAAATTAATTGGAAGAAAAATGGAATTCCAAAAGATCTACAGAAATAATGAAAGAGAAAACACTCTTGCAGCAGACAAAAGTTACACAAAGAAGGTAGTGGGAAGTGGTTTACAGGGCTTTACTGCTTGCTGTCTGTGTAAAGAATCGGTCAATGGTCAAAAGTGCTTCAGCCAAATTTATGTTGAAAAAGTGCATAAAAAATGCAGGAAAAATAAATAAAGCTTTCAAGACATCGCAACGAATTTATTATAAACAGCAAGCACCGCTAGAACTCATTTGTAACTGGATTCTGCCCAGTTAGGAACAGGTAAATGTGACCACTATATGGACAACGCTTCAGATTTACCTTGTCTCTCCAGAGCACATTTAGGAAGTTTTCCTGTTACCTATCGTGTCACCTGCTAAAAAGTTGATTGGTCAAGTCTGTTTCAGTAGCATGCAAAGGAATTAAGCTGGTTTATCATCTAACCTAGCATCTAATTAGGGCACATTTCTGCTTTTGTAAACACTCTATGATGTCTTAAATGTTAGTGTTTTTAGATATTTCTGATTATTGGTTATAGTGAGCTATTTTCTAGTTTCTAGCTTGTAGCAATTATTCACCAAAACCAATTTTTTTCTAACACCCCTTCCTAAGATATCAAAATGTGTTTTAAATTTGTACTTATGAGTTAGAGTGTAATGCCATTAACAATATTTTTTTTCTTTGCAAAACTCAAACATATATACCTTTTTAGAAAATAAAAAATCTGAAAAATACTTATTTGAATCCTAGATTTCTCCAGTGAATAATGCCATATTATGGTAACATCTTTTTATTGATTTCTTGGTCCATCCCAATTTATTAAAACGCACATTTGTGAATCTGATCTGGAAAAATCTGGTTTTCTGAAAATCCAGCCTAGCCAGGGTTATCATTTCAGACATAACATTTCAGTCATACTACTGTCACTAGTCCATGCATTTGTTACTTCAAGGCTAAACTATTGTAATTTGTTACTGTCAGGATGTCCACAAAATGCAGTTAAAAGCCTTCAGCTGATTCAAAGTGCTGCAGCAAGAATTCTGATGAAAATTAAAAAGAGAGATAATATTTCTCCTATTTTAGCTTCCCTTCATTGGCTCCCTGTTAAATCCAGAATAGAATTTAAAATTTCTCCTCCTCACATATATAGCCCTTAATGATCTAGCTCCATCATACATCAGAGATCTGATTGTTCCGTATATTCCTAACAGAGCACTTTGTTCTAAGACTGTAGGTTTACTGGTGGTTCCTAGAGTCACTAGAAGTAGAATGGGAGGCAGATCCTTTAGTTATCAGGCTCCTCTCCTGTGGAACCAGCTCCCAGTTTTAGTCTGTGAGGTAGACACCCTGTCTACTTTTAAGGCTAGGCTTAAAACTTTCCTTTTTGATAAAGCCTCTAGTTAGAGAGGCTTAGGTTATCCTGAGCTATCTCTGTAGTTATGCTGCTATAGGCTTAGGCTGCTGGAGGACATGATAACCACTTTCACTCTCTTCGCTACATTCTCATACTACTCTCCAATTTTGTATCATTTGCTTTTATTTCAGCTTTTAACTTTATGTTCTCTCTCTTTTCTCTTCCTAGAAGCTACACCTGGCCTGACTCTGTGTCTACCTGTGACACCTTTCTGGAGGGGGGCGTCGTCCAAGCTTCTGCTGGCAACAACTTATGCTCACCCTTTACCGATGATCCACTTTGCCCTGTCTTTCAGTGTTTAACCATGTCTCTCTCCTAGACATAGCTACTGACTGAGCTTTTACTGTAACTAATTACCGTAAATTCCAGACTACAGAGCGCACCTGATTAAAAGCCGCATGCTCTAATTTTAGAAAGAAAACCAATTTTGTAATTGTACAAGCCACACCGGATGTTAAGCCGCAAGTGTCCCACTTTGTAGTATGAGATATTTACACAGAAAGAAATTACACGTGAGAATTTTTTACTACTAATTTAATCTGTATGGTAATATAAATAAATGCATATTGCAAATGCTTTTTTACTGAACAGTGCACGAATATCCAATATCTCCTAACTGATATACACTGCAGCCTACCAGGTCAAAATTCATTGATCGCATCCTTCATCTTCTTCCTGCGCACTGAAACCTTAAAAGTCCTGTTCTTCAGTGTCCGAATTGAACAGCCTCAGGATCTCGTCACTCACTTCAGCCTCTTCGTTGTCGCTCTAACTTGAGCGCACCCGGTCCCCTTAATCACGCAGCAGTCCAGTCTTTAGAAACCCGTTGGTGATTTTCCATGTTGATGAGGTTGAATATAAATGTCTGATATACAATACCGGTAATTTAATTGTGAAAGTGCTCTTGATTTATCGCACAAGTTCACTGGACCTCTTTGAACTACTCATCAATTTGATTGGTCTACTGTTACCCAGGCAAAATGTTTTTGGCGGCATGAAAAAAAAACATGCATTTCCCCACCGTTTTATAGGCCGCAGTGTTCAAAAGGGGGGAAAAAATACACTTTATCATTTTCGGTATATTGCCTCTTTTCAGCCCCAAAACCTTAAAAAAGGCTCGGTTTTCTGTTCTTTCTTCTAGAGGGAAAAAACAAAGGGGGCTACCCTCCATTAACATTTACTTTGTCTTCCCATAGAACGTACTCCTGGATCAGTGCTTCTGTGTTCTTTTTGTGTCTCTGCTCTGTTCTCTCAAACCCCCAGTCGGTCGTGGTAGATGGCCACTCACACTGAGCCTGGTTCTGCTGGAGGTTTCTTCCTGTTAAAAGGGAGTTTTTCCTCTCCACTGTCGCTACATACTCATCCAAGAGGAGTGACTGCTGCAAGTCTCTGACTCAATGCAATCTGCTGGGTTTCCTTAGATAGAAAAACTTTTTATCCAGTTTGAATAAATAACTTAATCTGACTGCACTGTTCAATAGTTAGGATTAATTGGAATGTATGTACCTGACTTTGTGAAGTGCCTTGAGACGACGTGCGCTGTGAATTGGCGCTATATAAACTGAATTGAAAACTGAATTGAATTAATGTGATTTTTTTCATTGTTTTCAGTTTCTTGTTAAATTTGAATAGCTTTTTTTTATTGGTAGTTCTATGTCTGACATATTTTGCCAGATTAACAAAATACATGCAGTACTTGTTAATATAAAATCAGATTGATGCATTTCCAAGCAATCACAATTTTTACAGCCTTATAAAAACCTAAAATGTAAATTAAAATTTCAAGATCACCAATTTGGGTTAAACTGGGTTAAAGGACAATTATACATTTGGAGAATGATAACATTGTTTACTTGCTGACACACACCGGGTTTGTATGTTGAAGGGACATTAAGAAGAAGAAAATTCCCAGTGAACCTGGCTAATTTTATTGGAAGCCATGGAATCATCCTGAAACCTTCAAAGATAAGCATTGGCCTGACTATATAATATGGTTCATATGAGATCACAGCAGAGCCCATTTTTACACTGTTACAAGATGATTCAAAGCATTCCAAATAAAACTGAATATATTGCTGATCATTTAGAAAGTTTTGGGGGCCAAAAATATTAACCTACCAAAGCTGTCACTTCTGTGGTTGAGTATTTGGTCAAAAATATTGTTAAAAATTTACTTTACTTCCTCTTTGAAAGCAAACGAGCAGCCGATGTTTTGGAGGGAGGATGCATTAGAGTAGGAGAAAAGCATAGAACAAAAATCTGATTACAGCCCCATAGATAAACGAGTCTCTAAGGATGAGGAGGAGGCACGCAGAAAGACATTCATGTCCAAGCACAAAATTAAAAATAACAAAATATAAATTACTTCCATGTAAGGATGGAGGCAAGCATAGCAGTGGAAAATTTTATTCAAATAACCCCATCACATACAACAATGTTACTTCCTATGCATTCCACATTTTAGCAGCTTTTACAGCTCTTCCTATACCGTCAGCAACACAAAAGGTTACCATTAAAATGAAAACTTGAACTGCAAAACAGATATACCTTTGATGCAAATGAGGGAAAACATTTACAAGGATTTCAGGTTTTTCAGTTTCTTGATGGTGAGAAATGCTTCCATTAACTTTTTATTTTTGTATATAAATTATGAGTTTTTAGTAATAGTTCCAGAATGTTGACCATTTCCGCATTTAATAAATATATATTTAAAACTGTGGTTGTTATAAATCTTGGGTGAAAAATAACTGGTATTCTGTTTTAGTTGAAAACAATAAAATAAAAAAAACAAGATGTAGAAAATATAAAGAACACACGCCCACGGCTCTTTCAAATACTGAGTAAGATTTATTAACCCTTTTTAAATGTCAGATAAGGTGTTGTAAGAACCTAGGTTCAGGTCAAATTTTACCTGGAGCACCTTGTGAAAGTTAATAATACAGAGTATTTTGTGGGCAGGCTTTTAGCAAATACCCAAATGAGGCTGTTTACTGAGATAAAACAAAACAAATTACTTCCAAAGTTTTTACCTCTGTAGATAAGATGTAACCTACCACCAACAACAGCATGTTTACGATTGTAGGAATGCAAATCTGGAGAAGGTGCTGGGCCTCTGGGCCCCTGAAGAAGCAAGTTGTTCAAGTGCTTAGCAGGAGGTTTTAAAAAGGCTGACAATGCATGCAAATCATCTTGATTGTCCAGGATGCTAACTAATGCGTCCGAATCACCAGAGAGCAGTATCCTGCCAAGCTGATCTTTAACCCGTGCTATACCCTTATCACAGGGTTTAGTCCTTAGCTGTCTCAATGGTGGGAAATGAAATGCCTTGTGGGGTCTCAACACTGAGATTAAATGTTTGGGTTGTTACACTGAACACACACTGTCAATCATTATAGATTGCCCCGGGTGCAAGGGGAGATTAGGGGAGTTTCAAGGTGTAAAATCAGTGTCTACTCACAAATAAAATATACCTGAATTACTCAAGGGCCTTTTTAAAAGTATTCCTGAGATATTTATTCAATTAAGAAATATTATTTATGTGATTGTTTTACAAAGGGAAGATTATTCTAATTACAATCAGAATTTGATTATAACTAAAATAAAATTATTTATATGTACCTGATGAATTTGTTGCAATGCAATAATTTTCCAAAATTCCTTTTGCTATAATAATGCTCATGTAAAGGATGCTGTTATCATACTGGTTGATGATTTCTTTGGAGGATTCCAATGTGCTCCCAGGCCAGAAGTCTGCGAGTCTCTACAGTGGTCTTTTCCCGCTGGGAAGTGCCCTGGAAAACCTCCAAAGGGAGCCATTCAGAAGGCATTCTGATCAAATGCTCAAACCATTTCAACTGACTCTTTACGATGTGGGGGAGCAGCAGCTTTACTCAGAGTTCTCCTCATAACTAAGCTCATCACTTTATCCGTAAAGCTTCCCATCCAATGGATGAAGCTCATTTTAGCTGTATATTTCCAGGGTCTCATTCCTTCTGTGATGATCCATACCTCATTATCAGTTGAGGGTTGGAATTTTGATGGACCAAGAGAGGGCTTAATTTTTTGGCGCATTCTTCAGCAGGACAGACTGGAGCAGGGATTAGGTCCCAGTCCATCTATTCATCTAGTTCTACATCCTACCATTACCCATGAACCATGAGCTGACTCTCATCCCTGTTACTTTCAATTTTGTGTTAAGAAAATAATAAATGCCTATTTATGGCTCTGTTTTTTATGGCAAGGTTGACACTTGATGAGTAAAAGTGATCTTGTGCAGAGTCATTACATGTCAAGTTTAATTCCAAACTGTATGCCAATCAGCTGCACCAAGATTCACCTCTAACGCAGTTTTGACCCTCTGAATAGAATTTTTTCTGTGTATGTGTGTCAAAGCAATTTTGTAGCCTGCTGGGATTTTTTTGTCCATAATTGCCTCCTGTCAAAATATCTGAGAGAACTGATTGCAGGAAATAGGACAGGACATGTGTGCCCCTCATTAACCCATCAGTTCAGGCAGCAGATGTGGCAGGTTGAAAGACAGGGTTGCATTGACATTTATTAGCTCTGTACCATTGTACCAACCAGTTAAAATGACTATTTTTGAAGCCTAATACATGCGCTATACAGACAAAAATTGCCTGAAAGCCAAACATACATCTTAAACATACATTAGAAAGCAACATACAGAGTAACACTGAAAGATGAGGTGGTAAAGATGCACTTGAATCTTGATGAGATGAGTTTTCTTGTGCAGGTCAAAGTCTAAATGTGTTTGTACAATTTACAGTAAAGACAGGTCAACACTGGTGTGGGCAGCCCTATAGAAAGACAGAGTTACGACACTCCCATTGACTTATATAGAAAGAATGGAATGCAGAAGTCACGTGGGTCATCGAGCTGCTAATAGTTCCAAACACCAGCAGCTCCAGCATTGGACGTAGTTCATTCTCGGTGTTTCGGAAGGATTTTTTACGGTAAGTTGATGAAAATACAACATTATGTTGCTATTGTGAAGTTTTAGTTGACTGTTCTGTATCGCAGTTTAGCAATTATATTTTATATCGCCAGGTTTAGTTAATTGAGCATGTTAACTCGCTTGTATTTTAACTGCAGCTCATTGCAAGCATGGCGGGTTTAGATGGATCTATCTCATTGTGTCTGATTTAGCATTTAAAAATGTCCATTACAGCTTACATTCTTAACGTTGATAATTTTCTAATTTTTATTGTAATTCCAGCTACTGAACTAGCACATCTTGAAAAATACTGTGGTATTGGCATGGTTAATTTAGTTAAAGTTATAGATTGTTTGTCAACGACGGCCACATAAATGGGGACAATATCATTAATCGTGATCGTTAAGATGAGTAATTTTTTATTATTCTTTTCCAGGTATGGATGGATGGATGGATGGATGGATGGATGGATGGATGGATGGATGGATGGATGGATGGATGGATGGATGGATGGATGGATGGATGGATTGGATGGGATGGATGGATGGATAGATAGATAGATAGATAGATAGATAGATAGATAGATAGATAGATAGATAGATAGATAGATAGATAGATAGATGGATAGAATATATATAGAGAGATAGATAGATAGATAGATATAATATATATATAGAGAGAGAGATAGATAGATATAATATATATATAGAGAGAGAGATAGATAGATATAAATATATATATATATATATATATAGAGAGAGAGAGAGAGAGAGAGAGAGATAGATAGTGTTTTGAAGAAACACATTTACTTTTCTTCGTATTTACTGGAAGGTATTCACTTTTTTTGTTTTTCAGTATGACCTTCCAGCTATGATAGTGATTAATTCTGAGTCCTCTAAACTGTTTCTGTATTGTTTTCAGGGAGGTCAGCAGATGTGGTGACTGACTTCAAAGGGAGCTGCTGCCAATGATGCCAAGGAGGATGAACCCTCATTCGGACTTGGTCACATTTCTACCTTGTCCAGATTTGATCAGATACAGTTTATTGGTGCAGATGTAATTAATAAACTGTATAAATGGTAGTGCAAGTACTTCTTTATTAAAGCTAGTTTTGCATTTTACATATCTTACAGTAAATAGTTTGGTGATTTATTTTTGCACAATTCACAGTTGTTTTGTCATCTAATACGCTTTTAACTACAGTTTCAATTAAATGAACTTTTTAGTCAATGAATTACAATTTTACAACAGTTGTCAGACTACAGTCACAATCAACTCTGTTATAGATACAAGTACTCAGTTCGCATGACAGCAAAAAATAGAATAATTATGTCTTCTACAAAAATTAAGAATTCATCCCAGGTCGTCAGTCATATTTTCATACCGCTACTTATTTTCCTCATTCGTTTAATTTTAATTCTTAAATTAAATAATTTAAAAAAATTAATTCTGCTCATTTTCCATCTGTAATATTTGGATATTGTTTTGAAATACATAGGCAATAGATCTTTCCACGTAGTACAGGATGTAGATCTGAAGGTAAGTTTGATCAGAGCTCTTAACTGCTGGCACAGAATACAGTTTTAGCATTACCATGCTAGCATGTGCTACCTATTTATAGGTATTATAGGTATTATAATATAATAGGTATCGTTACTTCTGTTTGGATTTTCAAATTATGATTTAGTAACCAGTAACCAGTTCATTATTATTTTATTACCAAAAGTCGCAGGAAGAGTGAAAAAAGTTGCTTTTTGCATTATGTCGCGCCTGAAGCCGTTTAAACTGACTGATACTGCTGAGACGTTTGGAACTATTGAGAGCTACATGAACCACGTGACCGCCTATCGGCGAGATTAAAGAGTGTCGTAACTCTCTCTTTCTATGGCCCTGGGTGTGGGTGCTTGTTAAGGTCATTTGGAATGTATACACCTAAAAGGTGAAGTTGGGATACTTTCAAGTTCACCTTACTTTTTAGCAATAGAATAAAACCTGAGCAACCAAAAGGATAACCAGGGACTCAGGGAGGCATTTCAACTTCATATAAGTAAGTACTAGAATCAGTTCAGGTGTGCCAAATTTTGCTATGAGGCTACCAATAATTGTGTTTACTTGATGTTTATGTCTTCATGTATGTTTATGAATAGAAAACAAGTACCCTAAAGATATATTCACATAATTAAGATGTGTGATATACATAGTACAAAACCATCAGGGGATAGATGCTATCCTCCTGGTTCTGTAACATGACAGCTGAACATGAGGTGTAGGCCTTGCAATTCTCTTGCATGGTAAGTGGCCAAAGCAGCCGACAAGTAGGCAGCAAAAACGATCAGAAAAATGAAAGCACAAGCTTGTTAGATTATTAAGGCTCTTGTTCTGACTTGTTTGAATGTGAGTAGTGATTGTAGGAGTCAGCTAATACTTATCAGCTAATGGTGTGCATGACTTATGGCTTCAGTGAGCTGCCTCAGCTCGTACAATTTCAGTCTGACACGTCAAAGTATTTGGAATCATTTATTGAACCAAGTGTCATGTAATTGCACTTGGCACATGAGACTTTGGGCTTGTGGGTAATTGCATATTAAACCAAGCAGCATGTGTGCAGATCAGGGGTGCATGTTAAAGCACCTCTAATTCCCACTATTGATACCTGTTTAAGCCTTGGGCTGAAGAAAAAAACAAAATGCTTGCTGCATTCTGCATAATGATACAAAGCTTTTACCTACAGTGCAAAGAGCATAGCAGTTAATTTTGCATTGTAATAATGCAGAGGACAGCTGTTGTAAAGCAAAACACTATGTGTGAAAGATGGGTATTGCCATTGGGTTATGGACTGCTCTCTTAAGGTCCTGAGCAGGTTACGCTCCCTATTTGTGTCAGCTAAAGCACAAAAAAATATTAACTGTCACTACATACAGCATCTGTTACATTCATTGGCACCCTTGGCAAAGATATATAATAAGTCCACAAACTGGTCTTAGTAGCACAACCTTTAATTTACTGTAAATTTGGCTGCAGTTCTCTTAACAATGATTTAGGGGGATATTATATGTCTCTTATCATCCCTAAAAAATAATCCTGGACTATGTACTGCGGTGTGGCAAAAAGTTAAAAGGGACAGAAGGAGATATGAATAGAGGAGAAATAGAAGGATAAAAAGTCTGCTCCTACACCTGTAAAAAGAGAGAGAGAACCAGAGAGAGAAAAAACGCAGGGACAAACAACAAACGCATATATAACAACACTGTTGCTGACAAGTACACAGTATGTTACGGCTGGTGGCCGTATGTACGTACGTGTGTATGTTTGTTTTGTGTGTGTTTTGTTTTGTACCATAATCAACAGACTGGCCAGCCGATGTCGCTGCAAGGCACAGTTTTCCTCCGTGCTATTGGGACCGCTGTTTCTGATGGGATCGGATTTCTTCTTCTACCCTCCTACTGGACCTTCGCTGGTTAATCTCTTCTTCGCTGGTTACTCTCTTCTTCATTGGATACTCTCGTCTTCGCTGGATACACTCTTCTTTGTTGTTCCTGACGGACTCGGATCTCCCTGCGCGCTCTACACTCCTCCTGCTGGACGACTCCGGGAGTTCATGTTGAACTATTAATTTCCTGGTTCTTCCAAATTCGCCGCCAATCATTGAAGAGATTGCTCTATATAAACTCTCTGCACCTGCCACTAAGGGCAGCTGTGATTTAGAGTGAACAGCTCGCCACTTTTGACCTGGGTGCAGTGTTGCCAGGTGTACGATAATTATCGTATTTGTACGACAATTTTGCTTTCTGTACGATGTACAATCAGTATTCCTAAAAAAGACCAAATGTACGATAATTTGACCATTCCGTGAATGTGTGGTTGTAATCAGTTGTCATCAGCCTGTCGCCAAAGTCTGTCAGAGTTTTTTTGTGAACCCTCAAGGCATCTGTGTCCGGATTCGGAAACAGATTCTGGAAATTCAAGCTCTTCTGGCCTCAGAACAATGGCCATGATTGGCTGAATAGTCCACTGCGCCCGCCCACGATTCAGGAAAAGAAAAGAAGAAGAAGCAGAGCCCGGCACTGTGGGGCTGCATGAATCCATTCCGTTCTGATGCCACAAAGCTGCGAGTGCCTGTTAGATGCTATTCAACACATCAACAGACTTGTTATTTTGGTTATGAAGAGTGTACGATAATTTCCCTCAAAATACGATAATTTTATTTCTCTAGTACGATAATCCTAAATTTCTCACCTGGCAACACTGCCTGGGTGTCTTGAAACATTAACTTGCTTGGATTGTGTGCTTACCTGTTTGCTGGTCAGCTTATTTGCTTTGTTGGGAGTACTTTTCCAACTTGACTCTGAGGAGTTTGTTTAAAGCTTGTTAAGCTTTCTCTTGGATTGTTTGTTTGGTTGTTTGTTTGCTTGTTGTTAGCTGGGACTCTTTGCTTTAAGAAACGGTTGAGTTAGCTTTTCCCTCCTTTTGAGGGATTATTTTGTGTTAAACTACTGGTTGTTGTATATTTTGTTTAAATTCATGGTTATTATGTATTTTGGATTTTACTCCCTTTTATTTTAAATGGTTTGTACATCCTAAGTACCCTCCTTTTGTTTGTATTTTGTTAAAACTAAGAGAAACTGAACTGAAAAGCAATAAAATACTCTTTATTTCACAAAACCAATAACACCTGGTTCAAATGTTTACTTCCCCCTACCCCTAGACTGAGTGGGGCCGTAACACAGTACAAATTATTACAAGCTGTATTTAGCGGCAACCGCAGCTCAATATACAGTATGTCCGTACATCTGTATCTGTAAACACCAGAATCCAAACATCTGTGGGTGTAGGTGTGAGCACACTTGTGCATAGGCTTCTCCACAAGAATATTCAACAGCGTGCATGAGGAGCCACAGACCTTGCCCCCAGGACCCGAGGCAGACATGGAGGAGTTGAGAATTCATCCAAAGACAAAAAGGAGAGAGCATCTGCAATCAGATGTTAAAAAAAAAAAAAAAAATCTCCACCAGCTTAAGGCTCCAAGGCTCACCAATAGATCGAAGGCCCCTGTTCAAGTAGGGGCTACAAGTTCTTAATAGGTTTTAGGCCAGGTGAAAAACCGAGGACATTTATCCTCTTTAAGGTCTTTACTGGCTAGCCACACAGTGCAGTACTTTGATGCCTGCGATGGAACATTCTCCTGCAGAAAAATCATGGTCTTCCTATAAGATGCATACTTTTTTCCTGTACCACTGCTGGAAGAAATTGTCTTCTAATAAATTCTGATTGTTTGTGGTAAAATATGTCTCAAAACTCTGATGGTTAGGGAATTGATATGAAGTCTAGCTTCAACCCAAAAAAGTTCAAGCCACCTCATGTTTGATAATACCACTGGTACTCCATCTCCACCTTGCTGGCATTTGAGTTGCAGTAGAGCTCTACCTGGTCTGTCAAAACTACAGTCTCTGCTGGGCCTTCTTCCGAACAATGTCTATGTGTGAGGACCATCTCAGGTTTCAAAAAATGGTGGTTCCTAGGAACCGGAAGTGGTCTACAGTAGATACAGTGTTAAAAGATTTATTTTCCATTCTTTCAACAAGATGAGAGAGAAGAGATTGATTTGATATAAATGCAGAGAGATGTTCTTGCTGTTCTTGGATTGGAGGATGATCGGGGGAAAAGTAAGTCACGTCACTGAACTGAGTTTGACAGGAGTTTGGGTAGTAATGATAGTTTTTTCTTGTTGCAGATGAAATCTGATGAACCAGGGAGGGTGGACAGGCTGGTGAGTGCGATGACGGTGATGGTGGAAGTTTCTGTGTGAGCACCAGGTAACATGCAGGCGTAAAACTGGGAAGGAGGTCCAGGCAATGATTACCCAGTAGATGCCGATTATATGACTTCTGGGTATTCGATAAGGCTTCCAGGAGATCTTCAGGAGGTTCTGTGAAGGAGGACAAAAATACGATCAAACTTGGATCATGGAGAAAAACACGCGCAAAGATGAGCGTGTTTACCGCTCATGAGAGCCAATGACCTGGCGTCTGTTATGGGGATCCAGGACCTCTTTAAGCACCTCCTAATGAGCCTTAACAAGTTGCAGCTGCAGAGGCTGCACCTATCGGTCACACCCTGGAAAAAATAAGAGAGCAGAAACAACCCAAACAACCTGTGCACAAAAACTGGGATATGACACAAAGCATTTCAAGGACGAGTGCCTTCAGCAACCTCCGCCAGTTTCAAGAATGATTTCCCGAAAGACTAAGGGGTCAGTTCCTTCTGTCAATGGAAACGATTGACAGCACAATGGTATATAAAATGCAACAATAGCATTGAAAGAGGCCACACCAAAATGAGTTGCTCTCAGACACACCTCAAAACAGGGGTAAAAATGTTGCACTTAATCCAGACCTTACATTAATGATTTAAAAGTGAAAAGGAAGGATTTAAAGCATTACACACTGCCTAGCCAAAAGAAAAAGTCACTATCTGGATTTAACTAAGCAAATAGGTACGAGCCTTCCATTGGATAATTACTGAATGGGCGATTATGTTTCAGGTGGCAACAAATTATTTAACCCCAACTGGTGCAATGAGTTGACTCTCATTTCTTAAAAAACCATGTAGAAAGACACATCCCGTGGTCATGGAAAAGATGTCAGTCTGTTTCAGAAGGGTCAAATAATTGGCATGCATCAAGCAGAGAAAACATCTAAGGAGATTGAAGAAACTACCAAAATTGGCTTAAGAACTGTCCAATGACCAAAGGCTTTAATTTGCTAGGGAGCATAAAGATTGAACTCTGGAGCAGTGGAAGAAGCTCATATGGTCTGATGAGTCCAGATTTACCCTGTTCCAGAGTGATGGGCATATCAGGGTAAGAAGAGAGGCAGGTGAAGTGATGCACCCATCATGCCCAGTGCCTACTGTACAAGCCTGTGGGAGCAGTGCTATGATCTGGGGTTGCTGCAGATGGTTAGGTCTGGGTTCAGCAATAGTATGTGTTCAAAGAATGAGGTCAGCTGACTACCTGAATATACTGAATGACCAGTTTATTCCATAAATTTTTTTCTTCTCTGATGGTATGGGCATATTCCAAGATGACAATGCCAGGATTCATCGGACTTGAATTGTGAAAGAGTGGTTCAGGTAGCATGAGACATCATTCTCACACATGGACCAGCCACCACAGAGTCCAGACCTTTGAGAATCCCCATTGAGAATCTTTGGGATGTGCTGGAGAGGGCTTTGCGCTGCATCTACCATCACCAGTAGAAGATCTTGGTGAAAAATGAATGCAACACTGGGTGGAAATAAATCTTGTGATACTGCAGAGGCTTATCGAAACAATGCCACAGCGAAGGCATGCCGTATTCAAAGCTAAAGGCGACCCACAACATATTAGTGTGTGACCTTTTTTTTTTGGTGGCGACTTTTTGGCCAGGCAGTGTATGTCCCCTTTAATAGACAAAACTAGCTGCAGGATGGATGCTTACCTAGCTTGCTTCATTTGAATGGGTAAATTATCATATCTAGTTTGCTCTATCTTGTGTCAGTTTTGCTTTTATCTGATACTGTTAAAGGGATCACAATGTAGGTCTGGATGCAGTATGTTAATTACTTTCCACTTCTATTTACTTCACTTATATACTGTTTTTTTATGTGTTCTGTCGCAGCATTTCAGGCATACGACATGGAGCAGATGGTTGCCTACATGTGCCAGGGCAGTTTTGCCATATAAAAAGGATATCTCAAGACAGTATCCTAATTGCATGATAATTAACTGATAATTAAATTATTAAATTAAATGATTAATTAAATGATACTTAATTAATGTAATTAATGTTATAGTAATCTGTGTTTGTATGACTTTCAACCATTCTGAGCAATTGTGTGTGTGTGTGTTTGTGTGTGTTTATGTGTGTGTGGGTCTGTGAGCATATGTGTAGAAGTGCAAGTTTGTCACCTGGAAGTGTAAATTTTTAAGTGTGGTGAGAACAGTAGAAGCCCTGCAATCCATAGCATCAAAGGGCTCCAGAAGAAAGTATCAGCACCAGTCAGCCAGACATAAAGCATCACCCCAGGTCACCCATGTGCCCTGCACAGACGTAGGTCACCAGCAAGGTACAGAAGCAGAGCAGCTGTCCCCAGGCGAAAAAGCACATAGCAAGACACAGGGCACTGAGAAGTCGCGCAGGCCAAGACAACTGGTCTGTCCAGCGGCCCAGGGCCTGGACCAAACCCTGGCAGCATATGCTCCCAGAGTCGCCAACACATCGGGTAGGCACCAGCTCACCGCAACAGTTGGAACCCGGAGGGACCAAGGTAGGAGGAGCACATTGTATGTCACCTTGGGGGGCGAGCCTCCGAAAAGTCCATATGATGATGTTACGGTCTGTGCTACGGAGGAACCCAGATCGCAGACAAGCAGGCAGCATGACGGTAGTTGACTTTAGGCTTTAATTAAACAAAAACTCACTCTTAGAAGAGGCAGAAACAAAACAGAAGCAGGCTGGCTTGACAGGCATGGCATGGTCCACAAAACAAGACATGAGTAGAGATACAATGAATCCGCGATGTATAACTGAAAAGGTGTGTATTTATGGAGCGTGACCAGGTGAAACAAGAAGACAGATTAATAGGTGCAGGTGATCCGAATAAACTTAATTGACAGAACAAAATGTGGCTGAAGCAAAACAGACCCTTGAACACAAACTAACAGAAACTAGAAAAACATGAAGCCAAAGCATAACCAGATCCTAAAACATGAACAAGACAATGAAGCAAAAGCATAACCAGATCCTAAAACCAAAACATGACCAGAAAAACAAACAGAAACATGATTCAACAATTTAACAAGAATAATAATAATAATCAGAACTATTCAAAACCTAAACTGTGAAAAAAACAAAGAAAAAACCAGAAACCAACAACCAAACAACCCCAAATCATAACAGAACCCCCCCTTAAGGGCGGATACCAGACGCCCACAAGAGTCCAAACAAAAAACGACCCGAACCGGGCGGGCGGAGGGGGCCATGGCAGGAGGGCAAGAAACAGGGACAGAATACAGGCGGGCGACCAGGAGGTCGTCCCCAGCAGGCTCAGAGTTCAGGCGGGCGACCACGAAGGCCTGGCGAACCCTCAGAGGCTGAAGCAGAGCCTGGCGAACCCTCAGAGGCTGAAGCAGAGCCTGGCGAACCCTCAGAGGCTGAAGCAGAGCCTGGCGAACCCTCATCTCTGGGTTCAAAAGCCAGAACGAGAACAAACCGTTCCTTGAAGCCCCCAGCGCCATGATCCGATGGTGCTTCCTCCTCGAAACCCTCATCTACGGGTTCTGGGGCCAGAATGAGGACAAGCTGCTCCTTGAAGACCTCAACGACGTAAACAGGGTCCGGGGTCGGTTCGTCCTCGAACCCTTCATCAGAGGAATCAGGAACCATGACCAGGACCAGACTCTCAGGGACCCCCTGCTGACTAGGAGCTGAAGCGTCGGCCCGACCCTCAGTGGCATGAACCGAGGCGTCAGCCGGACCCTCAGTGGCATGAGCCGAGGCGTCGCCGAGACCCTCGGTGGCGAGACCAGGAGCCGAGGCGTCGCAGAGACCCTCGGTGACGTGAGCAGGAGCCGAGGCGTCGCAGAGACCCTCGGTGGCGTGAGCAGGAGCCGAGGCGTCGCAGAGACCCTCGGTGGCGAGGCCAGGAGCCGAGGCAGACTTCGGGTCAGGCTGTGGTGTGTCAGGCTGTGGTGTGTCAGGCTTGAGTTCCGTGAGCTCGGGGCCCTCTGAAAGCTCTACAGCAGGCTGTAGACCTGACGTGGACTGCTCAGCAGCAGCGCTCTGGAGACCTGGCGTGGGCTGCTCTGCAGCAGCAGCAGCTCCCTGGAGTCCTGGCGTGGACTGCTGTGCTGCAGCAGTAGCTCCCTGGAATCCTGGCGTGGGCTGCTCTGCAGCAGCAGCAGCTCCCTGGAGTCCTGGCGTGGGCTGCTCTGCAGCAGCAGCAGCAGCTCCCTGTAGTCCTGGCGTGGAAGGAGGTGGGCGGCAGTAAAATTGCCTTACGGCCGTCCCATAATCCTCCTTCCTCTGCCTGATTCTCTCCATCAGCTCCGGAGAGGAGTACATGAGACTAGTCCTCCTAAAGCTCTTGATCTGCCGGGCAAAAAACCTTAATCGCTCCTCCAGCTCGTCAGGTGTTTCCTCAGAACACCGGGCTGGAGCAAGCGAAGACGGCATGGGCGGAGCAGCGGCGAGCCTGGGAGATGCGGGCTTACCTGCCGCAGCCCTCATGTCGGCTGGCAGGGAAACCACCTCCTCGCAAGCCGAAGCGCAGGAAGGTGCTCCGCGCCGACGTTTCTTGCGGCGGGAGGAGGGCGAGGGCTTCACTGCCGGACCAGAGTGTGCAGCCACGGCGCTGAACGGCTTCACATTCCATCTGCTCCAGCAGCAGAGGAGAGGGCACAACCTCCAGGTCGGTCGGCAGATGTTTCATCGCCTCCTCCATCTGCTGCTGGACCCATCGGCCCCTGGCGCTCTCCTGCCTACTGTCCGCGAGTTCCATTGTTGGCGGAATCATTCTGTTACGGTCTGTGCTACGGAGGAACCCAGAACGCAGACAAGCAGGAAGCATGACGGTAGTTGACTTTAGGCTTTAATTAAACAAAAACTCACTCTTAGAAGAGGCAGAAACAAAACAGAAGCAGGCTGGCTTGACAGGCATGGCATGGCATGGTCCACAAAACAAGACATGAGTAGAGATACAATGAATCCGCGATGTATAACTGAACAGGTGTGTATTTATGGAGCGTGACCAGGTGAAACAAGAAGACAGATTAATAGGTGCAGGTGATCCGAATAAACTTAATTGACAGAACAAAATGTGGCTGGAGCAAAACAGACCCTTGAACACAAACTAACAGAAACTAGAAAAACATGAAGCCAAAGCATAACCAGATCCTAAAACATGAACAAGACGATGAAGCAAAAGCATAACCAGATCCTAAAACCAAAACATGACCAGAAAAACAAACAGAAACATGATTCAACAATTTAACAAGAATAATAATAATAATCAGAACTATTCAAAACCTAAACTGTGAAAAAAAACAAAGAAAAAACCAGAAACCAAAAACCAAACAACCCCAAATCATAACAGATGAGGCTGCAGATATTTGAAAAAGCAGAAATTGTTCCAGTTTTCCAACAGAAAAATTCCACTTTGGTTTTCAACGTTCTCTAACTTGCAATTATATTTATCATATTGTATAAAAAAAAAAAAAAAAACAGTCCCTACTGTTGTTAAGTGATATTTTTGGTGGCTTCTGGTGGATGGTCTTGTCAGCCTCTTTAGATGGTAATAAATTCAGGCCTTTTCTTTCAAAATAAAAGGGTCAAACAAAAATATTTTACAACAGCAGTGGTCTAACATTCCTAATGTCGGGGTCTAAATGAGCATGTTTTGCAGATCAATAGTGGTATTTTAAATGTGCAGCCTTTCCAACTCTGTTTGAATTGTCTGCTTATTTTGGGACTAAGTATAAAACACTCCCAAGTATCAATATTGTAAGCTTTGAGGACAATATATGTCAACCTTTCAAATGGTATCTTGGAAAGAGGATATTTTTCGGGGCATTTTCAGTAAAAGCAAACACTAAGTCCTAAAGAACTATAGACAGTGCATTCCTGACATCTAATGTGATTCACTATCTAGTGGTAATTAATTGCCTTCTCAGCTATTCTTTATATCCAGGATAGAACACATCAAGTCAAAGAAGACAAGTATACGGTAAGTCACTGATCTTTGGCCCAAGCTGCACGGCCTCTGCCAAATGAACACATTTGAGATTGACATTGCTGAATTTTGGTTTATGAAGATCAGTACCACAGTGTGAAATTAAGTGCAGCTTCTCTCATGATATTTTGCTAGCATTTTTGCTAGAGAAAAGTATTTTTTTGACAGCTGTGCGGGAAAGTCTAAACATATCTGTTAGGCTCACATTGTAGTTACATTTTAATCCTGCATTTTGTTCTCTCAAATTGAGTCATCTTGTGTTTGGGTTACAGTGACTCTCCCATGAGCCTATGGTGCAAACAGAACAATACTACCTGATTACACTGAGACAATTCTGCCCCCTTATTTAAAGCTTTCTAAATTTTTCAAGGTTTCATATATAAATTCAGCACTAATTTAATGTAAATAAATAAATTGATCTCCAAAGACATACAAATATATCTGTGACTAACATTTTTGAATGATGGCATGTAAGATATAATTTCTTTATAGATAATATTTTATTGTAATAGGCAATAGTCTGAGTCATACTTCCCACATATCGCAGGGTAATTGTAAGCACATTGGAGAACCATTCAAATTTACATGGTTTTTAGGAAATTTGATTACACTGTGAATTAAAATGTAATTTTTTCTGCATGTTTCTGTCAGTGCATCTTTCCTATTTATGCAGCAATTCCATTCAACTTAATTTAATGAAATTAATTTATTTAGCAACTTACAACAAATGTCATCTGTAGGCGATTTCCATAAATGCAACAGTAAATATGGTTAATGAAAATCTAAGCACCTAAAATTCAGTTGAACGCAAACTTTATCTAATATAAATGGATATTCAGCCTGGTTAAACACATTAAACTTCAATTAGCATAGTCTAATTCATCTGAATTGTAGGAAACTTGCATCAAAGTTATTCTCTATCAGTTTCTTTTGACATTTATGGTTCAAAACTCTCAACACAACACTAACCACAAAATATATTGTTTTTTATCAAACTAAAATGTGTTGGATCATCAAGCAAATTTGTATATGAGACAAAGGTAACCTGAGTGAAAAAAACATTTTATACTATTGCAGTTGAATTTTTCCATTGGTTCAAATGGTATAGCAAGTACATGTCTACGTTACAGCCCCGCATTCGTGTATAAAACCATCTAACTCTGACATAAAGGCCTAATCTATCCTCCACTGCCTCCGCAGCTCCACAATGCCTCCCCAAACCTCTGGTGATGAGGGGGGTGAAAGGTCCTCCACCTCAAAAGATCTATCCATGGCAAAACAACCAGCGTCACTCTGGTCACTCTCTATGTTTCAATATGTCATATTACGATAGCTGCCACTTTCCCTTGCCCTTCTGCCTACACCCCTGCTTAAACTCCTCCACTCATCCCCACACTTGGCCGTGCCCCTCAGTGTCTCTTGGCACTGCCCACTTTGGTGCTTTGGTGGCATTTTTCAAACTTTTTCTGGGGGCAGTGTTATCCTTTACATCGGGTGTAGTTCCACTTTAGATGAATATGTCACGATTGAGAGAAAAGTGATCTAAACTAACTCTATGTGAATAAGTAATTGCCTCTTAAATCAAACAAGTGGTTGGGCCACCCTTGGAAGCAACAACTGCCTTTGACCGTTGATAATCATAATTTTATATACTGCTAGAGAGCAGAACTCATGGTTCCAGCAATTAGGGAAAGTCATCAAGGTCAGTTGGGTTATTTTCTTGTCAATTTGCTGCTTGCTCCATGTAAAAACAGCAGAATAAACAAAAGTCACTTTATAACAGAACAAACACTTGTTTCCCTTTTGTCTCATCAGCCCACAGAATATTTTCCCAAAATGATGATCAAGTCGTTTTTTGTCAATGCTTTTGTCAGCAGTTTTTTTTTTTTCATTTTCTTGTCAAGTTTGTTTTACTGTCTTTACTGCCTAGACTTGCAAACGGCTTCACCTAGAAGAAGATACTGGAAAACTCTGTCTCACCTTTTTATTTTAAGCTTTATTAGGATTAATCAGGTTGATAAAATTCAAACAACGGATACATGTGTTGGGGTCATCCATTTGGGCCTACTGGGCTGCGCAATTCAACATGCGCAGCTCAGCCTTCGTTGCAGTGATGGACATCAAACTTGACATCATGCAGTGATGGACATCGAAGCTGACGTCATCAGAGCTATAAAAGCTAAAGAAACAAACTTCTAAGTTGCCATTTCCAGCATGTCTCACGGGACAACGCAACAGAGGTGCATATCTGGAGCGACAGAAACTCACAGCGAGTTACTTTTTTCCTCCACACAGCCATTCCCAGAAGACCTTGAAAGATGGAATTCTGTCTGATACAAGGTCAGAAGATTCATATACCGATCGAACACCCCGCCGACACTCCTTCACAAGTGAAAACCCACAGAGGTTTTATTTCCAAGGAGACCCCTTGTTGATTCAGTCGACTGCAACGGTTCCTCATATTTTCCCCGTTTTGAACGAATGAGAAGTTTACCGTTTTTGAGTTGATCACGGACGCGTGTCACTCTGGTCGTCCCCCCCCCCCCCCCCCCCCCCCCCCCCCCCCCCACCCCCCCCCCTGTTTGTCTTCTTCAGACCAGCTACTCATCTTTAAACCAGTGGAGAGAAGAAATCAAAGTAATTTTGTTCTTTTTTTTTATATATTAAATTGGATAGGTGTATTTAGAGGTCTGGGAAGTGTAAGGCATAGTTTAAGGTGATTTAGAATCAACAGTAGTAAATCCAAGATATCAACTTGTTGCATGCAAGCCTGATTGAAGTGTTTTATGCTGAGATATGTCTGATATGCTGTGCAAGTGTTGTTTGATCGCAGAGCACGGATGCGATCATCAAGGTGTGAGTGTTTTTGTCCAGCTGATCCCAAATCAGCCAGGAGTTAGAACTTGGACTTTAAAGTTTTTCTATTCAAAGCAGCTGCGGTCTGGGCCTCGTGGCCTGACCACTCCTTTGTCCCAGTATTATTACTGGAGTTTTCCCACTGAGTTCCCACCTCAGACTTTTATGACGCTTTGTTCAAGATTTGGGGCAATCAGCTGCTAGTGGCTAAGCGTGCGGCCCCACCGTTCTACCAGCTGATAGCTACCACTGAGACGCATCAGCACACCAGGAGGGCTTCTCTTTCCAAGTTAGCCAAAATTGCACATTTTGTCGATAAAACTGCTGGTTGGATCTTCATAGACACTCAATGCGCATAGTATTTCTTTTATTATTATTGTTAGCCATATTGATAAATATTCATTAAGACATAAAAACTTGGATGACTTTAAATTTTCTGCTTCTAAATTCAGACAAGACAGAAGTTTTCGTCTTTGGACCGGAGTCTTTGAAAAAGAAACTGCTTAGTCAATCACTTAACCTGGATGGCATTAAATTGACCTCCGGTAATAAAGTAAAAAACCTTGGTGCTATTTTTGACCAGGACATGTCATTTAAATCCCATATTAAACAGGTTTCTAGGATTTCCTTTTTTCTTCTCCGGAACATTGCCAAAATTAGAAATATCCTGTCCAGGAGTGACGCTGAAAAACTAGTCCATGCATTTGTTACTTCAAGGCTGGACTATTGTTATTCTTTACTATCAGGATGTCCACAAAATGGAGTTAAAAGCCTTCAGCTGATTCAAAATGCTGCAGCAAGAGTTCTGATGAAAATTAAAAAGAGAGATCATATTTCCCCTACTTTAGCTTCCCTTCATTGGCTCCTGTTAAATCCAGAATAGAATTTAAAATTCTCCTCCTCACATATAAAGCCCTTAATGATCTAGCTCCATCACACATCAGAGATCTGATTGTTCCATATGTTCCTAACAGAGCACTTCGTTCTCAGACTGCAGGTTTACTGGTGGTTCCTAGAGTCTTTAGAAGTAGAATGGGAGGCAGATCTTTTAGTTATCAGGCTCCTCTCCTGTGGAACCAGCTCCCAGTTTTAGTCCGTGAGGCGGACACCCTGTCTACTTTTAAGGCTAGGCTTAAAACTTTCCTTTTTGATAAAGCTTATAGTTAGAGTGGCTTAGGTTATCCTGAGCTATCTCTGCAGTTATGCTGCTATAGGCTTAGGCTGCTGGAGGACATAGTGACCACTTTCCCCCTCTTCGCTACATTCTCACACTACTCTCCAATTTTGCATTATTTGCTTTTATTTCAGCTTTTAACTTTGTTCTCTCTCTTTTCTCATCCTAGAAGCTACACCTGGCCTGACTCTGTGTCTACCTGTGACACCTTTCTGGAGAGGGGCATCGTCTGAGCTTCTGCTGGCAACAACTTAATGCTCACCCTCTACCGATGATCCACAAGGCCCTGTCTTTTAGTGTTTAACCATGTCTCTCTCCTAGACATGGCAATTGACTGAGCTTTTACTGTGACTAAGTCTATGTGCTCTCTTTCAGATTCTAACCTTGAAAACTGGCTCAGAGTTTATCAGTTCTTTCTTTCTAGGTGAAATGACTAAAGGAGCTACATCCACTAACATTTACTTTTCCTTCCCATAGAAAGTACTCTTTTTGTGTCTCTGCTCTGTTCTCTCAAAACCCCAGTTGGTCTTGGCAGATGGCCGCTCACACTGAGCCTGGTTCTGCTGGAGGATTCTTCCTGTTAAAAGGGAGTTTTTCCTCTTGACTGTCGTTACATGCATGCTCCGTATGAGGGATTGCTGCAAAGTCAACGCCAGTGACTGTCCACTGTCTCTACATGCTCATCCCGGAGGAGTGAATGCTGCAAGTCACAGACTGGATGCAATCTGCTGGGTTTCCTTAGACAGAAAAACTTTTTATCCAATTTGAATAAATAACTGAATCTGACTGCACCGTTCAATGATTAGGATTAATTGGAATGTATGTACCTGACGTTTGTGAAGTGCCTTGAGACGACATGTGTTTTGAATTGGCGCTATATAAATAAACTGAATTGAATTGAATTTAATTGAACTATTCAATAATCATAATCACTACTGAATGAGAAGTTCACTAAATTAATTTGCATTACTTGTCATTTGAAGTAAATCAAATTTACATAAACACATTTTTTCTAAATGAAAATAAAGATTTGCCACAATTATATCAACATCTAAAGCAGGGTTGTTCTTATTTAAATTTACATTAAACATGATCAAATTAAAAGATTAATTTTCAGACATTTCAAATTCTATACTTTTGCTACACCTTTGATCCTATAATCCATTATTGCTAGAATAAAATGCAATTATCAAAGAAACTATCATTTTTTAATTCAAGTTTTTTTTTTTTTTTTACCAATGGCATCTTCCAGGCTGATCAGTGAGATTAATTGCCCTCTCTGTTTATCTGAATCTGTGGCTTTGAGAGTCACAGAGGTGTATTCAGGAGTATTTAAAAACCTTCTCTCTTCCTCAGCTGGTGTCTCAGAATAAAGAGGTCCCCTAGAAACACACGTTTGTGCTTTATTTGTCTTTTTTTCCAGCCTTGTCTGTTTATTTTCCCTTTGCTTTAGGTTTCAACCTAACATTGACAGAAGCAAGTCAATTCTACAGTGCTTTAGATGTTGTTCTGTTGTGACCTCCTGGATGATGCAGTCTCTGAGTATCTTCGGTAGGCTGGCTTCTCCTGGAAGGTTCAACACTGTTCTATGTTCCATTTGTGGATAATGGTCCGCACTGTAGTTTGCTAGAGTCCCCAGGTCCTGAAAATGGCTTTATAACCCTTTCCAGGCTGATAAATGTACATTACTTTGTTTCTCATTGAATTATTTTAGATAAAGGCACAGTGTGTGGATTTTGTTTTACATCTCTAAGCCTTCTTAATATGGTTAGCCAAATTTTACTTATTAATTTTACTAAATAAAAGTAGTGTTTGTAAAGTTATTTCATAATTTATCAAAAGGTGCAAAAGAGCCAGAAACATTTAAACTTAACAAAAAGGCAAAAATAGAAAAAAATCTGTGAATAAAATAAGTAATTTTTTTAACAGCAGAGCATATCTGTCTGTCTACATGTACAGGTTCGGCAAAACAGTCCTAGATGTTTCAGCTTTACATCATCCAATTAAAATACAGACCAGGGCGAAGAATGGATTTTAGCGTGTTAAAGCTGAGAATCAATATGCTACAGTATTCAGTTTCACAAATCCCTTGTCACCTCTCCTGAGCAGATGGCCCACAAAATAAAAAAAAGAAAGAAAACACACCAACCAGTAATCATATGTGCAATAAATAGTCCTGGTTATGTTCCTGTGGAGAGACTACAGATGGCATGGTGATAGTTTTGCCTCAAAGTGCAAGTGAACACTTTTAGACACACCCATCATACTATCTCATTGGGGACTTCAAGCATAGACCATGTCACTACCCAATTAGAAACTCTGTAAATCAAAATATCATCTTAGACTACTCATTCAATCTGTGTTTGACACCCCATTAGTTAATTTGGCAAATATTATTGGTTAATGAGATTTCATTTTAATTTTTTACACATTTTTGTATGTTTATCTACACTTTTAAATCACTAAAATTATCATAGAATAGAATAGAATAAAATAGGAAGGAATAGAAAGGAATGGAATAGAACAGAATAGAATAGAAATGAATAGAATAGAATATAATTTAATTCTTTGACAATTGTTTCATCAACAGGCAATTTCATACAATATAGCAAAATAACTTGGGGGAAAAAAAAACTGCATACATGTTCACCAGGGTATCTGTTTTTTCTCTGAATATATCTTTTTGCCTTTCCTAACTCCCATAGTTCTAAGCTGTTGTAACAGCAGGTGGGCCACATGAGCCATAAACAATTGCAAAAGTGTGCCATTTGTTGGGGGAAATACAGTAAGTCTTTGGTGCATGAGGACAAAGTAACTGTCTACAAAATAGTTTATACTTTTTTTCTTCGAACACAACTTTTTTTTTGTGTCAATTGGGCTGATTTGTCAGTCATAGAAAAATCTTTGTATGTTGCACCTTAATCTGTTATCCTCTGTTTTTCTGTTTTTGTTTTACTTTCATGAACCTGCTCACCCAATCATCCTTAGATTTTGCCTGCATTTTGTTTCTTTTGGCCTACACACCCTCCCATTTGTGACAGAGCGCTACAATCGGGAAATGTACAAATATGGATTGTGCTTTCTGGTTACAAAATACATTTCTATGAGGCATTCTCATTCTCCAAGCATCCATGATATTTCTCTAAGTATCGCTATTGATCAATATAAATGTAATTAATCTCTTGGCGAAATAAGACATTAGTTTTACATTTATATATTAAATCAGTATGCCGTGTCACTTAATGAAACCTAATGAGGTGTAGCATTAGTTTTAGTGGAGCTCTAAAGTTGCTCTTCCATTTGTTGATTAGCAATTATTTACGCTTTACAATAATTGAGTGATTCCTCTGCTAAATTCCTACCAAGTAACATTCCTATTAAAGCATTGGTACAATATGAATGTTTTAAACTGATACCTAAAACCAAAGCTGTTTAACAGCATTATCTTCATCACACCTACCTTGCTCCTTACATGTACCATATTCTTTTTATTTCTTTGCATACTGCCTATCATATATTTTTTATTTCTCTGTATACTTCCTTTACTGCTCTATATTGCTGGGTAAATGTTTTTTTGTCAGCTCATTGTTTTAGAAAACATCCAAGGTGAAAAGGAGGGCATATAGTTTTGTTGCTCTAACTCTACAGCCCCTTCATGTCTTATACTGTTCATCTTATACAGTTTTCTATGTTATGGAAATGTAAGAATGTCAGTTCAATGCATGGCCATAAGCCAGGTATTCTATCAAAACAAGCCACACATGGTAAACTATTGTTGATGTGAAACGATTTTCCAGGCCTGACTTAATAATAACCTAAGTCAACTAAACAAATAAATAATCTTTATTATTTAAAGGGAACTATAGCATTATTCACCATGATGACCTTTAGTACATAATATAAATGCAGCTGTAGCTAGATTCATTAGTTTCTGACAAGTTGTTATAAAGCAAGAATAAAGTCAACAGCCAAATATTCAATAGAAAAGGTATACTACAAAGAATGTAAAATTAAAATTAATGAAGTACGTGGAAGAGGTAATGTTCCTTAGTTGTGAAGTAAACTAACTATTCCACACAGACCATAAATAATATGAATCGTCAAGAACTGCTCTATTTTAGGATTCGTGATGATTCTTGGAGTTTTGCAAATATTCAGGTCCAATCTGTGACAGCGTAAGACTTAGTTACAACACAGACAAAGATAAATCAGGAGATTTGGCTTGATTCGCAAGAATATTGTAAAGAATTCAGTATGATTTACAATGAAGTATTAAGAATACTGCACAAATGTTAGGAATCAGTTAGAAATCAGTTAACAATATGATGAATTCATCTAAAACCATTAAATTTGAATTTGTTACTATTTTTGACAATTCATGCAATTTTTCATCAAGATGTAATAGAAAGTGATGAGTGACTGGCAGTCACAGGAGTCATGAGAGTTACTTGGACTTGGGTGTGAAACTACTAACAAAGAAATTTCGGAGTTTTATAACATGTCTCTCTGATTCCTCCTTAAAACCATCTGTCTCATTACCTATGAACTGTCTCCTACATTTCTGGCTGTTTCACAGCACCTGGGAATAAAAGAAACTGTGCTGGGAGACTGTGCATGAGCTACAGGATAGTAGTGTCATTTATAAAAAGGGATTTCTAAAACATACTCTTAAACCTTTAACATTTAGATGGAGACTTGTGATAGTGGAGCAATTTGCTTTCAGCAAAGCTTGTAATTGGCTTGACCTTTTTATAGCCAAATCTACTTCCCATTCTTCAGCTGCCTAAGGTGTACTGAACTGTGCATCTGATACTAAAGTACAGAGTACTGTCAAAGACTGGCTTCCACTCATATTTTATTTATCTAATGAAATTAGACAGTTGTTTTATATATATTAGCAAACCAAACTTAGAATTTTATTTGAACCTTTACTTTGTTATGTTTTATGTGGTTTTGTATGTGATTATTTATCATGGACAATGGAGGCTGTGGTCCATCAGTAAGAAACACACACTGTGACTTAAAGAGTAACTAACTATCAAAAGGTGTAATGAAGGGGTCTTCATAACTGTGGTAATTTGTACAGCATATTATGAGCACCTATGGACTTTATTAAAAGCATTTTAACTAGCACATTATTTAGCACTGCACTTTAAGCATAGATTTGTACATCAATAACTATTTTGACACAATACGTTTTAATTATTTATTGCATATTTATTTAGTATTTTAATAATTATCTTGTAGCCTTTTGTTCCAACCTTACATAGCTGCTCCTCATTGGGAAGTGTGGTGGTTGTCTGTGAGGAGAAAACTATTGTTACTTGGAGCAAAAAAGGTCTCATGTTTAGCAAAACCAGGGCAACGGTTTATGTGTAAAGTCTAAAGGTAAAAGTGTGAGTGTTGGTATGGCCTTGCTCAAAAGCCACAACAAAAAGAAAGACGTGCCATGTATAAAAGTTCTGAAAAATAAATGTAGTCAAAACAAACTAAGATTAAATCACAGTTTTCAATATGAAGTGTGAAAGTCAGTAGAATCAGTGGTGTATGTAAAAGAGGAGGATGTATGTAAAAGTGTTATAATCAAGACAATCTACAAAGCAAACTCATTCCTGGGGAGGAGAGCTGGGACAAGTTAGTTGACACTCAGGATTTTAAAAAACAGATGCCTTACCAGGTCCTCAGGTGTCCCATATAAGTAATCAGTGTTGCATATGTAAGGTAAATGCCCAACCTAACCACAAGGGTGCTGCAGAGGCCGTAACAGTGTAAAGAATTTGCTTGTTTAGATGTAATAACTCATTTGGGTTTTCTGTGTCCTCTTCACGGTGTTTGGACAAATGCTTCCCTGTGGTTTTGGACACTATTTAAAGGTTTCAGGAGAGGCCATGGCATAAGAGAGTGTGGGAGATGTATATACATGTTTTTTGTGGTGTTTTTATAATGGTGCCAATGTTTAAGGTTAAAATATTTAATTATTTATTTTAATGGTGAAATGTATGTGTTTGTATTTATTAAACTGTTGTGTATATAGATGGGTGATGGAACTTGGTAAGCTCACCTGTGAGTAAATAATGGTTGAGTCCTTGAACAGCTGAGACTATTTAAGGCTGTCATTTGTCATTAGAGAAATTAGATTTTTGTTGCTAATGGGAGGCATGACATGCCAATAATTGTCCATGGAGTTGTCCCATATGTGGAGGAATAAACACTTGCTGCTTCTACCATACTCTGTCTCCACCTTCATCTCTACTGTAAATCCAGCCACAAAGGCTGCCCTTTTAAAGTAAATAACTATAAAATTGCTTTTCACTTAAGGCACAACCATGTCAGTAAGAAACGTCTTGTGTAAATGTTTAAATACAGCCAATCAGCCGATGTAGTATAAGTTTGAGTATGGCGCCCAGGTTTCCGATCTTATCACTCCATGGCAATGCTGCTCAACATGTCATGGAGTGATGAGCTCATTCTAACTCCCTGAACACATCTTCTGCATATCTGGAAGTGAACAGAGCATCTCTGAACCTGAAGCCAATGAGGCAAGATGGGGTGGTAAAGGGGTTGAAGAGAACCAATCAGACCTCTCTCAGACTAAATGAAGAGCATTTGCATTTCTTTTGTTTATGCTGGAGAAAAACAACAAAAAAAAGCTTTTGATTTCTAAATTTAACTTTACATTTCTTTGTCCTTTTCCATTTTGCATTCACTGTGTACTTGTTATAAAAAAATAGAAGTGAGAATGCTAACAATGCATATGTAGACTGTCTTATTACTGTCTTTTATTACACTTATTTGTGTAGCACCATTAATGAAAGGAACTAAATAAAAAACACCTTACCACATTCATAAAAAAACAAATAAAAATGCATCATATGAAAGCATGAAAATATGACTCATAATCACATAAATGTTGATGTTACAAAATGTAAGGAACGACAAAGCTAAGATGTCAGAAATTATTTTGCCTTTATTGGCAAGCTGCAGTAAACAGTAATGTTTTCAGTCCAAAAATAAAAGAGCCAATAGTTTCTGCACATCTCAGGTTTTCAGGCATTTAATTACTGAACTGGGGAGCATAGAAACTAAATGCTGCCTCCCCTAGTTTAGTTTTCACCCTAGGAACATTGAGTGAAGAGCGCTCTAATGGCCTGAGGGGTCTACATGGATCATACCTGACCAGCAACTCTGCAATATATTTAGGTCCAAGACCATTTAGTGCCTTATCATCACTATTCACAATATTATGAAATTTACTCAGCAATCAATTTCAATTCCGGCAAACTTAAGATTGTTAAACAATCATGATGTCAGTTAACTGAAAACATTAAATACTCAGCACTACCGTCTCAGGGTGCCCTAATGTGATAGTGTCTATTCCTAATCAATACAGACTCTGTAATTCAAGAAATCCCATTACTTTGTGCCACCATCATGTCTTTTACGATAGCTGTTTCTACAACAATCAAAATGTCTCTAAGCATAAGCAAAAAGGAAATTCATATCACATAATTTAAACCATAGAAAGATCACTCTGTGTTTGGCTTGGTCTTGTTAGCTGCTGATGAACTGTGTATCAGCAGCAAATTAAATTGACCATCCTGTTTCCCTAATTTCTAGAAGTCCTGACAGGATAGAATTCAACAATTAAAGGCATAAAATAAGCAAATTTAGAAAGAAAAAACTAATTAAAGGTAAGAAAATGTTACTTCAAACAATGTGCAAAATATTAAAATCTTACTGAAATGTAATCAAACAGATGATAGTGAAGTAAAGAGACATCAAAGCTTGGTTAAACTTTGTCAAATGTGACAGTAAACGTTCATATCAAGATGCACATGACCCAGTTCATCAGAATGAAAACGACATTCTAAATGTCTTCAAAATGTAGTTGCTTCTAGCACTGTCTGGTAATTGATACAGAATTGTCTAATTTATTCCCAGCTCTGAATGTAAGTCAGTTAAAACTTGTTTTGGTAAAAGGGTAGGGTTGGGCAATATTTGTATTTTAAACTATTCTGGTTCCAATTCGTCATTTCAATTTTGGTTCCTACCAATTCTCGTTTCCGATTCTTTAAACAGGCAGGGTCAAAAACGTTTACATGGTTTAAATTAGATTGTGCGCTCTCCTGTACATTATGCAATCTTATTGCAAGTGCTGCACTGAGCCAACTGGTGATTTCTTTTATTACAGTTAAGCCAAACCTGTGATTGTCGTTGCACACAGCGATTCCGAGAGAATCATATCGTTAGGCCCGGTTCCAATCGATTCTCGAGACTCAATGCCCAACCCTAGTATCAAGCTATAGTATCTTGTGAAAAGAGAAAAAAACTTATAGCAGAACACTCAGGTTTTAAAATGTCTTAATATGGACATGCATTTGAGTTTTGTGTAGATATGCAAGGAGTAAAGCAATGTTCCAAAGAGTTTCCCATATGTGCAGGTGATCTGAATAAATAGTAATAATTTTAATTTACATTGAATGAAAAAGTGTAATGATTCATGTAGAAAGATCATCTGTAGCAAAAAGTTCCTCTTATGTCTGGAAGGACAACAGATCAAAGAAGCTGAGGGTGAATATATGTGTCTAAAATTATGCTTCCTGCTGTTTCTTACATTCTGAAGAATACAAGTCCTGGAGGGAGAGTGTAGAAACAACATTGATGATATCAGAAGTCTAGGTTAAATGTAGTTGTATGTCCAATTATACACTCACCGGGCACGTTATTAGGTACACCTGTCCAACTGCTCATTAACTCAAATTTCTAATCAGCCAATCATATGGCAGCAACTCAATGCATTTAGGCATGTAGACATGATCAAGACGATCTGCTGCAGTTCAAACCGAGCATTAGAATGGGGAAGAAAGGGGATTTAAGTGACTTTGAACGTGGCATAGTTGTTGGTGCCAGACGCACTGGTCTGAGTATTTCAGAAACTGCTGATCTACTGGGATTTTCACGCACTACCATCTCTAGGGTTTACAGAGAATGGACTGAAAAAGAGAAAATAGCCAGTGAGTGGCAGTTCTGTGGGCGCAAATGCCTTGTTGATGCCAGAGGTCAGAGGAGAATGGCTAGACTGGTTTGAGCTGATAGAATGGCAACAGTAACTCAAATAACCCCTCGTTACAACCAAGGCATGCAGAAGAGCATCTCTGAATACACAACACATTTAACCTTGGTGGCTGGGCTACAGCAGCAGAAGACCACACCGGGTGCCACTCCTGTCAGCTAAGAACAGGAAACTGAGGCTACAATTCGCACAGACTCACCAAAATTGGACAATAGAAGATTGGAAAAACGTTGCCTGGTCTGATGAGTCTCGATTGCTGCTGCAACATTCGGATGGTAGTGTCAGAATTTGGCATCAACAACATGAAAGCATGGATCTATCCTGCCTTGTATCAACGGTTCAGGCTGGTGGTGGTGGTGTAATGGTGTGGAGGATATTTTCTTGGCACACTTTGGGCCCCTTAGTACCAATTGAGCATCGTGTCTATGCCACAGCCTACCTGAGTATTGTTGCTGACCATGTCCATCCCTTTATGAGCACAGTGTACCCATCTTCTGATGCTTACTTCCAGCAGGATAACGCACCATGTCATAAAGCACGAATCATCTCAGACTGGATGATACCTTGTTGAATCTATGTCACAAAGGATTAAGGCAGTTCTGAAGGCAAAAGGGGGTCCAACCCGGTACTAGCAAGGTGTACCTAATAAAGTGGCCGGTGAGTGTATATCCTAACTAAATCAGACAGTAAAAAAGCTATCATTCTATGATGTAGATGGGGGCTGATGTTCTCATTCACAGCCGCAAAAAGGCCACACAGTTGGTCTTCACTCCACTTTTCTGCAAGAGTATTGTACTTGTGTGTAAAGACATATTTCAAATTGCAAGTAACACAATTACTATAGTTCTTTAAAAAATAGTTTATTTGCACATCACTGTGTTATACAGTTAAAACCAGATATATACATATGCTGCATCCACCATATTTCTGGCGGTGCTACTGTAGAATTTATTGTGTTATCTACTCAAGGTATGACACCTGCAGTAAAGTGGTCTGTTTTGGTATGTACTGAGCTGTAGTTTTAAGGTAAGGTTTACAGTTTAGCTAAATTTCATGTCCGGACATGTCCATGTAACAATCTAACAAGTCCAGAATTGCCTACTTATTGCTGTTTGCAGTGTCACCTTAAATTAGACAAAGCTTAACCTGTGGATTCAGCTGGTGCATGTTTAACATGCATTGTAAGGGAAGTTGGATTGTTCCTGTGGTCAGATGATTATTTTTCATCGGTTACCAACAGATGAAGAATCAAGACAAATGTAACAGAAGAATTTATGTATAAAGTGACAACCAAAAGCCTTGAGATGTGCTCTTCACTTGTAAACTAAAGCCCACCAAGAATAAAAATCCTTGTCCTGTTTGTGCTTTGGCTACGACCAACCACCAGAGAAGATTTGTCGGCCTCTGACTAGGATTAACAGCAAAAGTCAAATCCCCAACTAATGAGTTATCAGTGATTTAAAAGAATAGAAAACACCAGATCAATGCTGATTTGAATTATTGTTTTACCCTCATTTATTTGTTGGTGGCAGTGGAGTTGAAAGGATAGAAAAATATGCTGCTATATATAATCAGAGGCTATTTCCTCACCTCATCCCCCAATCTTTGAAATTCAACTTTAAGATGAAAAGGTTTAAGTCCCCTCGTGTAAACAAAGAGACCCTTTGTTTACATTTTAAAATGCTGGTGCTGAAGTTGTCAACAGAATTTACACAATGCATCAAGGGACTGGGAAATAATGGAGATGATCAGACAGACTTTTTTTCCCTCAGTGCTACAGTTAAATCAGGGTAAGTTTTCCTTTTTTAGGTCAGTTAGGGATCCCAACATTATCTAAAGTGGTAAGCTCTCAGAATAATGAGAGAATTATTTTATTACATTTTTTTTTCAATTTCAGAACTTTACATGAATTTCCTTGGTACTTGGCAAACTTGCCTTTTGAACTGTATAACTTGGATCAAACACTTTTCTTTAAAGCACTGCATATTAGAGTACCTTTGTGTTCAAAGAAACAAAAAAGCAAGTAAGAAATTAATTGTTGTCTACAGTCACCAAGCAGAGTTTACTCTATCCAAGGTATTTTGCTTCCTTGCTAGAATACCTAGGCCAATAAACCAAACTTCAGTTCAGAAAGGTGGTTTGATCACCAATTCGTATGTTCATTTGTAAGGCATTTGCTTTACAGTTGCAAGATGGTCTGGTTAACCTGATGAGTTGTAGAATGTATATATGTCAAGACCAGGGACCTATAGTGACAAAGAAAATGCTAACACCTTAATACAATATTATCACAGATTATTATTATTGTCCTTTTTTAAGAAAATATAATAAAAGATGCAATAAAAGAACAAAACTGAAGTCTCTCCAGCTTAATTCCAGATATTCAACATATTTTTAGCTTGGAAATGCAATTGATGCCGTTTGGACCACTAAGGTTAATAGAAATACAAATTCTTTAAGACTCTTAATTCTTTTACTCTTTAAATGTTGACATCCCGTTTGGAGCTAAGATTTCCTCTCTGAATATTTGGTAGAGGAGTCATAAGTTGTTGGAAGGCTTACCGCTTGTGTGTCATTGCTTACAAAGTGCATACGTTTGGGCTTCTATAGAAATATGGAGTTTTTATTGCTAATGTAAACGTGTTAGTTTGTAGAGAAATTGTTCAGAAAACAATGGTTAACCAAACAACCCTTAAAAAAAGTACAGACGTGTGACAAATAATGGCATCTATCCATGGAGAAATATAATTCAAAGGTTAATTCCATTGTAGATAATTTTTGTGATTTAATAGCCAGATATTGAACCCATCATATAGATAGAATCAAACACTAAACATTTTCAGTATTTGTATTTTCTGTCAAAAATAAATTTTTTATGTAAATGTTATTTTTATATTGTTTTTTAAGTTGTTTGTTGCAAAGATGCAACTTAATCGTATACAAAGATGAACTGAGCATCCATTAAAAACAAAAAAGGAAACATAATACACTCATAAACTGGTCATGTTTAGCCTTGCTTTAATACCCTCAAAGCTGTTAAATGGTTATTTCAGTCAGATAATGTGTTGAAAAATTGTATGACCTTTCCAGTGCTTCAATAAATTTGTTCTAAATTTTGGGCCCTACCCATGCACCACTGGTACCAACCAAGTATTTCTGAAAAAAGCAACAATTAATCACAGCAAAGAATCTAAAATAAAGGTTACTCATTTTTCAGTGTGAACAGTGGCTTTCTTATGCTTCACACTATAAAATAATCAGCACCTCATCACTTGTATATTGTTGCCGTGTAAAAAGGTAAATATATATTTTTGGAGATAAAGATTACTGTAACATGTTTTAATACTATTTAAGAACTTTCAGCTATAACCTTGAAATCCCTAAATTTCTAATAAAATAGAATACGTCAAAAGATGAAAAAGAAAATGAATCTTAAAACTCATTTAATGTTAGTTTTGCAGTACACAATAGCAACATATTATTTTAAGAGTAAAATTTAAAAGGTATGAAAAAACTTCCTCAAGCTTTGTCAGATAGAAATTTGTGGAATAACATCTTAATATACCATCTTTATGATTTGAGAAACATTTTTGAGCAGATTAGCAAGGTGATTGTTAAAAAGGAATTTTGAGAAGTAATTTAAAATGAGTCTAAAATATTTTAGGGATGTGACAGGTTCACAGTTATGTATGAAAGTGTAAAGTAATGTTTTGATACCATGGATGCAAAAACTGGAAACTCACAGATGGTAAAACACATTAAAACAACAGGTAAAAAATAAAACATTAAAAGACACAACAAAAAAGTTCAGAAAAAGAGACCAAGACAGAAGCTACAATTGAAGCTGTTTTCATTGAGACATTTTAATTTTTTAACTCTGCAGTGTGCAAACTTCTTTTCTGTTTTCATTCAATCTAATTGAAACCCACATTAGTACAAGAACATGCAAACTCCTAACACATGCACACACACACACACAAACACACATCTCTTCTCATAAATAACAACTATATTTCCATTATGATCTGAGACCTTGAACATGAACATGAACATATATCTCTAAAAGTAAGAAAAATGGAAAGCAGCAACATATAGTGAGTTAAAACCTCATTAATAGATATGTCAAGTCGCTTTAAATTTTATTTGCAAAGCAAATTTAAAACAACGGTACAGAACAATAAAAGGCAAATGCTGAGATTAAAAGAATAAGCAATAAAACAAATTAATTTAAAAACATCAGAAGAAAAATAAATATAGAACACAGAGCAATGACCAAAAAAGCTTGATCTTCTTTCTCTTGCTTCAACCTAGTTATTGGGACAACCAAAAACAGCTGATCAGATGATCTCAGTGCCCAAGATGTAACTTCAATTTGAATTTGATCGGATACATAAAAGGCTGCAAGGCCATTGAGTAATTTATAGGTCTAATACTATTACATTAACATTGTGGAAGAACTGTCTTAGAGAATGAAAATAATGAAATAAACCTAAATTAGACATTCTTCTAAGAGAAGAATAAGAACAATCCAATTTCACCTCCTCCTTTACAATAAACTTGTTTTGTGACTGGAAATCTGCTTTTATGTTGTAACACCACACAGCAATAGTAGAAACCATGTAAATTTAGAAAATTATGTAAGGAAAACGACAGTGCTTAAACCAAGCTCTTCAAAGCTAACCTTGCATTGACTATCTTGTAAATTTTGCCTAATTAGTTATATAAAATGAATTTGTCTTTAATTACATTTCAATTTTTTGCCACTTTTGACAATAAATAAATAAATTTCTGTTTCCATACCACAACAAATTTCTTTGGAAAATGTGTAGCAAAATAGCATGGTATTTATGCCACGTTGTTCTTCCAGACAACAATGGATTTACCATAAATATGATAGGCTGAACCCCAAATTATTGAGAATGGCAGTTTAAAAGCAGACACTAAAACACCGATTGGGTGTGCCAATTGCTAGCTGGAGCAGCTGCACTGCTGGGTTAGATTACCTTGGTTGTCTTCATTTTTCTCTCACCAGGCCTATCAGTAACCAACACGAGCCTATAATTGGCCAGGCCAATAGGTGACTTTGGTTAGGATGTAGACTTCGCTGCCTTCCCAGTAGTTCCAACCTTGTCCCTTTCACTGCACCATAGCAATAAGTGAGGGGTTGGTGCTTGGTTATAACACATTTATATGATTCACAGAAAATAAATAGGTATGGTCATTAACTGGACAGCAGTATTATACTGCAGCAGAAACACTACCATGTAAAGGTGATAGCAGATAAAACAGTTAATAATTTCCTAATGCAAAGTATTCTCCATTACATCTCTTTGTGCAATCCTTTTACTTGTGGAGGTACCTTTATCCACAGATTACAACTTCTAAAAGTAATGCCTCAGGGTGCACCACTTTTTCATCTTTTTCTAAAGAGCCAGGTGTGGCCCTTGAAGGTTTTATTTATGTTTTAAACACAGGGTGCCAGAATGTGAAACACAAGTTCACAAAGAGGACTTGGTGTAAGGTTAGAAAGGAGTTTTTCAAAGAGCTGCTTTTATATAAAATACCACTATTTTTGACTTATTGTAGCTCTGGAATTCTAAAACTAATTCTAATGTAGTTTCTTCTCTGAAACTGTTCCCCATCTAAGAAATGTATTGTAAATTACAGCAGGCTGTTATGCTGAGAATGTAAAAATATTTGCTCAAGCTGAAAAATCCTCGAAATGGCCTGATTTTACATGTCCATGCTACTGAACAAAACTGATCTGTCAGATTTATTACTACTTAAAATTCTGATATTCTGAAACAGCCAAACAACACTCGAGGCAATTCTATAAATAATGTGGGAAAAATACATATTAGTTGAGCGCTGTTCACTTCATCTTGTTTTGTTCCTTTGATGAAGCTTTCAGTGCCTGCTAACATTTTTTATTTGCCTCTCACTGCTGGGAACAAACAAACAACTCTTATCATCATGTTGTACACTCACTGTCATCATTCATTCACATAACTGACAGCTTGCCATTTCATTTCCATAACAATTGGAGGGACATAGAATGACTACTTCAGAGTAGCACGTGTCTTTACCCTAATGATGTGCTCCGTTTTGTGTTGCTTATTTGCTGGCTGGTATAAAAGAGCAAGTGCAATTCAGAACAATGTAACTTTATTTTAAATGTACGTTTTAAACTTGTATTCACACCTAAAGGACACTAAATGACTTTACTGGTGTGAATACACTCAAGTGAACCCTGGTCTGGACGAAACAACTGGACCGAGACTCCCGTTTTAAAGTGGTCTTGGTCCGCTTCCAAACTGACTCTGGTGTGGTTCAGGAACCAATGGCTCGCGAGCCAGTTGTGGCTCTTTTGAAGGCTGCATCTGGCTCGCAGACTAATCTTTAGTAAAAAAATTATAATGTTAAAAATATAGAATACATTCTCATGTATTTCAATCCATTCATTTCCTACTGCTCATGTTCATTGTTGCGGGCGGCTAGAGTCAATCACAACTGTCCTCCGGGACAACCCCAAAATTTTATTGGATAATGCGTAATGTAGACGGGTAGTTGTGAGGTCAGGAAGTAAACTTCTATCCTTTTAACCAAGTAGTCAGCTAGATAATTGCAGAAACCCTTTTGACGACGAAGATGGCTAAAAGAAAAAAAAGATGCGGAGTATCATACTTTTCAGCAGGAATGGACAGAGGAATTCGCCTTTGTGGAGATAGCAGGTTCTGCAGTGTGTCCAATATGCAATGATAAAATTGGATCGATGAAACGGTCAAATATAAAGCGACACTTCGACACACTACATTTGCATCGAAATATCCAGCGAGGGACAGCAGGAAGAAAGCATGTCAAGAGCTACTGTGCAGAGTGCAAGCTAGTCAGCAGAAATTCCGTGCTTGGACCCAACAAGGTGACTGGAATTCTTGCATTCTAGCTTTGCTGGTGCTTTAGCAATTGTGAGAAATGGAAAACCATTCACATATGGGGAGTATGCCAAAACATTAATGCTTGATGTTGCCAATGAAGTTTTTGACAACTTTTCGGATAAGGACATGCTAATTATGCTAAAATGAATATAAGACATGCCTCTATCGTCAAGAACTGTTCACGATCGTACCATCATGATGGCAAATCAAAGTGAGGCAACACAAGTGAAGGACATAAATGCAGCACTGTTCCTTTCTCTCGCTTTGGACGAGTCAACAGAAGTAAGCCATTTATCCCAGTTCAGCATGATTGCAAGCTATGCTGTCGGTGACACACTACGTGAGGAAAGTCTTACTGTTTTGCCTATGAAAGGGACAACAAGAGAGGAGGATTTATTGAAGTCTTTCACTGAGTTCGCTAAAGAAAAAAATCTAACAATGGATAAACTTTTTTCAATGTGTACTGATGGTGCTCCGTGCATAGTGGGGAAAAACAAAGGATTCGCAGGGCTTCTTCGTGAATATGAAAAGAGACCCATCCTAAGTTTTCACTGCATCCTACATCAGGAGGCGCTTTGTACTCAGATGTGTGGCGAGCAGCTTGGTGTGGTGATGCCGCTGGTCATTCAGGTGTTCAACTTTATTGTTGCCCGAGCTCTAAATGATTGCCAGTTTAAAACACTGGATGAAGTTGGGAATAATTATCCTGGTCTGCTTTTGCACAGCAGTGTGCGTTGGTTGTCAAGAGGGAAGGTGCTCAGCGGATTCGTAGCTTGTCTGAGCGAAATCCAGACTTTTCTTGAAATGAAAAACGTCAAGCATCCTGAGTTAGCTAACGCTGAGTGGCTCCTGAAGTTCTACTATCTCGTAGACATGACTGAACATCTGAACCAGCTCAATGTGAAAATGCAAGGCGTTGGTAATACAGTCTTATCCCTTCAACAAGCAGTGTTTGCATTTGAAGACGAGCCGGAACTCTTCATCGCCGACATTGAAACAGGTCGTCAACTACACTTTGAAAAACTGGAAGAGTTTAAAGATGCGTGCACAGCAAGTGACCCTGCTCAACATCTTGATCTCCTACTGCTAGCAGGCTTCACATCTAATCTCCTGCAGTCATTCAAAGCGCGCTTTGGAGAATTTCGTTAGCGCACTCGCCTTTTTAAGTTCATCACCCAGTGGACAGCGCCAACCTAATTTACATCCCCAGTGTCACCGTCAGAGATTTTGAGCTACAAGCTGCTGACCTGAAGGCCTCAGAAATGTGGGTGAATAAGTTCAAGATTTGGAAAGACTTGCATAACAGCAAGCAGAGTTGGCGAGGAAACACAAGTGGGGAGAAATGAAAAAACTTCAACCCACGAACCAGCAGATTGTCAAAACTTGGAACGTGCTTCCCATTACATACCACAAACTGCAGCGTGTGAGTATTGCTGTACTGACAATGTTTGGCTCTATGTATGCATGTGAGCAGTCTTTCTCACATCTAAAGAACATTAAGACCAACTTTCGATCACGTTTAATTGATGGAAGTCTCAATGCCTGCATGAAGCTTAACCCCACTACGTATCAACCAGACTACCGCCCCCGTCATTTCTGTCCAGTGGGGGCCATTATTGTCACTCGCATGGCTTTGTTTACAAGTAATAGTTCACTTGCAAAAAGTACAATGTGAAAGCAAACCGCACCAAACAAAAAAAATAAAGTCCGCTTTTGATCCGGACCAAACAAGCGGACCAAAGAACTTTCCTGGTGTGAATACACCCTTAGTTCCTGTGTTAAATGTTTGAGAGATATGAAGCAAATCATAGTGTTACAGCAGTGTGGTAGGAGGTTGTGCGGAGGATGTTTTCTCAGAATGTGCCACTGTGTAATCTGTGAGAAAAGGTGCCAGATTCAAAGGTGTGATACATCTGCTCAGATAACTTAATTTCACTGTTTCACAACGCAAACATGCTATTATTTGTGTACTTAATAAATGTTTTTTTTTCTATCTTGCACTTCTGTTTGAAATAATATTAGCTCAAAGATGATGTATTGTATTCTGTACATTCTATGGTATATAGGCATAACAAGATTATTTAATCCAATTTAAATCACTTGTAAACAGAACCAAAAATATTTTCTAGTTTGCATTTTTTATGTTCTGTGAACACGTAACAAATTAATCATTTAATATATACAAAAATTTAATAGATACCATTGGAAGAAATCTAATTTGCTTCATGGCCAGTACTGTCTCTCCACTAAGCTGTGTCCAAAGTATCACTGTAACCAACTGCTGTAATGACCAGTGGGCAATGTTAATACCCACTCTTTACATTATTAGTTTGAGTTTAAACTTAGATACTTGCAACAGCATCAGGATATGGGTTTTGCATCAGACCAATACTTTGGTGTACCAAAAAATTATTCTTGGCCCTAACATCAGCTAATATTTTTATGAAACTTTTAACTAATAAATAATCAATAAAAAATAAAAATAAACCCTCTGAATTCTTTTAGATACCTAAACTCAATATTAAATAAGCTAAATGTAAACTCAAACTAAAAACGTTAAGTAAACTTTACTCAATTTAACCCTACTTGAGGGAACTAGAGGGCAGCAATACTCAAGTTTAGCGTGTCATTACTGCCATTTGTACCTAAGAAAAAAACGAAGCAGTCCAAAATGTCACAGAGGGGTGATGTGTCAATAGTTACATGTATTAAAGGTTTAATTATGCCGATCTGATATTAGTGTGGATGTCGATCAAAGTAGGCCAAAAGTTAAGTTATGATCTGTTGGTTGTGTACCTGGCAAATCTTGTGGGTAATTAGGACAAGCTGTCTTAATCTTTTTTTCTCAGCTTTTGCAGAAAAGGAATGAGCCAAAGATTCCCCCAGAAGAGACTATGTCTCTGATAATGTTAAGTCCTTCATCCACTGCCCTGAGAGAGGACAGCGTAGGAACTGCCAGCATCGCACCTTCGGCCTATTCACAGGTGAAACAGTTTAACAACTATTCAGCAGGTAAACATACATAATCAGATCTTTTCCAGATGCAAAAGAAAAAGCTGACACCAGACTCTGATTTGTAGTTTACAATTCCACTAAATAAGTGAAAGTGCTCTTTCAGAAGCTACAAATCATATGCTAACTTTAGCTAGTAACAACTACACAACCCGACTGCTAACATTATTTAGCTACACTGTGACTTAAGGAATAGAAAGGTCAGCAATCACTCTTAGACAACCAGATAATTAATTGAAACACAAACTGGTTTATTTAAGCATTTCTTTACATACTTGGATTGGCTAATTGTGGCAGCAGTGGGAAATCCATTAGAATGAGGAACAATGGTGCAGAAGGCATGTGGTTTGTATTTTTAGAATTTTTGTTTTCTACCAAGCGTGAAAAAGGGCACTAGTCAGGCCTTCACATTGTTGCTATTTATTTCACTTTATGTTTTTTATTTCTTCTTTTATGAATTGTCACACCAGCGCCCCATTATTAGAGTTTTTCACATGATTTTCAAATTATTGAGAAGTGCCTGCAAGTAATAGAGTAGTGCTGAATGGAGTGAAATTCCTAAGGCATTTCTTTGGATGCATGCTTCAGAACTGACTTTCACATGTGAGTTCTTCTACAAAGTAGCTATGGATTTGCATGGAAACAAGCTGTCCCTTGTTTCCATGCAAATCCACTTAAATCATAGATTTTTTTTTGGAACTTTACAAGACGTAGGTCTGGGTTATTAAGCAAGGCATATCCAGCTTCATTTGGTATAACATTGCATTAATCTGCATTACAACATTAAACTCAAGAGAAGAACTCAATTGAAAAAGTTCAAAGAGAACACAGCTCACAAAAGTATGTACACCCACACATTTTTGTCAATATTTTATTATACCTTTTCATGGGACAACACTGAAGATATGACACTTTGATACAGTGTGAAATAATCAGTGTACAGCTTGACGATATAGTGGTTTAACAGGACAGCTTCCACTCAGAACAGGCCTCACCAAGGACGTCCGAAGCACCGACCATGGTGACCCTGTGCAAGTGCGCTTGCACAGGGTCATATCCAGAGGTTGTCTTTTGAAAATGAACATATGAGTACTGCCAGCATTGCTGTAGAGGTTGAGGGGGTGGGGGGTAAGCCTGTCAGTGCACAGACCATACACGGCACACTGTGTCATATTGGTCTGTGTGGATGTAGTCCCAGAAGGAAGCTTCTTCTAAGGATGATGCACAAGAAAGCCTACACTTTGCTGAAGACAAGTAGACTAAGAACATGGGTTACTGGAACCATGTCCTGTGGTCTGATGAGACCAAGACGAGGTTATTTGGTTCAGATGGTGTCAAGCATGTGTGGTGGCAAACAGGTGAGGAGTACAAAGACAAATGTCTAGCATGGGCATCACCATGCATGCCTATATTAAAGCATGGCGGTGGGAGTGTCATGGTAAGGGGCTGCATGATTGCACAATGAACTGTAGCTGCCAGCTACAGTTCATTGAGGGAAGTATGAATGTCAGCATGTACTGTGACATACTGAAGCAGAGCTTGAGCCACTCTCTCCAGAAACTTGGCCGCAGGGCAGTATTTCAACATGATAATGACACCAAACACACCTCCAAGAGGACCACTGCCTTGCTAAAGAAACTAAGGCTAAAAGTGCTGGATTGGCCAAGCATGTATCCAAACATAACCCTATGGAGCATCTGGGAAAGGTTTAATCCCAGAAACTACCTACTGGCTATGTTGACAGTTTATTTTAATCTATCTTTGAGAAGCTCATGCAAATGTTTGTTTGAGTGAGGAACTGGGACATCTGACTGTGCCCCAGCACCAAACTGTGCTCTCATGTGCTCTCCAAAATACATTATGTTTAGCATTAGTAGGCATTCATTTGAGTGGAAATAAAATTAAAAAAAAAAAGGTTACATTTTTTTAGAAATGAGCAGGTTTCCTTTATCTGTAGTTTTTAATTCCCTTTTTGGTTACATTGTTCCATCATCAGTGCTTTGGAAAATATGTTAACCACAATGCTGTGGTGACTGGATCCCTTATTATGCAGCATGCTGATGCAGCCATGTCTTTTAAACATGGATTATGGTAAAGAAACAGAAAATACACACAGATTCACATTAAACACATTGTATAACATCTCCAAGTGCTCCATATGAAATTCCTCTCAGGGCACCAATTTCCTGTCAAATTTGCAATGTTTTATCAAGTTTATTTTATATTTCACCAATTGATATTAAACATCATCCCAGGGCAGTACATAAAAATCAGCAGGTGAAGTTTTGTAACAGTTCAGTCTAATTCAAGCTAATGACGATGCAGTAGAAAACAAAGTATGATTCAAAGAGCTTTCAGAAAGTCTACTCTAAATAAACTCAAGTCCAATTTCAGTTCAGTTGAATTATGTATCAGTTTGTTAGGTAATTATAAAAGTCGCCCTTTCATTAAAAGTTGACAGTAACAGTGAAGGGGTAAAACCCTCTTAGCAGAAAGAAAGCTCCTGCAGAGACAGGTTTAGGGGTGGCGGTCATCTGACTTAACTGGCTTGTGGTAACAAAAACAGAAGTGGGAGACAAAGACAGATGCATCACGGTTATTGCAAAGACAATGGGGATGAGAATACTCTAAGTTAAGCACATATTCTGTGCATACAGGGAGAGCAAACAGCATAAAGACGCCAAAGTGAGGAGAGTTTGTTAGTAAATCCTAGGATGTTCTTGAGCAGCTGAACCCTGCACCTTCCTAAAGGGAAGGTTTACTGCTTTTGTCTATGTATATTTGTACATCCGCTGGATTAGTTATATCTCGCTAGTGTTGGACACCCTTTGCCTTGAGAACTGCCTTATTTCTTGGTGTCATAAATTCACAAAGGTGTTGGAAACAGCTGCTGCATTTGGATGTTGTACATCCATGATATGAATATCCTGTTCCACCAAATTCCAAAGGGTGTTCTATTAAATTCAGATCTGGTGGCTGAAATGGGCTCCACTGGAATACTCACTGCCGTGTTCAAGAAAACAGTCAGAGATGATTTAAGCTTTGTAAGATGATGCATTAACATGCTGGACATAGCCTTCAAAAGATGGGTACTTAGCAATCATAAATGGAAGGACATGGCAAGCAACTGTTATCAAGTAGGCTGTGGCATTTAAATGATGCCCAACTGGCATTAAGAGGTGTGTGAAAAATATACCCTCATACCTTTACACTACCACTAGATTTTACATAGCAGGACGGATCCATGTTTTCATTTTGTTTTACAGCACATTCTTACCCTACCATTTGATTGTAGCTGCCAGAATTAAGACTCTCCAGACAAGTTTTTCCAGTCTGCTTTTGTCCAGTTTTGGTGAGCATGCTTGATATGTAACCTCAGTTTCCTGTTCTGAGATGACAGGAGTGGCACTCTATATTATCTTCTGCTGGTTTAGCTCATCTGCCCATCAATTCTGCATACACTGGTTGTAATGGGTGCTTATTTAGACTACTGTTGACTTTCTATCATGTGTCTAATGCCTGACATCAAGAAGGCATTTTTCATCCACACAACTGAACTTTTTGTTTTTTGCGGCTCATTTTCCTTAAACCAGAGAGATGATTGTAATTGAAAATATTAGCAGATCAGAAGTTTTTTAAATATCCAGACCAGACCGTCTGGCATTAACAAACCTGACATCATTACAGTCACAGAGTGCTAGCATTGCCCCCCCCCCCCTTGCCCATTCGAAGTAGGCATCACTTCCAGATGTCTAAAGGCATTGACAAGCTGGCAAGTGATTGACTACTTTGCTATTGATGTCAAACAGGCAAATAAACAAGTACATCTAATAAACATGTTGGTGAGTATGTGTACATATACCTTGTTCTCTTTCTTCTGATTTCCTTTAACACTAGCATAACTCTATTTTACAACTAAGTCATTATTTTCTATTTCGTTCACTACTTCATTGTAACCTTTAAAAAAAGAATCATGTGCATTATTTTTCAGCATTATAACAAACACAAACTGCTATAGTGTTCTCAAAGTGGTATTGCTTCTTAACTTCCCTATTTATCCTATAAATACTTTAAGTTCCTTCTGTTTTACCTTGTGTATGGATGGTGTTCCAGGTCCTATAATAATGATGCAGTTGAGTTACGAGCATCAATTAAGTGATAAACCATACACTTGCCAGTGACTTAACCCCCTAAATCAAGGGTAGAAATAAATGTTCTGCACTATGCTGCAGTGACTTTCAGGCCTTAATTTCACGAATGCAGTTGCCTGCTTCTCATCAATAACAGAAAGGCCAAGACATGATAAGCTATGTGAAATCATAATTTGAAAGGGTTTGCAATCCTCATTAAAGCCAGAAAGGGAAATTTTTTTTTTTGCCTATATGCAGGAATATAACCGAAGGTCTATAGTAAATGTGCTGTAATATTTTAATGGAACACATATGTCAAGAGTGCATTTCTAGAATGCAGCAGAAGAGATGGATATGATATTATTAGAATGGCATTAACATCAAGCTGACCTTGATCATACAGTGCAGTTGTTGTGTTGATTCTGCCCTGTTAAGGAAGTCAATATCAGAAACATAGAGATGGTCAAAATGTCCAAAACTAAAATTAAGTTTAGTGGCTAAAAGGCTTTTCATTATGTAAATATGTTGCATACTATTCTGAAAACCTAATTACATAGTACACTGTTATAATTCTTGCAACATTTAAGGATTAGTGATCAAATGTTAGACCTTTTTAAAAAATATATATTATAAACTATTTTATTTTTTTAAACCGAATATCATTAGGCCCAATTCGTCTATCAATTACCCAATGCCTAATTAAATCTCTAATGCAACTTCCAAAAGAAACTGCATTGTCACAGTCATCCCACATTTCTTTAAGTGGTTTAATGAATATCAGGATGATCCATTGTGATACCAACAAGGTCTTTTAGATGTGTTTTTGTAGCATTACCTACATTGCATTCTTCCTCTCACAGAAAAGCAGTTTCTTGCTTTAGAGATGCTTTTGGGAACTAACTCCATCAAATGTACAGAAGCAAAGAGTTTATGCACGCGATCAGATGTGTGTTCATCAAACTGTCTCAGGTTTAAATAACAAAGCTGCACCTCTCCTGAGCCATGCCTTGTGACTACAGTCAACATTGGGGGCAAACTATTACCTTCCTGCATCCACTCATCACAGCTAAAGTGACAGCACAGAGGGTTTCCTTGTCATTGGCTTAGCTGAACAAAATGTATAAAACACCCAATGTTTGCCCCTACCCTGAATGCAACTACGTATGAGTTCTTTCTATACAGTACCCTATATGTGACTCATAGGAGCCTTTCCTGACAGCATAAAACCAACTGGTTAGAAGAAATCCTGTTAAGAGAAAGATAGAGGCAATAATTTTAAAAGAGGTGAGATTGTGAAAAAACCAGGATGCTGTCACTGTGTCCCTTCTTGTTGAGCACATATTTTGTCATATCTAAAACTGCATCTTTCATGGGTTTAAGTGTAAAGAAATTGAATTATGTATGTGAATTGTCAAGTCCCTTCTTGTTTATAAAACATGTACTTAAATTCATTATGATGCTCCTCCTTTAGTACGATGTGTGTGTGTTGGGATGCTTGGGAACGTTTTGGTAGGCCAATAAAATATTATATTAAAATTTTTTTTTTTAATATATATGTTTTGATATTTTCTTCATGCCTAACAATAAACAAAGCATGCAATATTTTATTTAAACAAAGTAGTCAGATGTTTTGAATTAACGGGTAAATCAATGTAGATCCAAAACTTTTTCCTATTAGGAGAAAGGCTTACAGTTTGCAAATTCTTTTGGGCTTGAATGAAAAAACATGTAAATAAATGTAGCCTATTGTCAGCAATAAGAACAGGATTTGGGTCACTCTTTCTTTGAAAAGCTTGCTGTTTTTGGAAAAGTTAAATAAATAAATTTAAAGTAGATTATGGTGCATTAAAGTCTGCTTTTGAGACATATTTGATCCATGTTTCCTATCAAATTAAAGATAATTATTATTAAAAGACATACTTTGTGTTGCACCTAACATTTTAAGCAAAATTGTATTTTGTCAGTATAATTTTGTCCAAATTAAAAACAAAAAATTTCAATCTGCCTTAAAATCCTATGCTGGGGGGCAAATTTGTATCATTCTCAAATTTCTACATTTGGATATCCCTGGTGTAAAACATTGTTTAGCTGTAGACAAGTATTTCTTTTTTCCTTGATGTCAATTCTGTTTTCTTGTGTCAAGTCTTTATTCTTTATAATTGCATGGCCAACTCAGGCCTAAACGTCAACCCTCCAACAATGTCCCTCCCAAAATGGTCAAATAAATATTAGCTGAATTAATTAGCTGAATTATGAATGCTACAGCATAAAAATCGTAGAAAGGTGATTTTACTTACTTTGCAGCATATATATTTGTTCCCCACTGAAACGTAACTCGTATACACAAGAGTCTGAGAGCGATTTGCTACTAAAAACACTTTCTTATGCTACAAATGCATAGAAATTGATGCTTTATTATTTACTTTGGTCGTTTTTACACCAGTTCGGTAGACCATGTACAAATGAAGACTCAGTTTGACTGGGGTTGCCAATTTCTGCCGGTCTCAGTTTACTTTCACAAACGAATCAGCCCTTTTCATTGCCATATTCCCCTCCTTGCTTTTTGGTTGCACTGAGAATGCCAACAGTGTTATTCTTACCAAAGAAACATATTCTTTTCTTCTCCAGAACTGCCACTCTTCTCAACATGTTATGAATTTTCATGTATTCCTGCTGCTCTGCTTTCATTTTCCTGTTAATTACTTTGAAAACATTGTTTTTGTGGGTGGATACCAACAGCTGGGATATATTTTCATCTCACTATATTTCTATTAAAGTTTGTACTTCACCTCTGACCATGAGCATTTTCTCCAAGGTGTCTTGTTGCATGTTTGTTTTGCTTGTGTTCATCCACAGAGCCCTGCATTGTTGTCTGCATTTCAAACCCTAAAGTGGGCTAAGTAGGATCTTTGGTGGACCAGAATTTATCCGGACCACAGCTTGAGTACACGTTTAAACCTACCCAAAAGAACTGGGCTTGTTGAGCATATTTTTACCTCAAAACATATTTTGGCATGATTATGTAATAAATACAAAATTAATTCCTGTGATGGACTGGCGACCTGTCCAGGGTGTACCCCGCCTCCCACCCATATTCTGCTGGAGATAGGCACCAGCTTCCCCGCGACCCTCTATGGAAGAAGCGGTAGAAAATGACTGACTGACAAAATTAATTCATTCACCCAGTATAAAATATTTTTAGTAGATAAAGGCAGACTGCTGTTAAGAAAATGCATATTTGACAGTGATTACTTTAGAGTTCCAATGACATAAGTGCAAGTTTAGTTATATGCACATCATCTTATATCCAACAAATCATGACAGTATCAAATCTTCAAAACTATTGGTGGATACTGAAGCAATTGGTCTACATAGTTAATAAATTTTACTATTAATAATTTGAATAAATATCTGGTAGACTGTGAGCCAGTGGAAAGCAGCTAATTGAAAGTACAGAATAGCCACAACAAGAGACTGTCAGGATCTGTCTGGTTTGAGTTTGTTTACTTTTCTCAGCCAGGTGTTTTCTGTTCATTCAGGTTTATTAGATCTCTTCTGTTTAATTTTTGTTACTTTCTGGATTCTGGTGTTTCAGAATCGAGTGTCTAGTCTAGTATTTTTGTTCATATTCTGTTCAGTTCCTCATGTCTCGGTTATTTCCCTTGCTAATCAGGTTTAATTATTCACTCCCTCTGTCTCCCTGCAGCCCTGGTTCACACCTGTGTCATATTGCTCCTGATTAGCCTGTCTCCTTGCTCATTGGCTTACACCCCTCACCCGTCCGTACTTAAACGCTCTGGTTTTCATTATTCACCGCTGTTTCCTTCCGTTAACACTCCATTTACACCTTGTTACCTACCCTGTCTTTGCCCTATTCTGGTCCTAAATTCTTACATGTCTGTTGCCTGGATTTTCATGTGCCTTATGTTTTTCACCTGCCTGAGTTCTTGTGCCTGGTAAGCTGTAAGTTTATTTTTCTATTAAACCTTTTCACTTACACCACTCAATCCTGCATTTGGGTCCTACCGCTAAAATACAATCATGACAGAGATATCAATGAAACATAAGATGTGTATCTCCCAAGTCTCACCATACCATTCTATATAATTATTTGTAAGGTCTTGTTTATGCTTTTTAAATGCTGCGGCTGGGTCGTCGCAAAAATCATATAATACTGTTATCAGTACATCACACCCTCAACCTGCAAAGCTGAGTTTGCCTTTACAAGTTAGCTGATGTAGGACTGCGACTGCCTCGCATGGCGTAATAGAGGCGTGTTGACTTAAACCCCCTCACCCCTCACGCCCTTTTCGCAAAACATGTAGAGATAGAAAAAAGGCAGCTTAATCCCACCTTTAACTGTTTAGTGGAAGGGGATATAATCAGTCAATAGTATTATGTGACTGTAAAACAGAATTGATCTGTTTGTTCACATGCGTCAGTACAAAAGCTGACCTTAACGTTCCAATGTCACAGGAGCATTTTCTCTGGACATATCACGCATTACAAAAAGTTGAGAAAATTCTCTTCCTCTGAATTACGATTGAAAGTGAAAAGTTTTAGAAGGACTACAGGTACATCTCATAACATAGTGTCTCAGAAAATTGAAATATTGTGAAAAAGTTATGTGTTGGAAACATATAGTGTCACACCCCAATGAACCTATTAACTTAAAACACACGTCCTGAGTCTCTTAATGATGCTCACTTGAGAGATGTCCAGAAGACAGCCATTGCCGCCCTCCACGAGGACGGTAATCCACCAAAGGTCTTTGCTAAACAAGTTCATTGTCCACAGAGTGTTGTATCCAAGCACACTCATTGAAAGTTGAGTGGAAGGAAAACATGTGGTAGGAGACTCGGCTGCAAACTCACTTGACCTGAACCCCATAGAGAATTCATGATTATTGTCAAGAGGAAGATAAGAGACACCAGACCAAACAATGCAGATAACCTGAAGGCTTCTATCAAAGCAGCCAGGGCTTCGATTACACCTCAGTAGTACCACAGGCTGATCGCCTCTATGCCATGCCACATTGATGCAGCGATTCATGCAAAAGGAGGCGCAGCCAAGTATTGAGTGCCTACAAATTAACATACATTTCAGAAGCCTGAGATTTCTGTTTAAAATACCCTTTTTATTGAGCTAAACCTATTGTAATATTGTATTTTCTGAGACAGATTTTGGAGTTTTAATTATCTGTAACCCATATTCATCAAAATTACAAGAAAAGTAGGCTTGAAATATTTCATACTATGAGTAATAAATCTATATAATGTGTTTCACTGTCTGAAATGAAATTAGTGACATTTTTTATGTACCTGTATACTGTACTAATCAGTTAAAACACTCATGGAAGTTAAAATGCAGATTTTATTTTTATAGGGGTACAAAAAATCTTGTCAATATTGGTAAAAATTTTTTTCCACATTTTCAAAATATTGTCACATTGTCAGTCAGTGTAAAATATTGTTCATCGCAATATTCTGTATAATCATCAGAAGTATGTTGCTAAGTATCCTTAAATACTTTTCCATCATTTGAGGATGGGACATCAAATAACTTGGATGAACATTAATTCAATTCTAAAATATGTTATTAATCCCAAAGGGAAATTAAATGTTGTAGCTCATATTATACAGGTTTGAATGTATTAAATGTATCTAGCTTTTGGCAGGAGGTGTAATGGTTAAACCATTCTGTTCTGCTGCTCTTTGGCATTTTTTTATCCACCTGAAACCCTTATGGAGGTAAGTATTGTATCTTACTTGGCATTTTAATGTGCTTATTTTTTCATGTGGTGGGAGACATGCACTTCAAGGAAACAAATTCAAATTCATACACAACCCAAGGACAGGAGCAAATATAAAAGCAATAAAAGATATCCAGGAGATAGGGCCTATCTGCAGTCATCACTCTGCAAAGCATGCATCATGCTTTGTCCTTGAGACATTTTCTTCATGCTCCTCACTTACTTATACTTACCCTATCTTATGAAAAAAAATGTGATTAAACTGTTCTGCTGCAAAAAAAGCATGCATTTGTTCCCAGAGCTGTTTTTTTTACACTGGTAAAGTAACTGTCTTGCTAGCCACACATTACATCTTCTTGTAGGTATTCTGGTATTTTAATCCTTGCTTCCATCACATATTTTAAAAACCTGTTGTGGAAAGCCTTGGATAGGACAAATAGAATTTCCGCCATACAGAAACGTTTTAAGTAAAAAATGAAGAAACATGCTGAAGCATAGAGCTGCTACCCAGGCAAAAGAAAAATTGAGCTATATCCAGTTAGAACATGAAAACTTTATTATATTTGAACAATGTAATATAACTTTATTACAAAATATGTATTTATCACGTTGTAACAAAAAGCCTTTCCCATTCCCACAATATATTTATATTACATGAACACGATCATTAATAGTGCAAATGACAAAGAAAAACTTGTTAGAACTAAAGGTTTTCTTGTTAGAATGTAAAACGTTACACTTCCAGAAACACCATCAATCGCTACATTTATCCACATTCAGATGGCTTCAGTTTGTCAAAAGTGTCAACATACCACATTAGTATGGGGATTTCTGTCCAATTTTGTCTTTTCTCAACCCTGTATGCGTCCAAATATATCTGTATATGTGTTGTGTGAGAACACAACCCGCCTAAATGCAGTTCCAGAGGTGTAGTTTGTTTCCATCGAGCTTCCCCTGCCTCTCAAGTTGACTAATGAGAAACACTGCCTCCTTAATCGAATCAGACTAATTCTTCCTCCTGTACTGCTCCATTTCTTTTATGTTCCTTCGCAGTGCACATACGATTATCACAATGCCGACCAAACTGCTGAAAAAATATCTCCAAGGCTCAATCCAAGCATGAAGTAGAACTCTATTCAGTTCCAATAAACGAGATGACTTAAAAACAACATCATCAATGTCATAATGTTTTAAGGTAAACATAGATTATGTTCTGACAAAAAAATGTAAGATGTTGTAATGTGAAAGTTTTTTGTTCTAACAATATGATTTTCATGTTTGTACAATACATTATTACATTTGTACAATATAATATTTATATTGTAAAAATGTGAAAAGTTATTTTGATATGGCTTGATCAATGTGTTTACTGTAATAACATCATAATATATTGCTCGTATCTGAAAATTAAATTGTAATATCATTATATAGTGCTAACAGCTATTCCATTCATAAGGAGGTGAATGAGTACCGAATTTCACCCAGAGTTGAGTGTGTAGGTTGTGCCCATAAACACCTTGCCAGCTCCTCTCAGTAGTGTGTGACCAAGCCCTTGACCCGCATGAACAGGAGTTGCTGTGCTGTTGTGGTTGTCTACAGTTCTCCCAAACACTATTGAGGCTTTTGCTTGTTAAAGTAATGCTTTGTCATTTTCCCACTGCGTCTTGTTTTTTCAAATGTCAGCCATCCAATCCAATAAATGATACCAAACAAGGGTCAATAAAAGAATATTAGCAGAGTGGATTTGATTTATGGGCATAACCCATATACTCAACGTCGTGGCTCCATCGGCAAATGCATTTTCCTTACACATCAGGTAAATAAATAAAATTGCAGCTATTTGTAAAATAATTTCTTTTTCTCTTTGTTAAGAGTTAAATGTACAATTTATACAGCAAAGCATTTGCCCTCAACCACTTAGTAAAAATTGAACAATTTGCCGTCATCTTAGATAAAGTGACAAAGTGGATTATTGTCTATGCGGTGCTGGAGAAAATCCTATTTAGACCACTATAAGAAATGCAGGGGCTGAGATAATAAGAACAGTCAGTGTCATCAAAGTCAAATCTGTGAGGGTCAAAGTTTCATAAGGGATTCATTTTACCAATACATGGCCTTATTTGGAGGATATACAATAAAATACCTTATTAAACTAAATGGTTGTTTACTCATTTGAGATTAATGTTAATAACCTGAAAGATTAGCTGATATTCACTCATATTTTGCTCTTTTATCTTTGTTTTCAAATCTACTTTGCTCCCAAGGCTTAAATTTAAGTTTTAAATTCTCTATTTTCAATTTCTGATGATAAAGAGCTTGGGATTTTCTTAGAATTCATGATGTTATAATTGTGTGGGATGGGTTTTGTGCTGAAGAGATGAGCATGTTCTGGTGCAAAACTTGCATATTAAACCCAGAACAAAAGCAAAAAACCTTGTGCAGATGTTGGCTAAAGCTGGAAAGAAAGTGTCAGTACTCACAGTGAAAACGCATCCTGTACTGACATGGGCAAAAAGACGACTGAGAAAAATTTACCATAAAAACAAGATAAAAAAAGCCAGATTACAGTTGACAAATACACTCAGGGATAAGAGTCTTAATTTTTGGAAACATGTCTTGTGGTCTGATGAAACTAAAATTGAAATGTTTTGCCATAATCACTACAATCGGAAGAACAAAGGAGAAGCTTGAAAATACCGTCCCGAGTTTTATGTACTGAGGGTGGCAGCATCATGTCAAGTGGGTGTTTTGCTGCTGGTACACTATCAGGAGAAAGATTATGTGTAAATACTGAATAAATTTCTTCAGTTCTTCAAGACATCTGTCAAAAAGTCACGCTGGGGCCTAAATGGGGCATTCAAATTGACAGTGACCCCAAGCATGCTGCCAAATTAGTTGCAAAGTGACTTAAGGACAAAAAAAAAATCTGTCCCTCTTTCCAAAATCATCTCCTTTCAGTTATTAAAACCTGTGATTGTTTTCTTAACAAGTAGTAATGACCAACAATTTTATTCTTATTTTAAATAAATAAATATCAGTGACATACCACATTTTCATTCAATCCTATCTCACCCCAATCTCACCTTTGACCAGTCTCCAAGGTCCAATCAAACTTTAGCAGTTCTGTTTCACCACTTTGTGTGGTTCTAATTTTTCACAAAATCTTCAAATGTTTGACGCCTCTCTGTCCATTAGCTGTACAAAATGTCAGGGGAACAAGCCACATGCTGTTTCAGTGTTTTTTGAACAATGCCTCAAAATGAAGGGAGATCAGAAGCTGGGCCATACAGTAAGATGTGTGGCAATTATTTTGTCCAGTTTTAAAGTATAGGGGGTGGCAAGTAACATTATGAATGATAATGTTAACATAAGCTCACTTCATCTCTCTTAAAATGCTACTTTTCTTTTTACATTCCTAGACAAATTATTATGGTCCTTTGCAAAATGTAGACATCTAAAAAAATAAAGTTTAGTAAATACTAGAAATCTCATTTTGGCTACACATGTAAACTCTGATCCAACATTAAACCTACTCATGGTTCTTTGGTTGGGCTATGTCTGCTTTGACTAAAACACTCAACACTAAAAGCACACAACAAGATAGCCTTTCTTGGCCTTAACTAAAGAACAAATCCTAAATAACCTGAACAGGTGAGCAGGGAATTGGCTTCCAGGCACAAAGAACCCATGGCCTTGGTAAATTACAGGCTCTTGATTATTAACAGATCTGCTTATTTGCAACTCTGAGCTAATTTTGACAAATCCATGTAGGCCTCTCAGTCATTATTAAAATTACCTAATTATGCTTGTGTTTGCAGATTGGCATCATTTTAGAACTTTACCCATAGAGCTGGGCACTCCCATAAGCACTGTTTAGGATTTACACGGCTTAGTAAATCAGCTCCTAAATTTACTGCCCAATTCTCCCTGCTGTTATCTATATAAGTCATGTCCCTCAGTTATCCACCTACTGTCTCAAGTGCTTCATTAATTAGTTTTCCAATAAGCACTCATTCATTTTATTAGCTTTAATATTTAATCGTGCTGCGTTTTAAGCACCCATTATGGTGGAAAACATGACTCGCAGCAAATTTTGGCTTAAAAGATAAGATAAATCGTTGCAGGTCATGCCCAAAACGTTGGATGGAGGAAATATAAGTATAAAATTATATTGAGGTCAAGACTAATCTATATTATCTTTGTGGGAATTTCTGAACAGTCGAGCTAACTGCTTTAGATTTTCTTCAAGAGTTTGAGTCATTGTGTTTTTACTACTATTTCCAAAAATACTCATCTCACAGAAGCGGAGGGGTGAAAGACAATATTGCCTCTTCCAACCTAACATCAGCCACAGCTGAAATATTTTAACGCTAGAATTTTTTAATTTATTTATCGATCAATAAGTTCAGATTTTTATCTGTGCATAAACTGAAGCAAAACTACAAATTAAAAAAAGCAATGCAGTATCTGTTTTTTGTTAATTAAAAAGTAATGCAAAACGTTATCAGTAGAGCAATGACTTATTTGCACAATAGTGACTTATTCACTCTCACACAGTTACATGTATTGACACCTACAAGTTGCCTATTGCCAAAGACTTGGAAGATCTGCTCAACAGTATCCCTGCAGTGCTAATAAGTAGGGAGCAAGTCTTCTTCTCGTAACTCTTCTTGTCTCCACCTACACTGTATCCAGCTGGTCTAGAGATCGAACTGGTGACCTTTATTTAAAGTACTGAAAAGTTGCCATGCATTTGCTTGTTTCCTAAGAAAAGGAGGAAAGTGCTGTGCATTGTGTAATACTGTTGAGTTTTAAAGTATTGTGCATAGGACACCAATTCATTTGCTGTGTATAAAGGGCCAAACATTAGGTAGCTAAATAAAAGTGTCAAGCATGCAATTGCCCATTTAGTCTTTTTATGTATCTAGTTTTAAGTTACTCTTTTTTTCATAAATATAAAAATAAATTGTGAACAAGTTAAATAAAATAGGTTTTACATGTTTGAACGTCAGAGGGAAATGGCACAATTTGTGCTCTGGTAGAGATTATTGCAAATGTTTTTCAATCAAAAAATAATAAAAAAAGAATATTTTCTTTAGTATTGCTTTTGTGCTAGAATTAAAAAGAGTGCTTCCTCCAGCCCTCTTGTAACCCAATCTGCTCCTCCTCCTTCCAAATCCTTAAGCTATGACAATGAACTAAAATCACAGGGGGTTTTATAATGGAAGGTCACAATATTCTCAGACCAGGGCAGAGGCAAGGCTCAGTTATGTCAAATTATATTGTGGCCTCTGGCAGGGCAAAACAAAATTACGTTGAGGATTGGACTCAGCTAAACCCTTGACTGTTGGTGGGCTTATGGTATAAAATCAAGATAAATCTAAGTAAAGGGTGGAGTATATACAGGAAAAGAATGGAAATCTTACATCTCTATATACAACACCACAGGCGCATAGTTACTCAGGTCAGCAGCAGGATTTTTTTTATCGTCTTTCTTTTATCTTTATCTTTTGTCTACGAAAATGCAAAGCGCTGAGTTCAGTATTATCATAGCTTATCAGTTATCATTGTCAAATAACTATCACTGTGAAAAAAATTATTTCAGAGTTTCTAAGCTAAGGAGTTGTCTTGAAAAGAAAAATAAATAAAATGTCTTTGAAGGAATGTGCATGATCTCTGCAGCCAGTTGCATTAACATCCCATAGAAAGTCTATAGAGTCCCAGGCCTGATGTCAGGTAAAAGCTATCACTCTCAAAGGGCTCCCTTCAAAGGGAAATCTTTGCATGTAAATTGCCCAACTAATGATAAAAAATCTTTGAAAGTGGCTTTATCTACACGTGGATCAGTCAAGAATCTTAGTGAGCTGTTTTGCTGTTATTCAGGATTTAAAATCAATTGTTAAACTATAGAAGATGAAACCAGCTTACCAGCTTTGAATTGTACTCCACTGTTATAAGCATCTATATTTTTCATCTCTTTTATTCTATGTGATACTGTAGGCATTAGTATGGTAACCACTGTGTAATAACAATGAACAAAAACATTTTCCAATTTCAACTCAAATCTGAAATAATTTTTAAAGTAAAATGCACAATAATTAGCAGATCATAATAACTTTAATAGCTATTGTTTGTATAGCATTATGACCACAAAGTACATCAAGGCCAAACCTCAAAAGGTCAGACCTAACAAATATTCTATTGTAGTTATTCATTGTGTTTTATAGTACACTTATCAGCCACTTTATCAGGTGCTATTTCAGGTTTGGGGCCCCTTTTTGCCTTTATTACTTTCTTAATTCTTCATGGCATAGATTAAAAAACAAGAGTAACATTTTACAGAGATTTTGGTCCATTAGGCAACATTTTTATCTAGTGTCTAAAGACATATTGATGGCACATTCTTGATCTTTATCTTTCATTCTACAACACGATGAATTGATACTAGGTGACTGTGAAGGACACTGAAGTACATTGCACTCCTTGTCACATTAAACAAACCAGTTTGAGATTATTTAAGCTTACCAGCATGGTGCAACATGCTGCGTAAAGTTGCCATAAGAAGATGGGTGCACTGAAAACACAAAGAGATGGACATGGTCACCAGGTTGGCAATGGCCCAAACTGTGTTAAATATCTCCTATACCATTACATTATCACCACAGGCCTAAATTTTTGATACAAGGCAGGATGGACCCATGGTTTCACATTGTTTATGCCAAATTTTGGTCCTACTATCTGAACATCACAGCTGAAACTTAGACTCATCAGCCAATGCTTTTCCAGTCACTTCTTGTTCACCTTTGGTGAGCATGTGTGAACTGTAGCCAATTTTCCAATTCTTATGATAAAATTTGCGACCAATGTGGTCATCTGTAACCCATCTGTTTGCAGGTTCAACATATTGAACATTTGGTATTTTACATACCATGGTTGTAACATGTGGTTAGTTCATCTCCTGTTGCCCTTCGATCATCTCGAACCAGTCTACCCATTCTGCTATTGTCTTGTGACATCAAAAAGATGTTAGGTGAGCGACAGTTCTTTAACACAACTGTTGCTCACCTGATATTTACTCTTTTTTGGATCATTCTTTGTAGACCCAAGAAATTATCATGCAAGGACACCTCAGTAGGTCAATGGCTTCTAAAATAATCAGACCAGCCCACCTGACACTGACATAGTCATCAGTGTGTTTATAATTATTTTATTATCACATATTTTATTGGACAGATAATGTCCTCCAATTTTGGAATAGACATTATTCCAAACATTTGTCCCGCAGACGTTACACTGAGGATAGAAATGTTTTGAGATGGAGTATGTTGTCTTTCATTGTATGTTATTACTGTATGAGGTTGAGAGCCTTCAATCGCTCAGCCCCTCATCTCTGGAACTCTTTGCCACAGGACATGATACACTCAGATTCTCTCACCTCCATCAAATTGCCCCATTAAAACAAACCTTTTTTCAGACAAGCATATTCATTTTAATCCTGGGACTGTAATGTTACCCACTGTCTGCTTGTATTTTGTTTTACTATGTTTACTGGGGGTTTTAGACTTAAGTCTTTCACTTATGTTTTGTATGGTGACACTGAGTTTCCTGAAAGGTGCCTTTAAATACAGTTTATTATTAGTATTTTTATTATTATTGTTCTATCTATTATCGTTATTATTAATGTTAAATAGCAGGTACGGTAATCTAAATTGACATGATTTCTTAAATACCTAAGCTGTTTGCAAATTCTAATGTTTCTTTGCCTATTTAAAGACCTTGTATACTCTTTTAGAATTGTTATTGTCCATATTTGTTCATCAATGTTTCTGTGTGCATATACATAGCACTGGCCAGGATGAGGTTTAAATAGAATAAAAATGACAGGTAACACTAAGAAAACAAAATGCAAACTTGTAAGACAAGTAAAATAAAAGTGTAAGACACGGACTATCTAGCTAGGCTGCTTAAGCAGGCTTTTACTATTGGTCTACATCATAGATGTTTAATATGATACAGCCAGCACTCTTTTATTGTTTTTATTATCTTCCTACTGTAGAATATCCCCCCTGAGGAAAATGCAAAAGCATTTGTTTTTCTTTCACATTTTTGGAAAGAAAGCTCTTAGCTCCCTATGTTATGTAATGAGCAGACTTTCTTGGACACCAGGATTTTACATCTCCTCAGTAGTTTACCAGAATTCTTTCATCTTTTTTACATCATCATTAAATGGCCAATAAAGTCACACCACAGAGACTAGCTGATTTTACTGAAATAATAACATTTATTTTATCTATTGACCCTGTTTTGATAAAAGCATTGGACCAGAATATTTTCAGATGAGAAAAGTGCATTCAAAATTGAAGAAAAGCGAGACAGAGTATCAGCAAACAGTGTTAGCAATCAAACAAATAAATATATATCCATTAATAGCACAAACTTTACCTTTGCTGTATTTATGAACAGCTTTTATTGTTTGAATTACCCTACGGCAGATGCAGATCGCTGCACGCAGGATATGTGTGGCATTATTCTTTTTAATTAGGAGGCTGATGTTTATAAGCCCCAAACAGTAACTCTAGATAATAGTTCATTCATGTCCAGTTAATCAAAATCCTGTTGGCAGATAATGGCTGCCAGGGGCTAAAGCAGGTTTGGAAAAATTTAATTAGCAAAGCCATGAATCTCCACTCGAAAAATGCTTGCTCAAGGGTGAAGAAGGACTTAACACAACATTAGGTTTGTGGTTGATTGGTTTAAAAGTGTAAAATGTCTTCTTTCAATTAGATTCAACTGTATAATGTCTATATTTTTAAATGATTAAGGTAACCACAAATAAACACACAGCTCTCTCTATGCTTGTTATTCATACAAACTTGAATATCTTTTTCTTTTATTATTTCAGGGCTTAAATATTGAACCTTTTGCACAGCCTAATACATCTTGATTTGGAATAATAGATGACAACAGACAGCACATCACAAAGGGCTAAACAAACAAGTAGGATGAAGACAAAGTAATTATGACAACGTCCAAGACAACAGCTCAAATAACTCAATGGCAAAAATAAAGCAAACAAAGTCAAATGAAAAACAGGACAGAAAATATACTCCAAGGTATTTGAAATCATAGTTATTCCTTGGTGGCTGGTGATATGAAAATATTGCATCATTAGAACTGGCTGACAATCTACCAAAGCAGCAAAATTACAACATTGTTTAAATTCAGACACATTCTGAAATTGTTAATAATCTTAATTGTTTAGGGAAACAAAAGGATAAATGCTAACTGAATGTATGTTCAATGTTTTTTTTTTTTCTTTTGTACTTTCACAGTTTATGGGAATGTTTTTTTTTTTTTTAAATAAACTCAACAGCCTTTGGCAACTTTGAAACTGGCCTGTCTATTGCATATGTTTGAAATGTACCATTTTCAAGCTTAGAAATGAAATGAAGTTGACTTTACATTATGCCAGTCCTGTGTTGATTTGTTTTTGTAAAAATCTATCTGGACAAAATGTAGAGACACAGTGTTCTTCAGAAGTAGGATTTTGCCCTTTTCATTTTGTCTACAGCTGATTAATGATCTTGCATAGGTGCATTATTTCTGTTTTACTTTACCTGAGAGTTGTTGATGTTCACTTTTAAAATTAAATAAATATTTTGGGTGAGGCAAAAAAGTTTTAAATATATTAATGTGTTTATTAAATTCCAGAGAGAATCCTCGCATGCACGGGGAGAACATGCAAACTCCATGCAGAAAGACCCTGTGCCGGGAGTCAAGCCCAGGACCTTCATGCTGCAAGGCAACAGTGCTACCAACCGTGCCACTGTGCAGCCCCAGTCATCAATTTGTCATGATTTGTGGGTGTTTTTGGTTTAATATTATTATTATTATTATTGATAGATTTTGAATCATGCTTCTGGTCATGCTTTAGTTTTTGTATTTTTGTTCATGCTTTGTCAAGTTAGGTTTTTGGATCTGGTTTTGCTTTAGTTTCATGTTTTTCTAGTTGTATTTCTATTAGTTTTTTATCCTTGGATTTCTGTTCTGCTCCAGCCACGTTTTGTTTTCTCCTGTTAATCAACGTTATTCGGTTCACCTGCACCTAGCTAATCTGTCTCCCTGTTTCACCTGGTTCACACTCCATAAATACACTTCTGTTCTGTTCATTCCTCGCGGAAACATTTCAAATCATGTCACCTCGTTTTTTGGATCATGCCATGCTTATCTCGCCTGCCATTTAAGGACTTTCCACAGTGTGTGTGGCATCATATGTTTTATTTTAGAATATGTCTCTGTACAGCTATTAAAATGCAGACTGTCATTGTCTTTTTTTAGAATAAGAATCAGAAGAATCAGAATCAGCATTATTGGGCAAGATTGTGTGCATAAACAAAGCATTTGAGTTTGGTTTCAAGCACTCACAGGATACAGACATTAAGTATATAACGCTCATCCCCATTACAGCGTGGAAGGACGGGTTCTTGTAGTTAGTCATTTCGTTCAGGCTCCTCCAAACTGCTGCTGAGTCTTTATCTGAGAAGTTGCTTTTTAGCTTCATGCTTTAGCTTCTCTTAGCTGCCATTATTCAGCTTGTTTCTTGCATACTTACACAGGGAATGGTCTCCACTGCTGTAAGCCTCTACTTTGGTCCGACACAGCTTCCTCAAATGTAAGTGAACCATGGTTTATTGCTGTATGTGTGAAAGGCACACGCATGCTCACAAAAAAAAGCTCCAAAAACACCCCAGTCTGTACAGTCAAACAGGCCTGTGATTCTGCCTGTAGGTTGAAATGAGATGAAGCAGATAGTGATCAGAGAGTCCTAACGCTGTCCAGTGAACTGCATGGTAAGCTTCTTTTAAGACTGTGTAACAGTAGTCCAGTGTGTTTGTGTCTTTGGTGGAACACATGCTACTTGTATTTTGGTAACTCATTTGAGAGCTTTGCACTATTAAAATTCCCAAGAACAATGATGAGAGAGTCTGGGTGTTTTTTTCTTCATGTCTGTTATCAGCTCAGCGAGCTGTTTTTCAGCCTCTAATGTGCAGGGTTGTGGTGGGATGTAAACACCGGCGGAAACAAATGAGGCGAACTCCCTCTGTGAATAAAAGGGTTTACTATTTATAAAAAAATGACTCCAAGTGAGAACTACGTCTTGTTTAACACTGTGACACCATACACCGACCTTTGATTATATAAAAACAGATTTTACCTCCTCTTTTTCCCAGAGAATTCCACGCCCGGTCCACTTGAAACAGCTGGAAGCCTGGCATCGGAAGTCGCTGTCTGGGATGTTTTCATTGAGCCAGCTTCCGTTGAAGCAGAGGGCAGCAGATCCAAGAATGTCCGAGTTTCTTGTGCTGAGAAAGAGCAGCTTTTTCGCCAGGGAGCTGAGTGCGCAGTCCCTGCCGACAGAGACTGACGAGCGTACTTGTGCATTTCCCTTAATCTCTGATAAATCCCACAAAGAGCTGCCGAGCGTCCAACCAGGATCTCAGAAAAACTATTTGGATCGATGAAAACTTGAAAGAAAACTGCTCAGAAAGGACTGCCTGATACTTAGCAGTTATAGACTCTGGTGAAAGTGACTGTAGCATAGCAGCAACATACAGTGCAAATACAGAAAAAAAAAAAACGAGTACGACCAAGCATAGAAACAAGGCAAGCCATCCGCAGCACCATCTTGGAATAAAAATAAAAATAATTATTTGAGAAATAGGAAGCGTTTAAACTGCAGTCACATCTAAAGAAAGGGAGTAGGTGCAATAAAATGATCATATAGAACCATTTGGTGCTGTTTACACTGTTTCCCTTTTTTCCTAACTGTTTTTATAACAAGATGGAAAATAATTATTGTGAACACTCTTTCACTTGGTTGTACAAGAGAAAAAAATATGTTTTGAATTCAGATCCATGTTTATTCCAAGCTGCCTTTTGGATAGACAAATGGAACCATAGCTCAAGCAAGGCCTAATGCACCATAGAGAGGGCATTAGAAACACATATCCTGTTTTATTAATGCAGTCAATACAGTCCATTAGGCTATAGATTTAAAAGCCACAGAGCTCTTCCACCTCCATTAATACTTTCCTTTGACCTATGGCATTTTTTTAAATAGGCCAAGCTGCTTTCTGTATCTAACATGTGGGACTGTTAAAGTATTTGCTTTTAATATTTTGTCATGGAATGTTTTAGAAGTCACAGCTCATGATGTCTAGGTGCATGGTTGGACCACCTAAGGATCTGAATGACAACTTCCAGGCAAGAAGCAGGTGAATAAGAAAATGAAGGATTTCTATTTAAATAGCTAAAAAAAAGTGCTACAGCAGAAAAACCAAAGAAACAAAACGCAGATTAGTTTCTGCCAGCACAAACTTAATAGAGAGGCAATCCAAGTCAACACAAGACCTTGACAAAGAGCACCTGAAAAGGTGGGACTGAACACGCTTCGGTTTTGCATGTATAAAAGCCTGTGCAAACTGAACTTCATGCAAAAAGCTGATCTACAAACCAGGTAAAAATCAACTTGTGTTTGTAAAATCAGCGGAACAGCAGGCGCAAACATATTAGCGTGTTTGCCTTCATGAATATGCAAAACATATGCTGCTCATCAGAACGCGCAAATGTATGGCAAGATAATATGCAAATGTAATTCCTTACCACCCACAATGACATTTATCAATCCTGATACGGATTACGGGTACAGTTTCTACATCTATTTTAGCATGTTTGAAAGGCCGGTGCAAACTGGCACACAAAAATGTCTGCAGTCATTGTGGCGAGAAGGAGGCATAGGTGTAAAGACAGATGACAGAGAGAGATCCTTCTGTCTCCTATCTTGTCAACATATTTTGACAAAAATAGTAGGGATATCATCAGCCCGGTAATGCTATTTTGGAGCTGCAGCATTACAATTCCAGCGCACCATCACTTTATGGGATGACACCGTTATGTGTGAAAGGCGCAGATTATGGTTGTATGCTGCATGTTTGCAGTGGGATTGGGTCAAGCAAGTCATAGTCCCGATTCCAACAATCTGCTTGTCACAAAATGAAAGCTGATGGCTTTCACAGGCTGGGTGTGTGTATGAGCACATGTGAAAGTCATCTTTTCCAGGTTTTCAAATGTTTTTAAAAAGTTTCTTATATTGTAATGTACCAGACAGAAGACGTTTAAAAAAAATTATTTTAGAAATACAGATTATGGGTATGATGATCAGGAAACCTCTACTAGAAAACACCAGAAATTCTGCAAAGGGAGGGAACAGGTTAGTGGCTGTTAAAGAGTCAGAAAATCTGATAAGGCTCAAAAAGAAAGTCATTAACTTTCTCAGGATCAGAATGGGAACGTTGATCCAAATGATAGGGTCCTTCAGACTGGTCTCCATTTCCAAAGAGCCACTCTTAGATGTGAACACAGTGAAACTCCTCTTGATTCTCCTGAGAGGGAGCGGAGAGTGACAAGTGAGGATGATGATGTCACAACAGGTAACTTTGAAGCAGAGCTTGGCTGTAGCTTTAATCGTCTCACTGCTGGCTGGCAATCCGTCAGAACTCAATCCAAAATCAAGCAGGCAAAATGAGAGACAGGAAGGGCTCATACACAAATAGGCAGAGATCAGCCTACTTGTCCAAGGGCTGGGCAAAACTCTGAGGGTGGGGCACAGAAACAAGGTCGTTGTCCAGAGATCAGAAGCTTGGTAGAAGTCAGCCAAGGCAAATCAGAGTAGACCAGGGCACAGAAACAATGTCGTAACAAGGAGATCAGGCAGGGACATGTAGGAAATGCTGCACATATACTAGCAAGAGCTTACAATAATCTGGCAAAGAACTGCAGGCTTAAGAGTGCTTAAATAGAGCAGCTCACAGGTAGGTAAAATGAGCTTATTGCAGGTGGGCATGGCATAAACAAAAAACAAACAGACACCAATCATGATATATGGCCACTCTGCTCTCACAAACTGTCTACGATGACAGCAGCACATGCAAAATTCTCATTTAAATACGGCTGTCCAAAACACTTTGCACCTGTTATCCATTGCGCATGCAATCTTTGTAGATCATCCACAACACACCCTCTTAGTGCATCCACTCCTTATTTGGAGTGCCCTTAGATATCTGAAAACTAACAAGGGGCAAGCTGTGGCAATTAGCAGGTGAAATCAGGGAGCAGAGAGCAAAACCAAACAAGAAGAGAGGCAAATACAAAGGTTTTAAAGAAGCACAAAAAACAAAACGACAAGAAAAAAATAGCAAAGCAAAAAAAAAAAAAGACACCACAAAAAAATAGGTCCCCCACTGTGCTGGGTACGTTTCTACTATTGATTTGATTTATGGCTCTTCAAAGGGAACTGAAAATGTACATATTTGAAAGAACAATCCATTTTATCCCTAATATAGTGTTAAATGTGTTAAATAATAATTTAGAAGCAAAGAGCACTCCTCCTCTCACCTGCTGCATGCAGGCTCGCAGGCAGGTCACACACAATGTAACACAGGTGTCTGCCGCCATGACACATGATAAAACAGTGAGCAATAAGCATGCGCTCTGTATGCTCATAACAACCCCTCCTTTCTGTTTCTGTATTCAGTTGCCTAAGGAATGCATATGATATAATTTAAAATGAAATGATATTGAAAAAGTAGAAAATGCAGTGCGTGCAGAGGATTAGAAGCAAGTAAAGTAGTAAAAAACAAAGAATGGCTCTCAGTAGCTGAGACTCGAGTCCCACCATTCAAGGTAAACAGCTGCTCAAAACAATCGATCATTTGTTAATGTCACATCACTAGTCTACTGACCCATGAACCGTTCATGTGTTATCATTTTGAGAAATTAATTTTGTTAAGACATCAGGGTTATTGGTACAGTGTTAATGATTTTGAAGAAAATAGTTTTTTATGTATTTAAAGAGCGAGACTTAGGCTAACTTAACTCTTCGAGATTTGTAATGTCCAGAGGTTTGGTGATGAGGGGACAGGATCATGATTATGATGACAGATAATACCTCACTCTCAACAACTCAAACCAGTGTAAAAGTCTCTTGAATTTTGCATAAAAGAAACCATTCCTTAACAGGATTTGACTGAATTGAGGAATGAATATAACAGTTTATTCTGTCTCATCTTTGAGGATTAGTACAGCTGTCAGGATGTGACATTTTGGACTTTTGTTTGTGGTTTTGTATTGTTTTCTTTTCGTCCAGGTGTTTCTAGTTTGGGTTTTGCAGTCTATTTCCTTTTGCCCCCTGTTAGTTTTGTTCCCTCTACCGCCTCCTAGTGTGTGTTGTGTTTCTCTCCTCTCGTTTTCAGCTTCCTAGTAGTTGCTCCTTTTTTTAACTTTGTGATATTATTATTATTATTATTATTATAGTCTTCCTTGGATTCTTTAGTATAGTTCCTCATTCGGTATCTCTGTGTTTATTTATGGTTAGGTATTTGTTCTCTTTATGGGCTCTTTGTTTGTTCTTAGGTTGTTGTTGCTGTTCCTATGTTTCCCCAAGTTCTCTGTTTACTTTAGTTCAGGGTTATTCTAGTTTTCTTATGCTTCATTTGATTATTTATCTTTGTCTATAGGTTTGCTTGGTCTGTGTTATTGTTTATTAGTCACTTCGCCTATGCTCAGTCTTTGTATTTGTTTCACCTGTTCCCTTTGCCTCCCTGCTTCCATGTTGCACCTGTTTCCTGTTTCTTTGATTTTGTGCCTTTTGTTATCCCTCAGTATATTAGTTAGTCTGGTTTATGGGTTCAATGCTGGTTCCTTCCGTTCACTACCCTCGACTATGGTCTAAATATTACCATGTTTCCAGCAGAGTCTACTTTTGTAAGTTTTGGATTTTGATTTATTGTTTGTCTCTGCAGTGCTTTTGCTTCATTTTTGAAACCCTTTGGAAATTAGGCTGAAGACTTTTACAACATGCTGCTGCCAAGCTCTTGTCTGCGCTTTGGTCCACCTCAAACCCAGAACGTGACAACAGCAAAATGAGAGATAGAGAGCATGAATAGACCACTAATTACGTCATGAAGTTCAGCCGTCTAGTGCCATAGTAAAAGAAAGAATCTTAACACATTTTACAACTGTACTGTAATAGCATGATGAGTTATTGATTTTACAATTAAGCTTTTATTATTAGGTAATACAGTGTATTAACTGTATAAATAACGGAAAGCTGCACTGAATAAGTTCCATTAATTTACTTTTAAGGAACTTTCCACAATGTAGAAACGGAGCAAAAACAGGCAATAATAAAACATAAAAAATAAGTAGACAAAACAGTTTTGTAATAGTGTAGTAATTGTGTTGCCATGATATAAAACATTCCTAAATTAACGATCTTAAACAAGTAAAATGGTGACATGTGGTAACAACCCTAAAAATCATAGGGTAATATATAATAATGAATTCAAAAATATGCATTGCAATTAGCTTTTCCTATATGTTGCTTAAAAAAGCTGCAATTCGTTCCTTATATTCACAAAGCTATCTATTTCAGAGTAATGTTGTTACAATTGTATTGATTTGTTATCTGGAAAAACTTGAGGCAGTTTTCATCAAGAAAAAACATGACGGTGGTGATTGTGTCGAGTTAGTTTTGTTTCATCCCAGTACCACTGACCCAACATTTACAGGCAAAATGATTACCAGAAAGTATGTCTGAGTTTCTGTGTCCATGTAACATGCAAGAACAAGGGCTTTTTTTACAGTTGAATTTACTGCTCTTCTTTCTTTATGAGAGATCTAGTTGCCACTGTAAATCTTTGTTAGTTAATTAAAACTCCTGGCGTGGATCGGATATTTGTGTCCAACCCTGAAGTAATAATTAAGGTTCATGTTTTGTCAGATTGTCTTAGTAATTATTCCTGTATATTTCATGTAAGGACAATTAGGATTTCAAGATCAACTCTTCAATGTATCAAGTTAGAGCAATGCAAAACATCTAATGGACATTTTGTGCCTCATAGACCCTATGAATATTAACTGGAACATATTTAGACAAATCCTTTTCACAGATTATTCAAAGAAAATTGTCTGTTATTCCCTGCTAATATTAAATTGATTAGTCAGTCTGTAGTAATAAAAACAATTACTAAAAAAAAAAAACAATTACCCAGAATTAATGGTCTCATTAATTTAGGGAAGCAAAAAATATAAATGCTAATTGAATTTATGTTCATCAATACTTTTTCCCATTTTGTGGAAGCGCGTATATATTTATTGCCTCAACTTTTAAACTAACTAAATTGTCTCAAACTGTTATGGAATTGCCCTATATATGGTGGGTTTGAAATGTATTATTTACAATTTTATTTACAAGTTTCAAATTTAGATTGACTCCAAATTGCCAGTCCTGAGTGTTTCACTCTTTCAACCTCCAAACATTGACTTTCTTACAAGTACTTGTGATATAAAACTCCTTCAAGACTATTTTATAAAATGCAGTTAAATAGTGTTATTCTATGTAATAAAGATTTTGCCATCTACATCCCCCAAAATGTCTACCACATGTCATTTATGTCTGACATAAGGCATGGATGTTTTATGTTAGCTTATGCATTTTTCAGAAGTACAGTAGAATTGCCTGTTTCAACCAAAGATGAACTGCAATGGAGAAAAAAAAACAAAAAACTTTCTCATTTTCCACACCTAACAAAACTGACATTTTAGTTGTGTGGCCATGGAGTCTATTCTTACTCACATAAACATCATGTTGCTCATAATGATGTACAGGTGCAATGTCACACCCCCATTAAATAGATCTCTATTGAGAACTTGATCTTCTTTTCTATTCCTCTGGATTTTATCGTGATTCCCAGGACTAGGGCAGAAAAGACAGATAAAACAAAAAGATAAGATTGAGAAATTCTTTCATTCACCACCATGTTAGAAATAGGAAATTAATTTACTCCTATTACTTGTCCCTTTTAGAGGCAACAAAACAAAAAATGTGGACTGTAAGTTGAATGCATTCTTTAGACATCTCATACAGTGAAAAAAGTATTCACCCTCTCTACAGATTTTTTCTGCTTTTGCTCTTTTGTAACAATTAAATGTCAGCTCATCAAACAAATTTAGATATAATGCAAAGATAACTTGAGTAGATACAAAATGCATTTTTTAAACAATGATTTTATTAATTAAGAAAATAAACAGCTACCCAAACCAACCTGGCCTGATGTGGAAAAAGTAAGACCCCTCCTAAACCCAAAAAGTTGTTGTGCCTGCCTTTGAAACAACAGCTGCCATTCTGATAACTGGCAGTAAGTGTTTTACATCGAGGAAGGTTGACACGATCATCTTTGTCAGAGTATATCAATTGGACTGGTGTCCTGACTTTGACTAAACCACTCTAAAGCCTTTATTTTTGTTCGTTTGTTTGTTAGTAGCCATTCAGAGGTGACTTGCTGAGGTGCTTTGGATCATGACATGCTGCAAATACCAAGTCCGGTTTCACTTAAGCTCATTAACTTATGGCTGGTTCCTTTAGGGATTTTCACAACACTATCACCACCATGTTTGACGGTCAGTACCATGATCTTTTTTTAGAATACTATTAGTTTTAAAATAGATGCAATGTGATGCAAAAGGATACCTTTTGACTATTGTAAGACAGCCTTTGTGTTATTTTTGGTCAGCAGTGGTTAGCGCTTGGAGCTCTCCTATGAGAGATATTTCTGGCAAGTCTCTTTTTTATTGTTGAGTTATTAGCACTAACCTTAACTGAAGCAAGTGAGGTCTTCAGTGCTTTAATTTTTCTGAAGTCTTTCTTGACCTCCTGGATGAGTCTGGACTCTTTGTTTATTTTTTGTAGGACTGCCACTTTTGTATAGGTTCACAACTAATGGCTCTCACTGAGAGATTTTCCTCTGAAGGGTTTCCAGTGCTTAACCAGCCCTGGCTAAGCACTGAGAACCCCACAATTACTTTTTCATACAAAACCATACTGGTTTGGACTGTTTTTTTTTTTCTCTTAAGAACGATCATTTAATAATTGTATTTTCTATTTAATTATGTTATGTATTAAAATTTATTTGATGAAGTGTGACAAAAACAGAATAACAAAAAAATGAAGAAATTTGTAATGGTGTAAATACTTTTTTACAGCATTGTTGCATTCAGGTGTCAACAAATAAATCAGGGATAACATTTTGCAAGCCTTCCTAAACACAGATTGGGAGATGGCTAAGGTTTGACCCCTAACAGTTTCTCACAAGGTGAACATGTCCTCCCTACCATGTTCATCCAGTAGCCCCATACATCAGCACTGACACTGGAAAATTAATGTCAGAGAGATCCATAGCTCAGTAGTGCCACTGATGGCATCTTGTTCAGTGGTCAGACACGGGAAAGATTGGCTAAGTTCATCCTTCCCACAGTGTTTGTATTATCAAAAAGATGATATAATGCTTCAAAGCCTTTGACTGTTCTCGTCAATAACGCTAAACGCTGATGATTCATTTTCCCCAAATTGCTTTTCATTATATACCACATATTTTCAACTTTATTTATAAATATTTTGTATATTTTCAAGGTCATTGCTAATCGTTCTCAATCATTCTGCAATAAAAATAAACTCAGATGAATGGTGATTATGATAATATCTTTTTTATTATTTTGCATATGACAGACTTGCAGTGCGAGGTTAGAAAAAACTGAAGCAATAATATGAGCAATTCTTGGAGCTCCCACACTCCCACCCCTCTGTTTTAATCATGGTATCATTAATGAGACATTACAGATAGGTCTTAGAGAGAAACAATTTATCATGTTACTTGATGGGTCACAAACATGATGAAGCGATTAAAAACTAATGTTTTGTTAATGATCATTACCATTCAAGAATTCAGCAGCATTTGTGTGCCCCTCACTGTTGTTCATTTTGGACAGTCATATGTAAAAGGTTTTGATTTTAATGTTATTCATATAACTTAGAATATCTACTAATACATTTATTCATTCATCTTGTATACCGCTTATTCAATAGTGGGTCACGGGGGAGCAGTCTACAGGTTGGGTACGTTGGGTACACCCTAGACAGGTCGCCAATCCATTGCAGGGCCACTTAGAGACATATAGGGCAAACAACCATGCACACTCCCATTCGCACCTAAGGGCAATTTAGAGAGATCAATAAACCTAACAGTCATGTTTTGGACTGTGGGAGGAAGCTGGCGTACCCAGAGAGAACCCTCGCATGTACGGGGAGAACATGCAAACTCCATGCAGAAAGATCCCGGCGAACCCACAACCTTCTTGCTGCAAGGCAACAGTACTAACAACTGCTCCACCGTGCAGCCCTAATAATAATTCGAAATGAGTTCTAGTTTGCCAGTCTGTTTTTTATTATTTGCTTAATATTATGTTCCTATTGCCCTGAAAAGTTTTTTTTTTTTTTCAAATTTTGCATAATATGCAGAGCTGTGGAATACATTTACATGCACTTTATTAATTTTTAATTTAGGTCTTTAAAATACATTAGGCCCATTCCTTTTTAAGGGTGAAATAAAAATACAAAATATCTAGAATAAAAAAAATGCTAATTTATTTATTGTCAATTTTCCTAAAACCACACAAGCCAAATTAAAATTGTAATCAAAATTATATTTTATGCCTACACACACTAATGACTGGATATTTGTCTTTTAGCGTGGGGTTGAAAAAATACCAGCTTTTTGTAACAACAATAAAGATCCTGAGATCATTTTGGCTGGAGAGTTTGATGATTCCTCGTCGTACTCGTACTCGTACTCAAAATTAGTAGAGCTCATTTAAATTAGCTGATTTCCTGCATCAGACCTGGCTTCTAAGCACGGTTCATTATGTATCAACCATCTGACCCCTACTATTATTCTCTGTTAAAATAAAAGCTGTTATGACAGGGAGCAATATAGGAAGAACCAAGATGCAAGCCTATCAGAATTGAAAGATTCTGGAACACCAGTGTTGCTGTTTATGGTGAAGAATGTTCACTTTACAAGGACTGTCTTCACAATAGGCTTTTAAACACAAGAACACTGCACCAACTGTGAAGCATGCTAGTGGTAGAGCAGAGAGTCTGTATCACTGCATTGCAAAACATTGATGAAATAATGAAGATATGCTACAACCAAATCCTTCATCTTTCCATGAAATCAACAGCTAGTCCTCCAAGATTTTAACACAACCAAGTGTTCAAACAGAACAATGAGTCCAAATACATATCAAAACTGGTTAAGTTTCTGGAATGGCTCTGAACTCAACCGTATTGAATACTGTGAACTATACTTAAAATAAGTCCATATAAAAATTATTTAAGGACCTTGCTCATTGTTGTAAAAATAGTGGTATCCAATCCAAATATTAGAGGGGGGGTGTGCACATTGCCTTTCAAAAGTATCCATACCCCTTACATACTTATACACTTCATCATGTTAATATCACAAATTTCTTCGTATTTTATTGGGGTTTTATGGGATAAAACTACAAACAGCAGTGCATAATTATAAACTAAAAGAGAACTGGGACATGACTTTAAAAATATTTTACAAATAACATTCTGTGTAGTGTGCATTTATATTTAGCCTCTGAAATTTTTACACAATCTTATTTTCAAAATAGCTCAGTCAGATCTGACAGAGAGTGATAGTTTTCTTGTTTTGCCGCATGGTTTCAGTGGAACATGGGTCTTTTTGTTGGTCTGACAAAATTTTAAAAAGTTCATGGGGTTATGAATACACCATTTACCTGAGATTGTATATATTGTAGAACTGTGTGGATTGAAAATTCTTAATGAATCCAAATCTTTGTACCCAACTTAAAAAAAAAAAGTTCCAACCTGAACGCTGAACAGTTCAAATGCTCAATTAAAAGCCCTTAATTAATATGATATTCATGCCCAGGATAAATGTATATAAATCTTTCCTGGCACTGTGGAAATAAGTTTATACACTGAATGTTTTTGAAATGATGATATACCACAAGGGCTTTACAATGTGATAAAATATAGCCATGAAGGGCTACAACAAACAGCAACAGTAAGTTTCTATGCTGATAATTTAGTGAGACAACTGTAGCTCTCGTACAAGGCTTTCTGTATCATTTTAACTTATCTGGAAACTTTACCTCATCTGGAGTATGATGGGGTTTCAGATAAGTAATCAAACACATGTAAGAGCAGCAACTCCTTACTAATCAGTCTAAAGCGTTATCATTAGACATATCTCTGCATAACTAAATACTAATGCGGCTGATTGCCTTAAAATGTATTCTACATCCTTTTAAATTTATCAATAATTATTGGTATTGCTGGATTATAAAAATGTAATTTCTTGTGTGTTTTTTGTAAAGAGTATTTCTGTGTGTGTGTGTGTGTGTCTCCTCTTGCATTTAAACCAGTAACAGAATTTTTTCCCTTCCCATCACTTTAAAATATGCTCACAAGTCACTTGCTTCAGCATGGATCAATAATGTGTCCACTACCACTGATTAACACTAACCCATTGACATGAAATGTGCGGCCTGATTACTGATGAGTAGCCCCTCAAACTGACATACATTATGTGTTTCAAGAAACAAGTATGTGGCATGCTTGGGAAAGGAATAGGCAACATTCCAGCCTGCAGTAACCTTGATGACACCCTTCATTACTATGTGCAGGCTGACATCCTGACAGGAGCATGCAGCACCAGATGGAGGGGAGGGACACAGCACCATTCTCTACCTCTGCTGGGCCATGCTAGATTGGCATCTGGAAGGAAGCTTGAAAGGTAAAGAAAGAAAGAGGACAGCAGTCTCTTTCATGCACAGCTTGACCAACACTGCTCTGGCTCAGCTCTGCAAGGCTGCCCTCGTCCTTGCGCTTCCACAGCAGGATGCCTAAACTTTGGCTTAACCTTGCTATATGAAGAACCCTATCCGTCTACTCTTTATGCATTAGTAGAACTACCCCCATAAGTCCTGTACAGTTTATGAACACCCCACCACCCACGAAAGCAACATTAACATCTTCAAGCTTCACATTCATTTTTTTTTATAATAGGCTACTAAAAATGTCTTAGAATTCTCTAACAATACAAAGAAAACTGTCGAACAGTCTGGTTAAAAAATACAGTCATTGTGTACTGATCAAAGGTGGCATTGCCAGCAAGTCCCCTTTAAGGACATTGGCAGTTAGCACAGGGCCTCCCAGCCTCTTTGTCTTTCTGGCAGCCCTTTGATGAGAGCCCCTCGGGTGATTCACTCTTACTTACAGACGTGCACAGGGCTGTTAAGAATTGGATCAAAACAGATTGAGCAGAGGTTGAATGCTCGGCAAGGAAGAGCAGAGAGGGGGATTAAAATGGGAGATAGATGGAGGGGATAGTGATGTAGTTTGTTTAAAAAAAATTAAATGGAGCATGGGACAGGAAGAGGGTGACTGAAAACATTGATATACCTAGTCCCATTTAGCAGTCTATTGTTGTCAAAGGAAAATACAAAAGGTCACTGCATTTGACACCCTTTTTGTCCTTGCGTGGCCAACATAGAGTATGCAATTAACTTGTCAATTTGGGCAGTGAATCGGTCATGCTCATCTCTGCATGGTTATATCAGATATAAATACAGATGAATCCCTGCCCTACTTTTACTTAGTCCTAACAGTTTTACATGCACTTCACCAGTCTCTAGTATTGAGTACTGAATTAATGGGGCTTGTTTCTGTGGCTTGCTGCCATGACTTTGGACGTAAACCTCTGGTTTTATATTCAAAATGTTTGAATTTCTTTCTCAGGTCTGCTTAATGATAATTTATCAACACAGCGTTCTTGTTACAATGAGTGTAGCGGTGAAGAAATGAACAACAGATCTTTATCAATTGACAAAAAATGCAGTAAAATTAGCGGCTGCACAGTACTTACAGTAATTTTGTTTGTACCCACTCTTCAACTGACAATGGAGGACTACCGTCATTCAGTTACTGTTAAAAGCAAGGTATTCATTTATATTTCTTTATTTTGCACATTTTTCAGCTCTTTTAATTTTTTTCACAGGCTTGCAATCTACTTGTTTGTTTCAATTTTCAATTCAATCAATTAAATTTAGTTTATTTAAATAGCACCAATTCACAATAAATATTTTCTGATGGCACTCTTTGTCTGTAAACTGAATATATCAGAACATGTTATTCCCTTAAGCTCTAAAATAGAAGAGATTTAATGCAAAGTTCTTTAAAATAAGATAAAATAGTCAGTGTTTTTCCATAAGTAACATAAAAAGTGTCACATTTGCAAATAAAATTACGTTACCTCTATTTTATTTAATGAAGAAAGATTTTGATCATTAGAGTGAATGCAGTTTCTCAGCTTTGAGCATTATATCTTATAACTGTATACATTTTTAAGAAGCATTAATGAATTTTCATTTTAGCATCATGGAATAGAAGGTTATTGATATGTGCTGTCAAACATGCACACAGACTGCATCAACCTGATAGGTTTTTGAAGTGACATGTTATGGAAAACCTTTTTATTTATTTATTTTTTCCTGGCAATAGCTGCCCACAGGGTTATGTAATACAGTGCCTTAGGAAAGTATTCGGCCCCCTTGAACTGGTCAACCTCTTGCCACATTTCAGGCTTCAGACATAAAGATATAAAATTCCAATTTTTTTTGTGAAGAATCAACAACAAGTGGAACACAATCGTGAAGTGGAATGAAATTTATTGGATGTGTCAAACGTTTTTAACAAATAAAAAACTGAAAAGTGGGGTTGGCAATATTTTTCGGCCCCCTTGCGTTAATACTTTGTAGCGCCACCCTTTGCTGCAATTACAGCTGCAAGTCGCTTGGGGTATGTCTCTTATCAGTTTTGCACATCGAGAGACTGAAATTCTTGCCCAGTCTCCCTTGCAAAACAGCTCGAGCTCAGTGAGGTTGGATGGAGAGCGTTCGTGTACAGCAGTCTTCAGCTTTTTCCACAGATTCTCGATTAGATTCAGGTCTGGACTTTGACTTGGCCAGTCCAACACCTGGATATGTTTATTTGTGAACCATTCCATTGTAGATTTGGCTTTATGTTTTGGATCATCGTCTTGTTGGAAGATAAATCTCCATCCCAGTCTCAGGTCTCTTGCAGACTCCAACAGGTTTTCTTCCAGAATGGTCCTGTATTTGGCCCCATCCATCTTCCCATCAATTTTGACCATCTTCCCTGTCCCTGCTGACGAAAAGCAGGCCCAAACCATGACGCTGCCACCACCATGTTTGACAGTGGGGATGGTGTGTTCAGGGTGATGAGCTGTGTTGCATTTACGCCAAACATATCGTTGTCGCCAAACAGTTCGATTTTGGTTTCATCTGACCAGAGCACCTTCTTCCACATGTTTGGTGTGTCTCTTTGAGAAATGGCTTTCTTCTTGCCACTCTTCCATAAAGGCCAGATTTGTGCAGTGTACGGCTGATTGTTGTCCTATGGACAGGCTCTCCCACCTCAGCTGTAGATCTCTGCAGTTCATCTAGAGTGATCATGGGCCTCTTGGCTGCATCTCTGATCAGTCTTCTCCTTGTTCGAGATGAAAGTTTAGAGGGATGGCCGGGTCTTGGTAGATTTGCAATGGTCTGATACTCCTCCCATTTCAATATGATTGCTTGCAGAGTGCTCCTTGGGATGTTTAAAGCTTGGGAATTTTTTTTGTATCCATATCCGGCTTTAAACCTCTCCACAACAGTATCTCGGACCTGCCTGGTGTGCTCCTTGGTCTTCATGATGCTCTCTGCGCTTTGAACAGAACCCTGAGACTATCACAGAGCAGGTGCATTTATACGGAGACTTGATCACACACAGGTGTATTCTATTTATCATCATCAGTCATTTGAGACAACATTGGATCATTCAGAGATCCTCACTGAACTTCTGGAGTGAGTTTGCTGCACTGAAAGTAAAGGGGCCGAATAATATTGCACGCCCCACTTTTCAGTTTTTTTATTTGTTAAAAAAGTTTGACACATCCAATAAATTTCATTCCACTTCACGATTGTGTCCCACTTGTTGTTGATTCTTCACAAAAAATTAGAATTTTATATCTTTATGTTTGAAGCCTGAAATGTGGCAAGAGGTTGACCAGTTCAAGGGGGCCGAGTACTTTCGCAAGGCACTGTATGCATTCCTGGAAAAGAGCAGAACCAGACCAAATCAAGTAGATCATGCTGAAAGGCTCAAAAATCAAATTGTAAGCCAGTGTTTTGGTATGTGGATATGGACCATAAAGAATATTTATAATTTAAATGTGCTCAGTTTCTTTAGTTTTTAATAGGGTTTGGTCTTCATGGCCTGGAGGCTCTGGATTTACACAGTACAGGGTAACAAATGAACAATTTGTGTAATTGTCATATTTTATTGTTATTTTAATCATTTCGGCAGTTTTTGACTTAGATGGTTAGCATAGTGATCCTGTATGAAACTGTTCTAGGTGTGTCAACACTTTTTTTTTAAAAACTATCCGCAGGCTTAGTTGAAAGTGGGTCCCAAAAAATTAAACTTGGGGCCTGATACAACTTTGGGTTAGCCCTGGTATATGACACATATGATAATAAAGGACCCTGTACACAATATGAAACTGCACTCTCTCAGTTTTTTGCTATGTTTGTTCACATTATGGTATGTCATTGTATCATTATGGGCGGCAGCAATGGATCCTGGCCGTTAGTGCTGCAGCAAGAGAAACATATTAGACCTGCTGAATTTAGTGGCAGATGGCAAAACTGTGTGCTCTCCCAAGAGAGAGCAGCCAGCTGGCCTCTATGCCTCTGTGACTTGGGTGAGCAATAAAGTTGCTACTTTATGTACATAGAAATGATTATAAGGCAATGTTTTTTTTCCCTGCTTCCTTCTGTGCACTTTTGTACACTGAGTCATGTCATAAATTTACCAAATGGAACCTTATTTTGTATGTTTTTTTATTGTATAATAATGTTGTTTAATATGTTGCATATCTCAATGGTATGAGGAGGTCAAGTGAATTGAGTGATTGGTGTTGGAAAAATGTCCACCATTACTAAAACTGTAGAGAAAAACTATTGAACAATAATAAGTAAATTGGCAACTTCGAAAACCTGAAAAAATGTACACTCTGTGATTCATTTAAATGCTCCCCTCTCCATAGTGCGTGCTCTGAATAGGAAGCTGTGACTAAGCCAGATGCAAAATATTTGTTTCCAAGCCTGTCAGGTGCTATTTTAAAATTGTCCATTACTAATGAAATAGACATTTTATGTGGGAAGTATTGAAATGATTTGCTTTTCCAAATGATTATCATGACTTATTAACAAGCCTTTCACAAACAATACACTGTGTTGGAATCTTGGTTCATCACATTGTTTGGGTGAGCAGTAAAAGACAAAGTTATGCTACCTCAAGTTGGTTTTTTTCACTCACTCACTCACATAGCTGTTGAGGGCAGCTAAAGTCTATCCTAGCAGTCGGGAAGTGGGGCAGCAGGGGCTAGTGACAGGTTATAACAGGGACAGGTCATCAGTCCATTCTCCAACAAAGAGAAAGACCTATGGGCGATGGCAATTAGGTAACAGGTAACAAGTAATTTATTTGTTTTATATATATTCAGAATAAATAATGAAACTGGTGTTTTTTCTTATCAGGAAGATTTCTGGGAAGTTATGTCTTCATGCCACATAGTTATTGTTTTAATATATTTTCTTTAGTTTTTACATTTTTAAAACATTTTTTAATCTTTTTTTATCTCTTGTTTTCTTTTTAAATTGTATTGCGTTGTATTTTATCATCTCTTTTTCACTTTTATTCTTTCTTGTCTTAGCACTGCCAACATGTAAAGCACTTTAAGCACCAGTTGGATTGTTCTAAAGTGCTATACAAATAAACTTTGGATAAATGATTGATTGATTGATTGATTGATTGATTGATTGATTGATAACTTCTTCATTTATTGGGGATCAAATAAAAGATATTATTTCCAGCCTTGTGTCCAGAGTCTCCATAGTAACCAACTACTGTACTGGCCATTGGGTGTCAGTCATCCCAAGCCCTTCCAGGACCACCTTGGGTTTTGGCTCAGTCTGTAGCAGTATGTCACCTGCCAGCCCACAAGTACATCCACCTGGATTACGATGTGTTGCTTTACAGTCTTTCAAATATACAAATGGCAGACTGTTACTTGTGGGTATACATACTCTATATGTATTTGTAGCTGTAAACAAACCTTTCTTTTCTTCAACAGATGAACATAAGCTGGAGAAATCTGTGGTATATTTATTGTATCTTTTTTTGTGTGACCCCACTCTGCCTCCTCAGCGGTTGGCTATGCAGTGTCTCCTCCATGGCAAGTCATTTCTATTCTTTCATGTCTTATAAAGGGTTATTAAATCCTCTATGGAAGACTGAAAAAACCCTTGCATTGTAATGCATGGAGCCTAAAATAAATGTACTTTTCTTGGAACAAGAAAGGCTGCAAGCTCATATGCCACTGTTCTCTAACCTGAGTTCACCCAACAAGAATTTTTAATGTGCTGTGAGAAGAAACAGAAGTAAACCTACACATGGATTGGGAAAATAGTTAACTCCACACTGAAAGTCTCCAGCTGAGATTTAAACCAACACCTTCCATCAGTGAGGCACCTAACAATATTTCCAATATGCTGCTCCAAATGTTTTACTTTGTATTTTTTTCAAATGTTTTGCTGCATATTATCTTTCTACAATAAGGCAAGGCAGGTTTATTTTGCATAGAATATGTCTGTGACAAGACAATTGTCAGTGCTTTACATGATGAAAACATAAGAATAGAAAACATAGAAGAAATGTATATTGCAGTGTCATAATGAAGGAAAGTAAAGAAAAGTTGGAGGAGAGATTAACATGTATGATGTTCAAGTTAATAGTTTAAATAGAACAGCAAAGGCCACTCTAGACAAATGGTTTTTAACCTTAATTTAAAAGAACTCTGGTGTTTCAGCTTTTTTGCTGTTTTGTGGAACTTTTTCAGATCAGTGGAGCATGAAAACTGAATGCTGCTTCTCCATGTTTGGTACTGATTCTGTGGATGCAGAGTATTTGAAGCAGCTTGATGCAAACTTAAAGCAGAAGGTCTGAGGGGTCTGAAAGGCTGATACAACAACAACAAATCTTTAATTTATTTTGGTGCTAAGCCATTCAGTGATATATAAACTAACAGAAGTAAAGTCTATCGTCTTAGATGCAGGGATCCAGTGTAAGGACTTTAGCATGGGGCTCATGTTCTCTATTTTCTTAGTTTTAGCTCTCTCTCTGTCAAAACACACCTGAAAGTCAAGGGATAAAGATCTTCTCCCAAGCAGGGCTTAGCCACAAATGAGTAGTTTGGCTTTGATGCTTGCTAGGCCTGGCTGAATGGTTCATTCTTACTGGATGTGATTGCATTTGCCACTTGCAAATACACAGGCTCAGGGCATTAACTATTGTTGTATGTTATGAATTACTGGAAATAATGGGTTTAAGTGCAGTGATGTGTTTTATATTAAGGGCCCATTAAGCGATAGTTAAACGTTGATGACCTGTAACATTGAAAACGATAAAGAGAATCCTACAGCTTTGACATGAAAATTAGCACCTTTTTATTTAATTGCCACTAAATATTTTTGCAAGTCTGTAAATGTATGAACTGGAAGCACATTTGCTCTCATTTTGACACATTTACTATTTTCTCATCATGACTTACTTCTGTGAAATAACCACAGACTAATTACTTGTCCTTCAACTCATTATTTGTGTTCCCTGATATTCTTCTCAGTGGCATGCAAAATAAGGCCAAAAGTATGCCCACTGATTAGTGTCACATTAACTTGGCACCTTTCTACAACAAGGTGGGCATGCCATCCCAATGAATTAATTAATTACTATTTGCCATTTGGGAACCATTTAAATGTGTAAAAATGTGGCTGGACCAAGCAAGGTTAATTGGGCATTTAGCTCTCAGAGCTCCCCTCAACACCCAGAAGGAGCCTGTTTCTGTTTTAGGAACCGGCTTCTAATAGAGATGGCACAGTGACCCTTGCAATAGATAACATGAGGTCTCACATCTGATCTGATGTATGCATATGAATCCCTCTTCATAATCTCATTCCATCCTGCATTCTTTGAGAAGTTGGACAAGGCTGGAGGTATTACTGACTCGTGTTTTGAAACTGTAGTGATGTTCCATGTGTGTTTTTTTCTGCCCTGACAGAGACAGATGGGACTGGGAGCCACCATATTTACCAGAGGAAGCGGTTTATAGAATATTATCAGGGGTTTCTCAGTTTTTAAAATACTAATTTCAAGTCACAATCATCAATCTCAACATTGCTTGTCCAAATCAAGCAGGCTAGAGAGCTAGTTTGTGTTCACAAAGAGGAGTGTCATGCTATGCCAACCTAAGGCCTCTGAGACAAAAAAAAACACCAACAGCAGCAGGAAATAAAATAAAAATGGAAGAGTAAAACTAACATAAATTATTACTTAAATAGTGTGCCCCGTTCTGTCACTCACACAGTAAAAATAGGACAGTAAAACTGGTGGCCTGGTGTTGTTGAAATGCCTTTGAAGATTGTGTGCAGAAAAAGATATTTAAACAGCATTTTACATCCGGTTTACTGTGCCCATTTGGTGTAACTTTGATTAAAATGTTATTCAAACTTTGAAAATAAATCCTAGAAATGCCTTGAAGAGTCATGTCCATTCTATTATTTAGAAATTCATTTTGGTTTGATCACAAGTGAAAATAAATAAATAAATAAAAAAATAAACACCTTTTTAAAGTTATTTTCTTTGTTCAAGTATTACTACTTAAGTTGAATTTAAAATAACAATACTTTAGTTTTGACACTGGTAAAAAGTGAAGTTGTTTGAATTCACAAGATATGTGAAGTAGCAAATAAGAAACATTCCAAACTATGAAATATGTCATATTTATCAGATACATTCATTATTTATTTTAACTAAATCATAAAACAGCATGTTCGTCAATTCATATTTTGTTCATGCGCCATACATTGCTTTGCAAAACTATTCCCAAGACTTAAGATATTTTACATTTTGTTGCATCAGAACCATAAACTTGGTTGGGCACATAATTTTTAAGCACAAAGTAAAAGCTTTCAAAATTTGTATCTATAAAAATCTGAAAGTGTTTTATACATATGCATTCTGCTCCCTTTAGTCTAATTCTCCTACCTAGTCACTTAATTGGCAAGCAGAATTCCCCTAAATGCAACTTAATTTTAGCAATAATTGAGTTGTTTTGTGGAGGTCCCAAACGTTTGTCAGAGAAGAGTGAGAGTACTCGTACTCGTACTCGTACTCGTCATCTTCCGGTTATCCGGAACCGGGTCCGGGGGCAGCAGACTCAGCAGAGACACCCAGATGTCCCTCTCCCCAGACACCTCCTCCAGCTCCTCCGGGGGGAGGCCCAAGGCGTTCCAGGCAGCCGAGAGACATAGTCCCTCCAGCGTGTCCTGGGCCGTCCCCTGGGCTCCCTCCCGAGGGGACGTTGCCTGAACACCTCCGAGGAAGGCCGCCAGGAGGCATCCGGTTATAGTGTCCGAGCCACCTCACACTGGCTCCCCCTCGATGTGGAGGAGCAGCGGCTCTACTCCGAGCCCCTCCCGAATGGCCGGCTCCTCACACACCCTACTCTAAGGGAGTGCCCGGCCACCCTACCCCTCTGACGTCGGAAGAGCTGATCTTCATCCCAGCCGCTTCACACTCGGCTTCCACACACTCGCCGCGCCCAGCGCATGCTGTAGGTCTTGGCTAGGGGGGGCCAGCGCGGGACACGTCATCTGCAAAAAGAAGAGACGAAATCCACTGTTCCCAAACCAGACCCCCTCCGGCCCTTGGCTGCGTGTCTAGAAATCCTGTCCATAAAAGTTATGAACAGGAAACGCGGGACAAACGGGCAGCCCTACCCGGAGTCCAACAATGCACCCGCGAACAGGTCCGACTTAGTGCCGGCAATGCGGGACCTATCAAACTCCTGCTCCGCTCGTCACAGGGGACCGGATGGCCCCTCAATAAAGGGCCCGAATTCCATACTCCTGGAGCACCCCACCCACAAGGCATCACGAGGGACACAGGCGAATGCTTTCTCCAGGTCCACAAAACACATTGGTGGAAAACCCCCCCACCTGGTTGGGCAAAACTCCCATGAGCCTCGAGTACCCTGTAGAGGGTATAGAGCTGGTCCAGTGTTATCCACGGCTGGGCCGAAAACCACACTGCTCTTACTGAAGCCGAGGTTCGACTATCGGCCGAACTCTCCTGGCGTAGGCCTTACAGGGAGGCGAGGGAGTGTGTGATCCCCCTGTAGTGGAACACACCCTTCTCTCATGAAGGGGGACCACCCACCCCGGGTCTGCCAGTCCAGAGGCACTGTTCCCCCGACCGCCCAATGCAATGTTGAAGAGGCGTGTCAACCATGAGAGCCCCACAACATCCAGAGATTTGAGGTACTCAGGGCGGATCTCATCCACCCCCGAAGCCTTGCCACCGCAGAGCTTTTTAACCACCTCGGTGACATCACCCTGGGTGATGAAAGAGTCCAACCCCGAGTCCCCAGCCTCTGTTTCCACCAGGGAATGCGTAATGGCAGGATTGAGGAGATCCTCGAAGTACTTCTTCCACCGTCCGATAATGTCCCCAGTTGAGGTCAGCAGCCTCCCACCCCCACTATAAACAGTGTTGGCGAAGCACTGCTTCCCCCTCCTGAGGCGCCGGACGGTTTGCCAGAATCGCTTCGAGGCTGACCGGTAGTCCTTCTCCATGGCCTCACCGAAGAAGAGTGAGAGTGAGAGTGAATAAACATCATTATGAAGTCACATCAGAAAGGTCAGAAGTAGTATGAAGCAAGATTTGCTTTCACAAAGTATGTCCAACATTGTAGACATCTCACAGAGCATAAGTACAAAGCTACTATTAACCTGACAAGCCAGTGAGGAGACCATAAATCAGAAAAACACAAAAGAGGCTAATTGAAGGGCCGCATGCACAGATTAGGTGTTAGAATCTGTTAGGAGTCTGCAAAAGAGTTGAGACTGAGGCTGAGTTTACCCTTCCAGTAATATATATGTATATACATATTACTGGATTATATATACAGTCTTTTGAGTGTTTCTGGTAAGTTCTTTCATAGTTGCTGACTTATTGTGTTGTTGTGCAATCCTATATTTTGAAAACTTGCTTTGATACATGATTTCAGCTTTTTCTTGTAGATTTGTGATCCATCTTTCCACCTGAAGGACACTGTAAATAACTCCACCTCACACGCACATCATAATTTCAAACAACTCTTGCGTTCCTTGTGTATGAAACTGCATCAAGGTGTTTCAAGTCATTTTCCTTTGACTCTGAGCTCTATGACAGCATTTTGCAGCCGAAATAGTTTATTCTTATATTTTTGTGTGTGACTTGTTACAATATTCACTCTGTAGAATACCCTTTACGTCAACACTCACACATTTCTGTCATCCACAGCTGTTAACAAGATTCAAGAATAACAACAGCCTTAAGGTGTTTACGGTGTAGTGTCTTCAATTATCAGGAGAGCTACCTGCCAGGTTGTGTCTAATTCCTTGCTAGGCGAGAGTGTAAACTAGCAAGTGTGTTTATTCCTGTCAGCTGTTTTTCTGCCCAGAGGAAAGCACAAACTTAGGCTCACCCGCTCCCTGTTAACAGGCTTTATTTATTTGACATTTATTTAACTTACTGTCTGTTTCCTTATTTATCCATTATTACACGATGTTCAGTCATTCAATTTTGTTCCCCCGTTTTAGTGGAGACTTTGGCTTTTGTCAACTTTATGGAATTAGTTTGTCATATTTATCTTTTTTTTTTTTACTTTACAACATAATTCCTTCCTGTTAAAAAACCCAAAAAAAACAGGTATCAAAATCTGTTCTTGCAGTGTACGTCTTTAAAATACGCAGGGAAAACATAACTTGTGAAAAAAGCAAGCAAGCTCAGTGAAAAAAATGCCTGTAAAGCAGAGAATTGATGATAAGAATTAATCTTCTTATCATTAACCTCTAGTTACTTATTACAACTAATATCTAATATCTAATAACTATAACTATAACTATAACTAATATACTCTAGAATTATATAACTGGAAACCATAGCTGAAAAAAAAACTTTTTGAAAGCAAAAACTTTAAAAAAGATAAAAAAATCTTGACTAGTACCACAAATTATTTTGATTAGTACTGATGTTTTTTTTTTCTCTCAAATAAACCTGATTTATGTATGATTCTGTTTTACCTGGGGTCACTCAATTCACAGTGCTTCCTTACTTTCACTGAGTGATGTCAAATTTTGTGAAATTTTAATCACATCTGACACACAGTGCTGACGCAAGGACAGCATTTTTGAGTGCTGTCTTCTTGCAATTTTCCTAAGGCACCAGTTTTTGTGTCAGTTGCGGTTTGGTAATTAACTGGCATCTAAGACTCTTGCTTGAGCTGACGTGGGAGGAGAGGTAGCAGGCTGTGTTGATTCAGATTAGGCATTGCTGTGTACTCATTTTAGTAGTCAGGAAAAGTTTTCCTTTGAAAGTTGCTAACACCATGTCTTATCGAAAAAGTAGGAGATTAGTAAAAAAAAAACTGCCTAATGACCATCATAATCATTCAGGCCATGAGTCTTCACATTTAGCCAATTCAATTGCTCCTACAATCCTGTGTAGGGCTCCTCAGCTTGTTTGCTAAGTGACATAAGCTGAAGTTTACTTTAAAGGCATAGCTTAAAGTACATTGTACGCAAAGGTTTATCAAAGCACCAGATCAATTTGAAGACAAAAGTTGGAATACTTAAAACAACTTTCAGTTTCTATCTGGTGATGCACATTTTTTAGGTAATACATTACAATGTTCTGACAATTTTTTTCATTCGGCATTCAGATTTTTTTTTTTTTTAGAGGAACTGTTGTTTTGGTTGTTTTACAACAGATGAAGGCACTGGATGTGAAAGATGTCTACTGGAAGTACAAAAACTGTAAAAAGAAAAAAAAATGCTGGACTGCACAGGGAAAAGAGAAAAGAGAATACTTAAATAGCCCATATCAAATTCTTTCTACAGGCACTGGTTCAGCCCTCAAAGCTAATCTCTATTATTTTTCATTCCATAAAATAATCCCTTTTGCGGTTTAGTAAAGGTTAGAAGTATCTCCACACTTTTGACTCATTTTTCTAAGGACTATAATATGTAAAATAGCCCCATGTTTCCCCGCTGCTGCCTGTATCTTGTCTTCTTTACAAGCCCTCTGTGAGGAAGACTGGTCTGTTGCACTGAAGGAGGGAGAATAGAGCCCTTATGACATTTCCCAATTTGCAAATCCTGACACTCTTTTCTCTTAGATTGTTGAGGCTTTAACATGTTTTTTTTGCTGTGTGTGTAAAACTGCTGATCAGTTCATAGTCATGCTATTTTTGGGTTGGTTTCACAACAATGGTTTGACTCATGAGCCTAAAGTTAGATTCATCAGCCTACAGTTGAAACCAGATGTTGGCATACAATGTATAAAATGACATGTAACCTTTTTTCACTAACCTTAAATCAGACTACTGTTCTTCTGCTTTAGGTCAGTAAAGTTTACTAAAATCAAGTATATTTACCAAATACCAGAATAATTAGAACTATTTTGTTAAGAATATATTTTCAACTTTCTTCAAATGCAAAAGTTTACATTTATTTCCAGGGTATCTGGTAATCCATTTTTGTAACTAATTTGGCAGTACGCATAGGATCCTAGTCCATTTGGTAGACCCATTTTGCCCATTCTTTAATCTCTAATTCCACCTCTGATTTCATTAGATGTTGCTGCAGGTTTCTGTATAATATTATTTTGTCAGTGCAGCCTCAAAGGTGGGACAGTGTCCTGTGTCCTATCTGTGCCAAACCCAAGCCCAGATTTATAAGGCTTGTGTCAGGAAGAGATAGCAGCAGAAAAACTTTTGCCACCTCTACCATGCAAGTCAAGAACATGATCTCCATACCAGAATGGTCAAGACCTGGGTTAACAATGACTGTCACTGGTACTGGTGATCGGTAGAGTACCATTGGAAATTGGGCTACTGTTGGTCAGCAAAGAAGAAGAGGAGGAAGACATACCCATAAGCAGAGAGAGAAGAAGAGGAAAGGCCAGAGTATAGGACTGAGAGTAGGAACATTGAATGTTGGGACTATGACAGGAAAAGGTAGACACTTGGTGGACATGAAACAGTGGAGGAAGGTGGACATACTGTGTGTTCAGGAGACGAGGTGGAAAGATAGGAAGACTAGAAGCTTAAGAGCAGAGTTCAAGCTGTACTAACATGGTGTGGACAGGACAAGAAATGGTGTAGGAGTTATCTTGAAGGAGGCGCAAAGAGTGTCAGATAGGGTGATGATTCTGAACCTACAAATTTAAGGTGTGAGTCAAAGGAGAAGGAGACATTCTGGAGTGAGTTAGATGAAGTGATGCAGAATATCCCCAGAGGTGAGAGAGTGGTGATTGGTGCAGGTCTCATTGAACTTGTTGGAGCAGCGAACAGAGGTTTTGTATCCAGAACAGGAATTCAGGTGGTGATGTACTTTGCAAAAAGGATGGAAATGGCTGTAGTGAACACAGGGTGACTTATAAGAGCAGAGTTAGGAGCATACGGATGGGTAACATCTTGTGTAGATGATGTAATCTGAAGGAATTCAGTGAATGCAAGATGGGGGTAGGTGTGAAAGTTGCCAGACAGCACAGGATGGTGGTGTGTATGACTCTGATGCTGTCATAAAGTGGGTTTTTGATGGAGCAAAATGCAGGGAAGAACTCCTGAAGCTTGAGGTTTTCAGGTAAGACGAGTCTTTATTATCCATGGCAGGTAACAGATAGGGTAGCAAGCACGCAGCAGGAAACACACTTACACAAGATCACACATAAGGAACCAGTGGGGAGCAAAGGAAACAAACGGGCTTAAATACAAACTGAACAGCAGGGGGAACCAATGACAAACATGACCAAACAATCAGAGGAAAACACAGAACAGGTGCGGGTTTGGGGTCCAGGGAGACAGAAAACAAAGGACTAGACCAGGTAATATAACAAAAAACACAAGCAGATATAACAGATGGTGGGGAAGATGAGGAGGACAAAGGCAGAACAGTGGACAATATGGAGGAACCTGAAAAAGGAAGAAAGTTGTGTGACTTTCAGGGAAGAGTTGAGACAGGCTCTGTCTGGGTGGCCAGGAGGTGCTTCCAGTTGACCGGACAACTGAAGCTAATATTATGAGGAAGACAGGTAGAAGAGTACTTGGTATGTCTCCGGGAAGGGTATTGAAAAGTCTGAAGAGAGGAAAGGCAGTTGGTCCTGACGATAACCTGTGGAGATATGCGTCTAGGACAGACAGCTGTAGAGTGTTTGACTAGGCTTTTCAGTGAGATCTTAGAGGTCGAAAAGATGCCTGAGGAATGTAGGATAAGTATGTTGGTGCCAATTTTCAAAAGCAATAAAGATGTGAATAGTTGTGGCAACTACAGAGGAATAAGGTTGTCATACAAGGAAGTAATGGGAAACAGTAGTGGAAACTAGACTGGGGTCTGAAGTGAGTATCTGTGAGCAGCAGGATGGTTTCATGCCAAGAAAAAGTACCACAGATAGAGTATTTGCTTAAAGGAAATTGTTAGAGAAATGCAGAGATGCTCAGAGGGAGCTGCTTTGTGTATTTGTAGATCTAGAGAAAGCTTATGACAGGGTGCCGAAAGAGCTGTGGTATTGTATGAAGAAGTCTGGAGTAACAGATGAGCATGTTTGAGTAGTGCAGAACATGTATGAGAGCTGTAAGACAATGGTGAGGTGTGCTGTGGCAGGTGGTGTCATGGTGGAAGTGGGATTGCTTTAATGACTCTGAGCCCCTACTTGTTTGCTGCAGTGATTGACAGGTTGACACACGAAGTAAGAGGGGAATCCTCATGGACTCATCCTCATGTTTGCAGATGTGATTGTGATCTGTAGTGAGTACAGGAAACAGGTGAAGGAGAATCCACTTGTTCTCCAAAGGAATGAAGGTTAGCCGAAGGACGTGTTTAAATAAGAGGGATCTTATACCTTGAGACAACATGTGTTGTGAATTGGCGCTATATAAATAAAACTGAATTGAATTGAATTAAATCTAAGTGGAGCCGTGAAGTTACAGGAACAAAGATAAAGAAGGTCGAGGATTTTGAGAATCAGAATCAGAATCAATTTTATGGCCAAGTTTGTACAGACAAACATGGAATTTGACCCTGGTACACTTTGCTCTCAATAAATAAAGAATATTTTTTTTTTTAAAATGTCCATATCAAAAACTGAGTTTACAGTGGAATATAACTGAGATTCCAGCCCCGTATGCATTTTTTCTAGAACCCCCTTTGCCCTTTAAAGTTTTCATCAAAAGGAAAACGGGCCTGGAAAAAAAAAACTGTCTCTGTGGGGCGGGTTTTTTTTTAGCAGACAGTTTTTCTGTAGCACCGATGTAAAGGTAAAAACCAAAACAGTTTTGTGCAGTTTTTGGGGTTGTCCACAGAAATTTTAGCTGCCGTTTTTCCTGACCCAAAGACCTGTATAAATCCCGGGGATCGGGGGAAAAGGTTCAGCCCTTGATGAATTCTTTCTGCACCCTGACCTTTTTCTTTGGGAAAGTCTGGACCTGTCCTGTTTTTGTGGATGAGCCAAACCACACTGAGATGGACGAAGACAGGACAAACTGAATTATTGCAGTGTAGAAGATGATCAACAGCCCCTGTGGAAGGTTGTACTTCCTGAGTTGCTTAAGAAAGGACAGTATGTGTTTGGTGCTAATTATTCTGCACGGGGGGGGTTTTGTCTGCATCTCCCCTGTCTGCCTGCGGTGATCTTCTTTTGTGCTCCCGGCTATTAGGGGGATTGCTTTCACCTGCTCCTTCCCAGCCAGCTCAAATCACGCCTCACCAGCTTAATCTGTTCCCCTGCCTTTATAAGCAGCACTCTGACAGACAAACAGTGGGAGAAGAGGAGTGGGGAGAGAACACACCCCCCCGGGGGGGGGAAAAACCCCCCGGTGTTGAGGGTTGTTGGGGGCCGGGGGAAAAGATTTTTCCCCAGCCTCACCTTTTCGCTGCCAAGCCCCTTCATAAACTGGGTCCACTGACCGGGTGGAGGTTTGGGACTTTGAGCTGGATGAGCTTCTGGCGGAAGATCCTCGGGGGTTTATAGTGTTGAAGGCTGAGCTGAAGTCAACAAACAGGAACCTGGCATACATCCCGGGGGTGGTCGAGGTGTTGGGGCAGGATGAAGGGGACCCCAAGTTGACGGGCATCATTTTGCCAACCTATTTGCCCTTATTTACCCAGGCAGGGGGTTTTGGGGTGTCCTTCAGGTGCTTCCCAACACCATTCCCCTTAAAAGGGGAAATTTCATGACCACAGATTCGGGGGCGACGGGCCTTCAGTCCATTTCATTCTTTGTTTTTTTGGTTTTACTTGGGGAAAAACAGTAGGTGCGGAAAAGAAGTGAAAAAAATGTCAAATCAGGTTGTAACAGGTGGAAAAAGGCATCAGGTGTTTTTAATAAAATTCTCAGACAGAATGAAAGGAAAGTAGTAGAAGATGGTGGTAAGACCAACAATTTTCCTTTTCTTCTGCAGTTGATACACAAATTTCACATCAAAACTTGCTCATCTCTGGGTCACAGAATTTGTCTCTATCCAGGACAGTATAATCACTGGACATTCAAATGGTGTTTACACTTGCATATAACTGTTTGAATATGGCACCTTTAAGCATCTGGAATTTGTACCGATGGATGAATCAGACTTGTCCAGTTTCACAGTTTTCCCCTTCAGACCCTTCCTAATTTCTTTTTCTTATGATCTCACACAGGAAAGCAATGTTTTTGAGTTGTTGCCTTAACATATATCAAACCGGTGTGCCTCCATTTAACTCAAAAGTTCTACATTATCCTGTCACAAGCTTGCAAAGACATGGCATCATCATTTGGGCTTTCCCAATTAGCTGTAAGGCATGGCAGTTTTTATTTATATACATGTCTGAATTTCAATTACATAATAAAAAGCACCTAAAAGAATGAAAAAATAGATATAATTCAAATAATCTGGTAATCCTAACTGACCATAAATAGGAAATATTTTTCCTCATCCTGTTGATTCTCAGTCATCTTTGTGATGTCTTTGTTGCCACCTTTTGAATAAAAGGCTTATTAGTAGGTTTGTGTTGTCAGCATGCACAGTTTGACCAATTATAAAATCATTTTCTGCATGAGAAAGACCATAAAGGGACCATTACAGATCCTCCTGGACTGGCACAGACACAGGCCTCATAGATAACTGTACAGTCAATAAAGGTCAACAGAAGAGGCTAAAAAGACAGATGAAGGGAAAGGCCAAAGTGAAAGCATTAGAAAAATTAAGATACCCTTGCATTTGAATAATATAAATTAAATTAGACATATAACTTGCATCATCTCACCAGCTGTAATTCATTATTTGTCAAATAACTATTAAATGTGTTTTTAACAAAATGGGACACCTTTGCACCTTCTCTTTAACAAATGTTACACTGATGTTTCCTTAAACACAGCTTTTACAGCAAACTTCCTCTTTCTACATTATTTCCTCATCTTTCTGTACAGTAAAAAGTGAGGTGTCCTTAAAAATCTAGGATCACTCTTCAGGTCACAGGCAAGATAATGTAAAACAGAGAACACAAGTTGACACAAATTAGACCACCCACTATCAGTCATTACAAGGTTTTAAATCTCAAGCAAAATACAGAAGCAGTGAGGAATAACATCATTCTTACTAATTAACACCTTTAATTCAACTCTAAACATCCTCTACATGAATGTTCATGCAGCCAATAGATACAATGTATAATTAAATTGCTCCCCACTAAACTGAAAGTAGACCTGGAACCAATAAATGTGGAAACATAGGGGCCTCATGAGTTTCAATTACTCATTGCTCTGTAGACCTCAGAGACCTTAGAGAATGTAGCGTATAACCTCAGTTTCATCTTCTTAACTTTCTCTATTCCTATTTGATCCTTTTCAAGTATTTGCGGGAAAGGTTGGTGCCCATCCCAACAATAATTAGCCAAGATGTGGGATACACTCTGGACAATTATCTAGTCCATTACAGGTTCTTCTTCTATTTATATATCTTCATCTTAATGTTATGTATTCTGTAAAAACAACTTGGCAATTGTTGATAAAGATACACAAGAGAGTGTGCTTCAAGATTGATTTTGCTTTTATCACCGTTACAAGCTGTCAGCTGTATCTAGAATGCATCCTAATAGATGTGAAGACCAGAGGGATGTGTTACCTTCTTATATAAGACACAAAGCAGCTAAACAGCTGTGTAGCTTCACCAAACAATTTGTGTAAAGGTCATCTCCCCTGATCCAATTGTTTGCCTGCAACTAAATTAGATGGATGGATACAAACTGCTTTTAGATTACACCCTTAAGACATTTGGCTATTAACACAGTTTAAGTGGAATCTGTTGATTTATTAAGAAGAAGACTGCTATACATCTTAGTACAAATAAAACCTAAAAGTTGCTTTCTATGTAATTAATCATATTTAGCAATCTATATTTTAGAATTGCATGTGCAATATTGTATCCCACATGCCCCTATAATCTGTATGTGTCCGTAAAGAAAATTTTTGAATTAGAGCTGATGCTTCACCTAGTTTGAATTTCATTCAAATTTTCCTGAAGTTTTCCATTGGGTCCCTTTTTAAATTGGATTCTTTCAGTTGTATTATAAACAACAAAACATTTTTTTTGAATGATTAATCTGCACTCGGAAACTTCCCAACCACTCAACATATCTCTACGAGTAAATGTTTTCCTAATTTTAAAATGCAATCGCTCTTCCAATGTTCTTAATTTTGGTCTGTTTTTTAATAATCACTCTTCATTAAGAAACAAGGACAAAATAACAAAACAAAATGTAAAAATATAATATTGATTAAACTATTTAGATATATCATCGCTTTGGAGACTTGCCAACAAACAAACAGATGCCAGTTTTTTCATGCATATTGAGAAATTTTGGACTACATTTATGTTGCAATTCGTTAGTGTCTAACTCCTGAACCTCTCGGAAGGAAGGACTTCTGCCAAACTCCAGCAGTCATTGAGCAGGAGGCAGAGTGCACCCTGGAAAGGTACTGAAGAAATTAGTCAAATGTCAGTCAGTCATTTTTTACCGCTTATTCCATAGTGGGTCGCGGGGGAGCTGGTGCCAATCTCCAGCAGTCTATGGGCAAGAGGCGGGGTACACCCTGGACAGCTCGCCAGTCCATCGCAAGGCAACACACAAACAGCCATGCACACACTCATTCATACACCTAAGGGCAATTTAGAGTGACCAATTAACCTAACCGGCATGTCTTTGGACTGTGGGAGGAAGCCGGAGTACCCGGTGAGAACCCACGCATGCACGGGGAGAACATGCAAACTCCATGCAGGAAGACCCCGGCCGGGAATCGAACCCAGGACCTTCTTGCTGCAAGGCAACAGTGCTACCAACATTAGTCAAATGTATTTATTTAAATTTATTTTAAATATGAGGGTTATTTTTTGTCATAGTTAGCTTCATCCAGACTGAAATAAAGAACTAATCTAGATTTCTTCCCTATTAACTTTTACTTGGTGACTGTAGTCACATTATCTATTAAAATGCATAGTCAGACAAATTTAAACAGAACAACGCTAATGGGAATTTTTTTTAGCTGAGCCTATTATGTGATACTGGATGTTCTCATGTGTCATGCTATCTTGAATACAGTTCCCTGAAATAAGGAAATTAACAAAAAAATGTCAATGCTTGATTTCTTCTACATGTTTTGCATGTGTTATTTGTTTCATTTCTGCATGGCATTTACAAAGCTGATTGCACCAAAGACATGTGGACTACAACACATCAATCGATACCAGCAGACGTAAGCTTTTGTGCCTTTAGCATCAGGTTGCATTTGTCCTTGCAGCTGCCGTATGTCCAGCGCACGTTCAGTAGAAATCAAAGAGCAAGAGAGAAATTTTACCACAAAGAGTGCTCCAGGTTCTTATCTGATGTTGTGCTCCTATAAACTTCATGACCAATATCTGACTCTATCAGTGTGGGATCACACAGGGAGCTAAATAGGGGATAGGGATTTTTTTTGTTTGTTTTTTAGGGAAAGGGATGATTAAATGCTTTGTTAATTTGACACATGAAGTCTGAATGAGATATTGTTAAAACAAATAAGAAAAAAAAAGAGATTAATTTTTGAAGAAACCACAAGATTGTTCTAACTTCAGAAATAAACACTCTAAACACTCTACTCTTATGTTGCCATCTGGTCTCACCTCTATCTCTTTCTTAGACCATTTTGACTTCCCTCACTCACGTTGAGAATTGTGTGGCAGTATGAACATTACATGTGTTTAGAGCATATGATTAGGAATATATGGTTCAGTTGTTTTCAGCAGAAGCTCCATATTGGGGTGGTGGTTAGGACAGTAGCAAGAGCATGGTAGTATCCAGTTTAAAATCCTTGTCCAGCTGGGTGTTTATGTTACAGAGTTTGCAATTTCAGTTTGCAAACAGTGACATGAAAATGTATTTTTCCCTTTAGACCTCAACCTCAGACAAATATTATCTTGTAAATACAAAAATGCAGTTTTCAGGGGATAATTTAATTTACAAGGAAAAAAGGTAACAAAGTCAAACTAGCCTTACATATCACTAGCCACTTTTTGCAACAATGACTGTACTCAAGTGTTTGCAATCATGGGAAATCAGTCTTTTACATCACTGTGGAGGAATTTTGGCCCACTCTTCTTTGCAGAATTGTCTTTTTTTTTTTACAAAAAAAGAAGTGTGGCATGGCCTGTTTAAGGCCATGCCACACAAGATTTAGGTCCAGACTTTGACAAGGCAACTCCAAAATGTTTATTTTGTGACATTTCAACTACTCAAAGGTGGATTTGCTGGTGTAATTTGGTCCTACTGCATAATTCAACTGCACCTAATCTTATGGTCAGAAACTGGTGGCCTGACATTCTCCTTCAGGACTTTCTTCCAGACAGCATAATTCATGGTTCCATTGGTTACACCAAGTTGTCCAGATCTTTCCCCCACTAATTACAGCAATGCACCCTAGGCCCTGCATAATTAAACCACAAAGAATAATACTGCACTTAGTTCAAATAAAGTAAAAGAATGTGTTACAGTCAAACAGACTTTGGGGTAAAATCACCTCTGTTAAACATTTTAATGAGATATTTAAATCTTTTGAATAATTACTTGATCATATTATTACTCAGTTATATGATTGAGCTCCCTTTCACCAGTGCAGAAATTATGTCAGTCATCATATTGTGAAAAGCTTTTAGGTTGAGATATTACTATAAAGTTAAATAGAAAATAGTTAATTAGCTGTAGAGTACAAATACAGTAAATAAAAGCACAGATATAAATGACTTTCATCATTAGCAATGGCTTAACATTATATCACATATATCACTTAATGATCAAATCCAGTTCTTAAGGATATTTTTCATTGTAAATACCAGACTGAATAGAAAGATGGCATACAAGACTGTAGATACAGAGACAGAGATTGGCGGTCACGTGACGAATTGTCTGTATTTTCAATTTAATGTGTTGATTTGGTTTGTAAACAATGGCCCAATCCTAGGATGTGAGAGGGGAGAGAAGGTGACATCAGATACACAACGCCGGGCCTTAAACAGTTTCAACAATTGAAACAAATTTACAAACAGCAGGGAATCACTTTCCATTCATGCTTATATTTAACGTTCTTTGAAAAACGGTTAGAATAACCAGCTAGACATGTGTGAACTTTGAGCTTAGTAGATGCTGCACAGAGTATGCATGTATGTCTTATGGCCATTTTTCACTAGTCTCAACTCTGGGTGTTTTGGCATGACTCAACTAGCTTGTTAGGCTTTTCCATTAGTAATGGTTACATGGAACTGTTACTATTTTTAGTACCTGCTTCCTTGAGGTTCCAAGCGAGCCAACCCGTGCTGAAATCGCAATGTCAGAAGACTACAGTATGTTATATATTCTATGTAATATATTCAACTGTTAAATCTTGAATGCTGGGCTTGTTGTGTAAATGAACAGCAAGTTAGCATTAGTTAGCATTAGCTTACGTCTCTCCTGTATTTATCCAGTGTTTCATCTTGCTGCCCGCAGCCTTCTCTGGCTCTCTTGTGTTACTCTGAGTCTGACAACAGCCATAGACTGAGCAGCAGTCAAGGCTCTTGTGTTACCACAAGTCACATCACATTACTTTTTTGTACTGTGGGGCCACCTTGCTATTGACAATCCTGCCCACATGTATAATATAATATAACCCAGTTATATAACGTTTTGAATGTATTGTTATTTAAATTGTATCATAATTATTTTAAAAAAATATTTCTAATTATCATAAACCATAGTTTAAAAGGAACAAAGTTTGTATTACATTTACATCTGTTAACTTTACGGCCCTGCAGAATAAAACTAAAAGGTAATTTTCTTCTTTTTTGTTTTGCATCCTCATAAAACACACATTTTTTTTTTTCGAAAAACTGTGCAAAGATCATCACAATAACTTAAAAAGTTACTGAAAACACAGTTTTCAAAAAGCTTACGATTCCAGGCATAAATGTGTGGAATAGGGTGTTGTTTGCACATCTGTCAAAACATCAAAATGGCGCCTAGAGGTACGCATCACAAATTGCAGCACTGTCATTAGCTGTCTCTATATCTATTAGTAGTACCACTCCTGATTATTACTTTTTTGGAAGGGAATGAAGCATGTTCTCTCTCCTCAGCACTGTGAAAACTGACAGACCCCTTAGGTTAAATGCACTTATTATATCTCTAAAAATCCATTTGTTATATGTAGTTTTAAATACAGAATGTGAGTTTATGTATTTTTCAATGTTTAAATTATAGTTGTAAATTGTCCTGACTGTTGTTTAGCTTGTTGGAGTTGAGACCTTTTCTCGCACAGTAAAGAAAACAAGAAGGTCCAATTCCACAATTCCACTGCAAACACTAACATGTATTTGAGTAGCAATAATGGTTTTTTGACAAAGCCATACTCTGTTGTGAACATCCACATCCTGGCATTATTATGAATGCTAATATACTATTTATCACTACCTAAATATCTCTAAAGGCCAGATTCACCATCCACTTTTAGCAGCACCTCTTTACTGGATTGCATTAATTGAAAGCCCTAATAAAACTCATCTAACAGTGAGATGGGATTGCATGGCATCTATGAGAACTAGGACTAATCCACAGAGACCTCCACCCACAGTCCACATGGCCAAAAGGATCTTTTGCTAATGCTCTTGTACCAAATATCTGAGGACACAACTAAAATTATTTTGTCCATCCTTACTCTAAACAGTGTTGTTTAGCACACAAAACTGAAGAAAATCCTGGGAGAGCGTGCACATACTGTATTACACAAAAAGTCTTCTGTCAAGATGAGAAGCTCTTCAAGCAGTGATGCAACAGTGCAAGATGCCACTACTTTGTGCTCTGATGTAGTTAAATTTAAATGAATGCATGTCTGTCAATTTATTGCTTGCAATAATAAACACAAGGTAAGGCAACTAAATCAATGTTTTAATTACCCATAAACACATATTTTACAATATGTATAAAGCTAAAATATTTCCAAGGAAATACCCAAAATTATAAATGAAAGAGTGGTTTATTTGTTAAAAATTGACTGAATTCTTATTCACACACTGGCATAGTTTGATAGCCCACCTGTTAGTTATTGGATGCTCATAACTGATATTTACATTGGCTACTGCAGTGGAGTGAGTATGATAAGGAAAATAGAAATACAAAATTTGAGTTCTTCAATGCATTCAGAAAAAAAATGAAGCTGCCTGTGATCTCACACAAACGGTAAACAACTAGTTGGCCCACGACAAAATAAACAAAATAAAATGTATGTTATCGTTTAAACAGAAGAAAAGGCTGTGGCTCAGAGAATGAATTCTGGTCATACTGACTATACCACAATGATAAAAGTAGGTGGTTTTTATAAATATTGTAATTGTTGTCATGCTTTGTTCTGTACTAAATACCAAAAGATTCTTCAAAAGGAAACTGTAAAAACAAGCCTTCCACTTCTTATTAAATATAACATTTTAATGAGAAATAGATTATTATATGAAACATTCATTTAAAATTAGCTGATATAATAATCCCAACAGAAAGGCAAAGTAATTACATAGGCAAGTTATTAGGTGTAAAAATGCTCAGACATAATTATGGATACATGTACAGTAAGCAACACTGTGTAGCAAAATGCCATACAAGTAAATGTGCTTGTCTTATGGACCTTGCAAGTGGCTTAAACTAAATTGCAGTATACAGTATGTTTATCATATAAAACTTTTATAGATGGTCATGAGTCTAATCAGCTATATAAGACATGGGTGCCTTGTTTTTGTGCTAATGTAATTGGAGGGCATTTTTTGAAAATATCTTTGTATTTCCTTTTAGTATTGATAATTTATGATAGTGTTACTGTAGCACAGCATTGTTACTGTAATAGAGATCCTATTTACACATATATTGTACAATGGGGGACACAAATATCCACCATCACTTTGAGTTATCTGTTGTCTTGGTCTGGTGGTCAGTTCTCCCCCTCATGCACAAGCCTCCTTCTAAGGTGAAGTCTTCTGAAGAAGTTGAAAACCATATATTTGACCTACATTTATGGTCCTAAATTATTAAACTAAATTATTGTCATTCTTCTTTGTAAAATGTAAGTATGTCCAGCTCTAAACATATTAAAGGGATTGATAACAGGCACTTAATAATAATTATTATAATAAAAATAATAATTATGTAACATTTCATTTGGATAGTCCATTACTGATACCTAATACATATAGCATGCAGTTTTGTGGCCAATTAATCTGTTAGTTTTTTACTGCGTCTCAATACTTCTGTGGGAATGGATCATCTAGCGTTTTCATTCATCATGATTGCAATTTGACAAGGTAGCTTTTTAAGTCCAAATAAGCAGCTTTTATGACTTGGAAAAATGCAAAAGGCAATCTTTTGTCCACAATTGTCGCACTGCTTACATTTTGCAGACATGTTAAGCCTCTGACAATACATCTACAGTAATACTACAATGAAGACAATAGCTTAACATGCATAAGTTCCACTGCACATATACTTCAATGAATGGCATCAATTGGAGCAGCACTGTTATGGTTGTTCCTTTACATAGCCAAGTAACCGACAATCAGTGGTGAGTATATTAAACTATTCGCACTCCACTGATTTCATTGAAAAGATGCCACAAACCTGCTTCTTTATAGTGTAAACTCACTAATGCGCTCAAGAAAGCAGGTACAACATGGAAGCATGTCAATTGAGACGCAGTGCTTGTATTCCCATTGGCTTGCAAAAAAAGAGAAAAAACTGGGAGTGTCAAAAAAGGAGCAACAACAACCCATAAACGTATAACTAAGAATTCCTTTTTAAAACTGTAGCTAACAGCTTTCTGAATAAGATAATCCTGATTACAGTTTTCCAATGTAAATTTACATCTTGGAGTCATTTTAATTCATAAGGCCACATTTCAACATAAACAAGGCCTTATTCTCATCTTTTGAACTTCCAGAACATCTATTGTAAGGATTTGTTGTTTAACAATTACAAAATAAGTAAGTAGCCTCTTACTAAGATCATCTTAAGCAGTAAAAGTGTCACAGACAGATGACAGGCGGAACAAAATCAACAGACAAATAAATAAATAAATAACAAAAATATTGGAAATCTTGGTTACACCAAGTCAGAAATGATTGACTTAGATCCATTCATGGACCTAATTTAGATAGATCAAGAAAAGCCTTTTTTTTGTGTTTAATGTATTGAACTCGATTTAAATTTGAATTTCCAAAACCAATTTTATTAAATGTTTTGTGATGCTAATTTCATTGTTGTTTGCATCAAGTCCCTCACAACACATTATGGTTTGCACATTTGTCTTAAAATGTTTCCTCAATATTTGTCTCACAACAATAGGCAGTGATAAAGAACACAAGAAAATACATCACAGAAAATACACATCATGAGATTAACAGACATCAAATTAATTACAACACAACAAAAAAAAATATATATATATAGGAACTACTGGAAAAATTATTTTAAAATATATAAGAAGGTTTTTTTTTCAAAGCTGGCACATTTTACTCCAAAGGGATGCTAACTTGTGTTTTAGGGGACAGCTTAATATAATATCTTAAATTTTTTTGCATGACACATAAAAAAACTTTGGAGTAACTAATTTGTACAACACACCAAGCTTGTTTTTGCAGACAACATTCAGTGGATGAGCCCACCTGCAAATATCAGTCACATTATACGCGTTTCAGTATTGGATTACCAAAATAAAATGTGACCATCAATAGGTAGTGTTTTATGTTTAAGACTGAGTGTGTTAAAAACAGTTGCAGCTCGTTTTATACCTCCAGTAACATGCAGAAAATGTTGAATTTCATAGCTCAAAACAAAAAGAGAAATTTTTACACGTGGTCATAAAAAGCTTACAGAGTAACACTTTCAAATGGTATTATAAGCTTTAATATAAGATTTTCTTCTTCTTTTCCTGCAGCACAAAATACAAGTTCAATGGCTTTAACGACACAATTTCACTCAACATTATGTTCACTCATCATTTTCCTTTTTGCTGTGCTCTTGTCTGAAATCATATGAGAGTTGAACAAAGACATACAAATGGAACAGTTACGGGGTGAGCTTCATGACTTACTGTATGTCTACCTCGGGGAAGTGTATGGCTTTAAGTTTTCTTGCAAATGTGCCTGAATGATGAATGTTTACATTTTGCTCTCAGTGCTGAAAAGCTCCACAGATCAGCAGTCACAACATGTACATTTTGCAAAGCTGTACAATATAGCATTGATTGTTATAATCTTCAGACCACAATATTGCATTCACGCACCAGGAGGTATACTGCCTTGTGAAATAAAAACAAAACAAAACAAAACAAAAATTGAATTTCATACACAGTGGGGAAAAAGCATTCAAAATGCAAGATTCAGCAGAGACTGGGGTCAATCTCAAGTGACACATTCAATAATAAACAGCGTTAAGCATTAAGCCAAAAAAAAGACGTTTACAGACACACTTGCACACATTCACCCACACATATGTATATATAAACAGCTGGCTTTTGTTTTCAACATGACTATCCATTACTGCCCTGCTGTGTGCCTCATGTGTCAGAACAATGAAAGTGTTAAATACCTTTCTAAATGCAATGCAGACTCGCTGTGGGTTCTGAAACGTAAGAAATGTGATGACTACTCGCTAGAGCTTTTAATTCCTTACAATGTATAAACATTTTAATACTAAACTGTCTGTTATGCCTAAACTACTTTGCCCATTAGTTGAAAGAAACTGAAATCTTGTCTGCCCTTGTGTTTTCCGTACCTTTAAAAATGTCATCTTTTTTTCTCAAGAAAGAATGGCAGTTTCAGAAGCAACCTTTGATCCCTTATATTATAATCAAGGCCTCCTTTTCATCCAGTACTATGATGTGTTTTTTTTTCCACTCTCTCTTTTTAAGGTTCTTTAAGGGAATTACAGACATGCTGGGACAAATATGATACAGTCCATATAGTGTTTCCATTGATCTTTTTTTATCTGCCAGAAAAGCGTTTCATCACTGCCTTTTTCTCATTTTTAAGAATTATACTTACAAAGTTAATATTACATCAAAAGGCAGAAAAGGTCAAAAAAGAAAAGAGAACAAAAAATGAGACTAACATCCCCTCGTAGTTAATTAGTTGGGTGTTTCTCTATAGCTTTCCGTCCTTACATCGTTGCGCTCAACAAAGTTTTGCAGTCAGGTGGTCTGATTGTTTCAGTATCTCTGTGCTGTACATGTCCAAGGCATGGTTCACTCGAATCATCTCACTGTTGTTGAGCTTCAGCCTATGCTTCAGCATACAAGAGAAAAGGTCCTGCTGTGGTTTGCCGGGGGCAGAAGGGGGCGCTAAACGGTTAATCCGATCCCTAATGTCCAGCAGCAGTAACATCACAGATGAGGATGAGTAGAACTGAGTTCCTTGTGTATATGACTGGTTAACCTGTTGCACGGCACTGCGCAGCAGGTCAGCGTTAAACCGCAGGCTATAACCAAACACCTGGATATCGGAGATCTTTATGTAGATCTGCCGCTTGTTGGGGTCTGCGAGATCCACCGGACCCTGTCCCGTATCATTGCGGAGGCCAGTTGGAATCTTAGCACGGCTACGCAGGTAAATGTGCACCGTCTCAAAGAAGGTCTTCCACCTGTTACCCAGCAAGAGAGTCCAGTTGAAGCACTGTGAATTCTGCAGTCGTACTTTTTCCCATCGTGGGTAACCATGTTCACCAAAGGGCATGCTCCAGCCTTCTGAGTGGCTGCCGCTGAATGGGTTCACATAAACAAAGAACATGGGATCAATGCTGCTGTTTCGCATCTGACAGATTTTCATTGACAAACCGATGATCATGTGGAGGTAGTCCATCCGATTTTTGTTACTTTTCAGAGTCAGGGACATGCGCTTGCGCCATCGTGGGTCAAAGAATGTCTCCAGTCGGATCTCGTTACTGATGAAAGTGGTATGTATGTACAGTCGTGAATCCATTTTCTGCAACAGGTATTTCAGCTCCAGGTCCTGAAAGTCCAGGTCAGTTTCAAAACTGATAAACTGCTCGCTACGTTCTGAGTCCACATTCTGGGGCTCACAGCGGCCACGGTACAGCTTGTAGCCCTTGTTGCAGGAGCCACATTGTGAGATGTTGGCCAGACTGCACATGGCACAGCTGTTGTTGCCACCTATGACACACGGGATGGGTCGCTGGCACAGAGTTGCACCTGTGTGGCACACACAAGCCTTTTGGCTCTCCAGGAAGGTCCCCCAGAACCCGTTCTCATTGCAGTACAGGAAGGACTGAACCCTGTTGAGCCACTGCATCACAGATCTGGAGAGATAGAAGGAAAAAAGAACAAAAACATGAATAATGACTAGAAATTTTATCAGATCAAAAATTTGACTTTTTTTTGAAATGGTTGCTGTAAATATAACACCCACCACAGTATGGGAATAAAAAAACATGGTGTCCCTCAAGGGAAAATAGTTGCATTATGATAGGAAGCATTAATTGCTATTCTTATCTTGTCTTTTCTTTCCCCACAGGCATCTAGCCTTGTCATCTTGACAGTGCTGTAACTTCTTTTCTGACAAGAGAAGGTGAATTCAGATTTTTTAGAGAAGACTGCTAGTCAAGGTTAGTTTACATGCCAGTGAACTTGTGTGTATTAACTGTGACAAGTGACACTGCATTCTGAGCAGAGCAACCCACACCAAAGTTTAAAATACAGTCTCATAAAGAAAATACACAAACACATTGATTTTTGCTCTTTCTAGAGCTAGATCATACTGAAAGGAAAATAGAAACACACCCCTTGTTCTTATCTCCTGAGTATGGAACAAAGTTAAGTTGTATGTTTTCCTCAAGGAAATCAGAAAAAAATTATTAATTTTATTTTTGCAAAAGTGTAGAAAGCTGTTAAAATACCCACACTAATTTCTTGAACAGGGCTCTAAAGAAAATTAAATTTTACTGCCCTAAACCAACCCCAAAACATTTTTTAAAGCGGAACAAAAAACCCCATTTTAAAGGGAATAACTCGGCATGCCAATGTGGGGTGAGGGGGGGGATTTAAAAGCGGGGTGGGGTAAAAAGGAGGGGGAAAGTGGAAAGCTAGCTTAATTTGGAAATTTTTGAAACTGGAAAGTGAGCAGGGGCCTTTCAGGTAGTTTCCCCAGGGCCCAGATTTTTTGGGAGGTGGAGGTTTTTTCCAACCCCTTCACACGGGATTTTAGGAGGGCTTTAGGGGCCCCCGCTGCCTGAGCTAATAAATTCGAGCCGTTGGTAAAGGGGGGGGGGGGGGGGGGGGCCAAAAGCCCGAGGCCGCGCTGCCGAGGCGGGTAGGGGAAAATTTTCCCAACCCCTGACTATCTACGGGGCGGGGTTTGAGTAAAATGGTTTTATCCCTTTAAAACACGGGGGGTTGTGGACCATGTCCCAAAAGGCTGTCCCGTTTTCAACCAATACAAAAAATTCCCTGCAGTAGCAACTGTTAAAACCCAAAGAGGGCACCCCAAAAATGGTTTTTAGGAAAATTTTTTGCAGACTTAAAAAATTTTAAAATAAAAATTTAAAAAATAGCAAAAGTAACATAAGATGGGGCCCCCTTTAAAGGGGCCTTTTTTAAAAACAGTTTTTTCTCCCCAAAAAGAGTTGATTTGAGGTTTAGTTCCTCTTTAAGGTTGACGTGTTATTTTACATTTATTTTACTTACAGAAGTGAATAATCAATAAGTCTTAACAGTGATTCGCATTCTGTTATGTACTTTACTTTACTTAAAACAAGCTTAAAATACTAAATCCCACGTTGGTATTAAGAGTAACTAGTTAACATATGATCACAGATATGATTCAATGTTTATGTTCGGTTTCTGAAAATTTTTCCCAACCACTGTTTTTGGGTTTTTTTTTGCCTGGGTGCAGGGTTTTTACTAGAGGCATTAAAAACTTTTGGGCCCAGTTTTTATTTTTTACTGTTTAATTTCACCATAGGGATTTTAGGGTTTTTTGAAAAAGTTCTAAAATTGTTTAAATCTACAGTACTTTGCAAAAATTTCAGGCAGGTGTGAAAAAATGTTATAGACAAGAATGTTTTCAAAAATGGAAGTGTTAACCATTTATTTATTTTTATCAATCAACAAAAGGCAGTGAATGAACAATAGATAAATCTAAATCAAATCAATATTTGGTGTGACCACCAACAACATCAATTCTTCTTAGTACACTTGCACACAGTTTTTGAAGGAACTCGGCTGGTAGGTTGTTCCAAACATCTTGGAGAACTAACCACAGATCTTCTGTGAATGTAGACTTAATCACATCTTTCTGTCTCTTCATGTAATCCCAGACACACCCCATGATGTTGAGATCAGGGCTTTGTGGGGGCCATACCATGTTCTTCTTTACGCTGAAGATCTTAATGTTCTTAGTTGTTAATGACTGGCTGTATGTTTGGGTTCGCTCACTTAGCATTTTGTAAATTAATAAATATAAACAATCATTATTTATAATTCTCTAAGCTAAAACTTTTGCACAGTACTGTACATCCTCAAGTGGACAGAGTACACAACATAGGCTCTACCATTTATTATTTCTCAAACTGAACTCGAAGGTATTTCTAATTTTAGATACATTATAGCCTGAATGTAGCATGGGGTATAGCATCCAATAATGTAATAACAACTGTTAATATAATACATTTCAGGAAAAAATAAGTTTTGCCATTTGTAATACAACCAATGACATAACACATAAAAAAGCAATAAGTTCATACATAAGTTAATAAGTGAATACATTTTTGATCCTTTAAATCCTTTAGATCCTTTAAAACAGCAGCTGATAATGGTATAATACAAAAACAGGACTACATTTGATGGAAATAAAAGATTGATTTGTAGTTTTTGGTACATTTGGCTAATCAGACATAGGTTTAGGGAAAGGCACAATCATATATTCATTCATTAATTCAAGTTATTTTACAATGTAGCAATCCCTAACCATAAATATGAATTGTGAAAGCCAATTTGAGAATTCTGTTTAACAAAATCTTTATTTAGAAGACTGTGTGTTTGCTCATATGTGTAAATCAATTCTGTCATTTATGGAAGACATTTGCAGTGATTAGCATCTGGTATGTGAATGTGTTACAATTCCGGAAGGGAACAGTGGTCATGCGATGGTGTAATTGCTGGCCTAATTACTTTATTACATTATTGGCAAGTAATTACAGTATTGGCTCTATTGCATTCAGAATAGTCAAAAATATGTTACTGACCAGTGTTTCTTTGTTTCAATATGTGATATCTATCCGGATCAAAGAAAACAAATGTCCAAAAACTAAAGTTGTGAATAAAAGTTGTCTGACTGACAGAACTCTTGTTTTCTCAGTAACCTTTCTGCTTCAGTTTGAAATTAATTTGCATTAATATAGGTTGCTATGAAGAGTGAAGAGTGGTCTGATGAAAGTGATGGAAAAAAATCGTAGTCACAAAAACCCTCTGCTATTACTTTTGGGCCAGTAAAAAAATATTCAGGGAAAGTGTTAATGAGGACACAGCAGCTGATATCAATCTCTCATTCTGAGTGGATTAGAACGGAATGCTTGGTTTAAAAGGGAGTGGTGCTTGAAATCCCCCTTCTTTTCTCAACCATGGTTGCCTTCAAGAAAACACATGCTGTCAGCATTGGTTTGCATCAAAAGGTGTTTCACAGGCCAAACGAACCAGTTATTGAATCACCAAGAACTTCAAGGAGAGAGGTTCATTGGCTGTGAATAATGCTTTAGGGTGTGCAAAAATTAAAGCTTAGAGGATCTGACTAAGTGATGGGGTTTCCAACAGTGCAGAGCTTGCTCAGGAATGGCAGCAGGAAGTGTGATTGTTTCTGCATGCACAGAGAGGCAGAGGCTTTTGGATGCAGACTTAATATCAAGAAGAGCAACAATGAAGCCACTTCTCTCTAAGAAAAACATCAAGGACAGAGTGGGATTCTGTAAGAATTACAATGATTGAACTGTAGAGGACTGGGGTGGAGTTATTTAGCAATTTTTTTGTTAATCCATGATGTTGTGACATCTGGAAAAATGACTGTAACAGAAATGTGCGATGGGTGAATGTGGCTCTAGTGTAAAGTACTTTGAGTGGTCAGTATATAAATTCAATAGATTTACTATTTACAATGAGTCCTGTGACATGCCAACAATAACGCATCCAAAGATCATTTATGTGTAAGGGTGCCTCTCCTCGTAAAAGAATGGGCTCATTCACAATTTTGCCCATAAACACTGCCATGAATAAAATTTGGATCAAAACCTCCTCCAAGGGACGTTTACCCAACAATTAGGGAGAATTTTATTGATAAACAATGCTTGTTTCAAAATACTTGAAAAGACAGATTAACACCCCTTTGACACCTTTGATACACCTAAATAATTTCTTAATAAACAGAATTATAAATCATCTAAAAAATATATCTAACAATAATGAATCAGCAAACTTTGTTAAAAACAAAATCTTTGTCAGTTTTGTAACTGTTGGGCATGGCTCTAAACTGTGATAACAACATAAGGCATATAACAGTCATTCAATTAAATAAAAAATTAGCTTAGATACATTTACTACAAGCCTACCTACTAAGAACGTTAGATATGTGCTATGTTAAATAGAAATTGTGGCTCTTTCGTCGTATGGGGGATGAGGTCATCTTGTATTAAACAGGTTTGACCCCGGACATGAATAATTAAAGCAAGCATATAAACTGGATGCAAATGACTTGGCTGGGAATGATGCAACTCCATATCTGTCACTATTAATCATTTACATGAAGATTCCTAAGTCCATCGCACCTAAAGTAAGCTGCTTGACTAATAAAGGAAATGCACTACCAAATCTATTTAGGATTTCACTGAGTGTTCACAACCACAATTTATGATGCTTGCAATGAATAAAAGCATAGTGATGTATGCCCAGAACAATGGCAAACTTGCTATATGTGGTTTTAATTATAGCAACCTAACAATACAGTACCTTCCTTATATTAGTCAAAATATATTTAACTTCAAACTTTCCCAAAATGGGATGATAGTAAAAATCTAAAATTGTAAGTCTTTTTAGGATTAGCTTAGCCTAAAAGCTCCTTATTACTGTGCTTAAATAAATACAACAATTAAGTACCACTTTTATTATGTTGGATCCATTTTGTAATTAAACTAAAAGCTGCGTGGGACTTGAGTAATCTTTTGGCCCCTTGGTAAGAATACATGTCTGAGTAAGGAAATTAAATAAAACCTGCTTCTTTGAAGCTTCATTAAGACCAGCTACATATTACAGTGCTTCAATTTTTAACTAAGGTATGAATATGCTGTTTATTTGCTTAATTTGCAATGCCCAAAGCACTGAAATACCATTAAGTATGTTTCCTATGCAACACAGCACCACGGCAACTTGTACTTCTCTGTGTTCTCTTCTCTCAGCACATTGCAACAAATAAACCACCAACAAAGCAATAAGTTCTTATATCCTTTGTGTATTACATATTTATATTTGGAGTCAAGACAATAACATTGCAATTTTTCTTGTTATCTGAGGGCTAGTTCACCCACCAGTAATATTCTAGCATCTTCTTATCTTGCTAACACCAACCAGGTGATAGTTTGATGGGTTTAACTTTGCTGCCATATGCTTTTTTTATTCGACGTTTAAGTTAATAGGAATGTGAGTACAAATTTAAACCTGTCCATTTAATATGCTTTCCCTGAGGATTTACACTATATTCTCCACTTTTCGATCATGTTGATCTATCACGACCAGAGACAGAGAACCCAAATTCAGCCAAACACAAAGTGATAAGTAAAAAGGTTTATTCGAAACTCAGGATCAGAGAGCAAAAACAGCAGTCCCTTCCAGGAAACCACTGAGAACAGAGAGACTAGTTAGTGGCTGAAAAAAACTCAGGATCTGCAAGGATTTAGATAAGCCCAAACCTTCTCAGTCTGGTGATGAGGCACAAAAATCCAGAGGGAAGAGATCCAGACAGTTATGAGGAAAGCGTCCATCAGACTGAAGTCGGATTGCCGACTGATCCAAATCCTCCGGGGGAACCAGCTGACGCTGTGACAGGAACACAGAGAGCTGTGATTGTCCTCTTGACAATAATCCAGGCAGACTAGAGAGCCAGGCGGACTCAGGCTGAATAAACCAGTGCTAGGCTGAGACAAAATCCAGGGACAAAACAGGGTCGAATTCCAGGGCTAGGGCGTCAGACAAGGGGCAGGCAGAGACATAAACCAGAGGCAGAAAACAGAGTCGAAATCCAAAATCCAATCCGTCAGACAAGGAGCAAGCAAGGGGGAATAATCCGTAAGGCAAGGCGAGGTCATGGAACGAGATCAGTCAGGAAAGGGTCGCTGGATAACTACTCAAAATTTTTTTAAAAAATCTGGCACCGTCTGCCTGTCAGGGGCTGTATAACAGCAGCTCCACAGGTGTGTGGCATGACGGTGATTGCGCAGCAGCGCAGCAGCAGACAGGTGAAGCAGATGATTTAATTGCATGAGTGAGAGCAGAGCAGGCAGACGGGCCAGAATCATAACAGTACCCCCCCCCCCAAAGGTCCGGCTCCGGGAGGGCCCCCGAGGCTGATCAGGATGGAGGCGATGGAACCCCCCGGGAGGGGGTTTTGTCCACTATGAATCGTGCCGGAATCCAGGACCTCTCCTCAGGACCATAGCCCCCCAGTCCACCAGGTAACGTATGCCACGTCCTCCCGTCTGGACCGGATGATGCGCCGGGGACAGTGTAAACTGGGCCTCAGCAAGAAGCCGGGCGGGTGGAGGGGCCCGGAGGTGGGCCCAAAGCGGGACATGTGGAAGGTAGGGTGAACTCTCATGGCATGAGGCAGACGTAAACGAACAGCCACAGGATTGATGATCTTGGGATATGGGAAAGGGTCCCACAAAACGAGGTGCCACTTAGGGGAGCCCAACCAGAAGTGGGAGGTCCTTGGTGGATCCCAAAACCTTCTGTCCCACCTTTAGCTCGGAGCAGGGATTCTCCGACGTTTTTGCTGTGCTTTTCCTGCACCTCCGACATTCTGATCATAGACCTTCTTGCCTTCCCCCAGATGCGCTGACATCTTGGGGCCGGGGGCCTGAGCAAAGGGAAACCTCAGCCTTTTTCTCCTGGACAGTGAACAAGGGTGGCTGAAAACCAAAACACAACTTGGGAAAGGGGAAAACCCCCGTGGCACTAGCCGGGGAGGTGTTGACAGCATATTCAACCCCAGGGTAAATTTTTTGAGACTATTTGGTTGCATCGGACTCACATAGTGTGCGAAGTTTGGTCTCCCCCTCCTGGTTGGCCCTCTCCGTCTGTCCATCCGACTGTGGGTGAAATCCTGAGGCAAACTAAGAGAAATCCCCACAAGGAAAAAAACTCTTTCCAGAAATGTGACAAAAACGGGGCCCCCTCTGTCTGAGACAATGTCTGTGGTATGCCGTGAAGGCGAAAAACCTCACGTGCCAGAATGCCCCCCCATTTTTTGGCTGAGGGCAACTTTTTGGGGGGGACTAGGTGAACCATTTTAGAAAATCTGTCGATGATGGTTAACAGAACTGGGGAACCATTAGAAAGGGCAAACCTGTGACGAATCCATGGCTATGTGTGACCAGGGATGAGGGAAACGAAAGGGGGGTAGGGGAGCAAAGAGTCCAGCAGGAGGGCGATGAGGAGACTGGGCTTTGGGAACTTGAGTACAGGCCGTGCGTAATCTGTGACATCTTTGACAAGAATGGCCACCAAAACTGAGTTCGGACCATCTGAAACGTCCTGCTGATACCGGGGTCAGAACAGACGTGAATTATGGCATGAATTCATCCCTTTGGGTACGAGGCGTCCCGGAACAAAACCCGGTCAGGTGGCAAAATTGGAATAGGGAGGTCTTTGGGGCATCTCTAACCTCTCCCCCCAAACTCCAACATGGTGACCGAGAGTCTCACTGATTCCGGAAGAATAACCTCTTCCCCAGAGGTCTGTGACTCGGGGGGGTTCCTGTATTCTGGAGAGGGCGTCGGGTTTTTGCCATTTTTGACTCCAGGTCTGAAAGAAAAAGAGAAGTTGAATTTTCCAAAAAATAAACCCCCCACCTTGCCTGCCTGGGATTAAGGCGCTCCGCTGATCTCAGGTACTCCAGTTTCTTATGATCTGTCCATACAAAAACTTTCCCTTAGCCCCCTCTAGCCAATGCCTCCACTCCTCGAGAGCCAACTTGACTGCCAACATTTTCTCGTCCCCCACATCATAATTGCGCTCTGCTTGGGACAAAAGTCCTAAAAAAAAGGCACATAGGTGAATACGGCCATCAGAATTTCTTTGGCTTAGGACAGCTCCAACCCCTGTGTTTGAGGCGTCAACCTCCCAAAAAACTTTTTATCGGGGTTAGGGGACCGTAGAACAGGAGCAGACGTAAATAATCCTTTAAAAGGCTTGACAAAAGCTCTTTCACCGTCTCTTTCCCAAAAAAAATCTTGTCTTGGATGATGTGAGAGCATTAAGGGGGGCTGCAACGAGGCTATATTTCCTGATGAACCGTTTTAAAAAATTAAAAAACCCAGACCCCTTTGAAGCTGTTTGCGGTCGGTAGGAGAAGGCCATTCCCAAACTGCCTTGACTTTGGGGGGGGCCACTATAATTTGGGTCTGGAGAAATGATGAATCCAAAGGAAAAGAGGTGGTAGGGGTATGAAACTCACACTTTTCAGTTTTGACAAAAGATGATTTTGAAGAAGACGAAGGAGGACCCCGGACATGATTTCTGTGGTTTTTTCCAGATCCTGGGAAAAAATCAGAATGTCTCAAGGTATCAAAAACAAACCCGCCCACCATGTCCCTCGGACATCATTCACCAGTGCCGAAAAACTGCAGGGGAATTTGGTTAAACCAAAAGGGTTACACAGTACTCGTAGTGACCATGGGGGGTGTTAAATGCCGTTCTTCCATTCATCCCCCCCTTGGTAAACAAGGTGGTAAGCGTTTCTCAAAACCCAACTTAGAGAAGATCTTGGCGCCCTGAATCTGGTCGAAAGCAGTGTTCATAGTGGTAGAGGGTATCAGTTCTTGACGGTGATTTGTTTAAACCCCTGCAGTCGATACATGGTCTCAAGGAACCATCCTTCTTTTCCCCAAAGAAGAAGCCTGCCCCTGCTGGAGACGAAGGTCTGATAACCCACTTTTAGTGACTCATCAAAATACTTCCTCATGGCTTGGTTCTCTGGTTCTGACAATGAATACAATCGACCCCAGGGGGAGAAGTGCCTGGTAGGAGCTCAAGCCACAGTCATAGGGGTCTATGAGGTGGAAGTGCCGTAGCCCCGGACTTGTTGAAAACCCCCTTAAGTGCATGATATTCGGGTGTACCTTAGACAGATCAGGATATTTTCCCTCAAGTCATTCTCCCGAAAAATATCTGTAGAGGAGAAGACAGACAAGTGTTCGAGCAGGACTTAGCCCAGCCCAAAATCTCTTTGGCTTGCCAACAATATGGGGGTTGTCTTTTTGTAACCAGGAGGGCCCCTAAAACAATGGGTGTTTAAGAGAGTTGATGATCCTGAATGTGACCTCGTCTGATGATTGCCCCCCAGTGTGAGTTTTTTTTTCTCCGTCTTGTAATATGAACTTTGATACTATGACCTCCAATGCCAGGACATTAGGGGGTCAGACGTGGGAAGGAGCTTGAGGTCATGGTCCCTGGCGAACGACTCATCCATAAACTCCGTGTCCGCCCCTGAGGCAATAAACCTGACACCTGATGAGAAGTAGGGGGGACATTTGAATTTTTGAGGGAAATGAGCATGAGGAGAGAGACAGTTGACTTCGCTCAGTAGAATTTTTCCACCTCTACTGAGCCGGGCTTTTAACGGACACTTGTATGCAACATGGCCCTGTCCACCACAATAAAACACAAGTTATTCTTCCTTCGTCGATCCGGCTCCCCCGCAGAAATCTTTGAACGACCCCACTGCATGGCACCGGGTCACAAGGGTGATCAGAAGGGAGTGGGGGAAACCCCTTTGGGTTTCTAGGGGGGGAACAGGACTGTGAGCTGAAGAGGTTTTTACCCCCCCTTGAAGCCTTTCCCTCCGCCTTTCTGTGAGCCGCAAATCGATGCGGGTTGACAGGTCCTCAGTTGAGAAGGGAGGCAGGGTAGTCCCGGGTAGCCAGTTCATCCTTGATGTTCTCATTCAGACCTTGCATGAAAGCATCCATTTTAGCATGCTCATTCCAAAGACTGTCTGCTGCCAGTAAATTAAAGTCAATGATTAAAGATGTAACACTTCTCTCTCCCTGTTTAAAGGAGGAAACCTCTGGCAGCTTCACGACTAGGAAAAACGGATCAAAAACCCTGATGAGCTCTTTTTGGGAATGCAGAAAAGGAACACATGTGATCGAACCATTTTGCCACTCAGCAGTGCCCCATTGCTTAGCCTTTCCAGAGAGCAGGGAAATAACAAACGCCACCTTAGAGCGCTCAGAAGGGAAGAAGAAGGCTGAAGCTCAAATGAATCTCACATTGGGAAAAAGCACGGCACTGGTCAGGATCCCCCTAAACAGCTCAGGGGGCGTGAGTCTAGGTTCTCTTACCACAGCGGAAAGATCAGGAAACTCTGGGGGAATCAGGCTGTGAGGACGCTGGCGTGGAAGCAGGAGTCATGGATCGCAGCATAGAAATCATTCCCCCCAAGCCGGAATTAAGACGGGCAATAGAGTGATCAAAATTAGTGCGCCACTGCTGTGCTGGCGATGGGTCCATCTTTTTGGGCCAGATTTTACTATCACGACCAGAGACAGAGAACCCAAAATTCAGCCAAACCAAAGTGATAATAAAAAAGGTTATTCAGAACTCAGGATCAGAGAGCAGAAGAACAGCAGTCAGCTTCCAGGAAACCCTGAGAACAGAGAGACTAGTTAGTGGCTGAATAAAACTCGGGTTCAAGGAGTTTAATAAAGCCATAAACCTTCTCAGTCTGGTGATGAGGCCCCGAAAACCGGGAGGAAGAGATCCAGACAGTTAATGAGGAAGCGTCCAACAGACTGAAATCGATTTTCGACTGATCCAAATCCTCCGGGGAACCAGCTGACGCTGTGACAGGGAACACAGAGAGCTGTGATTGTCCTCTTGACAATAAATCCAGGCAGACTAGAGAGCCAGGCGGACTCAGGCTGAAAAAAACCGTGGCTTAGCTGAGACGTAAATCCGGGGGCAGAACAGGGTCAATTTCCCGGGCTAGAGGCGTCAGACAAGGGGCAGGCAGAGACATAAAACCAGGCAGAAAACAGAGTCGAAATCCAAAATCCAATCCGTCAGACAAGGAGCAAGCAAGAGGGAATAATCCGTAAGGCAAGGTGAGGTCATGGAACGAGATCAGTCAGGAAGGTACGCTGGATAACTACTCACAAATGTTTTCGAAAATCTGGCACCGTCTGCCTGTCAAGGGGTGTATATAAAACGCTCCCCGGTGTGTGGCATGACGGTGATTGCGCAGCAGCGCAGCAGCAGACAGGTGAAGCAGATGAGTTAATTGCATGAGTGAGAGCAGAGCAGGCAGACGGGCCAGAATCATAACACGATCAGACATGTAGTATTCTAGACTGGCTTGTAGGTGGTGCAATATTTAATCAAAAGCATCACCGAGGCTTCTATATTTAAAGGTTGGTACGTTTCTAAGTAGTGTAATAGAGAAGATATCAAAACCTGAAAATAATACAACATTGCAGCACATATTCAAGTGGAGCTATAATAAGTACTATGTCAATGTCTTTGGTACTGTCCTCATTGCAGGTTAGATGTTTAAATTGAAAGATTTTTAATGATCAAATGTTTACATTCAAAGCTCAACTGTTTCACTTTGTGTCAAAGAAATGATCCTTTTCAAGTCTTGCATTTTTATTGTTATTGTTCTGTATGAATACCCTGAGGTTTATAAATGGTGTATACAGCTGAAATCAGGTCAGTTAAGCTGACCAAAATCTGCTTTATTTGCTAAATGTGAGAACAATAAGAGAGATTTTTGTTTTTTTAGATTTTTTTTTTATTATTTTCTTCAACTAAGAGGTTTGCCTGCATCTCCTTGGTATTTGGTAGATTTGCCAGTAAACTATATGACTGGTTTCATACAGTTTGGATATATCCCCACACGTTTATCACAATAGAAGCTTCTGATTGCAAGTTTGGTACATATCTCCTGGCAGAACATTTGAATCAGGTTTGTAGGCCTTCATACTTGCACACAGCTCTGCCCACAGATTTTGTATGAGACTGAGATCAGGGCCTTGTGATCCCCATAGGTAGGAAAACATAGAATGTATTGTCCTAAGTCCACCTTGTAACTAATTTGGTAGTGTTAGGCTGGAGCTCTGGGTAACGTCACTTCCTGTTTTCGCTATTGCACTTGGTGAATTGTTTGGTGTGTGAAGGCTCTCTCGTTTGATCTGATTTCTGTCTACTGTGATATCTCTTACTTGTTCTAATACATAAGCAAGTTAAAACACATACTTTCTGTTGCTGTATTTAACGTTTGGGGACTCTCCGTGTCTTACACGGTTTTCTAGTAGTGGTAAGGGGTCGCTAGCTTAGCATTAGCTTTAACTCCACCATGGCTACCCGTTCTGCTGTTTCTCTCTCTGAGTCTTCTCCTCTCTCCTGCTCTCTGTGTCAGATGTTCAGTTACTCCTCTGCCTCCTTTAGTGATAATGGTACGTGTAATAAATGTAGCATTCTTGTAGCTTTGGAGGCGAGGGTGTCGGAATTGGAGACCCGGCTCCGCGCTGTTGAAAAACCAGCAGATAGCCGAGGCCCCTTAGCCAGCACGGAGCCACCGAGGCTAGCTCCCCATAGCAGTCCTCCAGCAGAGCCTGCGCAGCTAGGGCCTCAGGCCGGCTGGGTGACGGTACGTAGAACGCATAGTCCTAGATCCCAGCCCACAGGTCACCAACAACCCGTCTGCATTTCTAACAGATTTTCCCCGCTCAGCGACACACCCGCTGAGAAGCCAACTCTGGTAATTGGCAGCTCCATAGTCAGAAACGTGGCACTAGAGACACCAGCGACCATAGTCAAATGTCTGCCAGGGGCCAGAACGGGCGACATCAAATCCTACCTGAAACTGCTGGCTAAGGATAAGCGTAAATACAGTAAGATTGTTATTCACGCTGGCGGTAATGACACCCGGTTACGTCAATCGGAGGTCACCAAAGTTAGTGTTGCTTCGGTGTGTAAGTTTGCCAAAACAATGTTGGACTCCGTAATTTTTCTGGTCCCCTCCCCGATCCGACCAGTGACGACATGTTTAGCCGCATGCTGTCATTCAACCGCTTGCTGTCTAGGTGGTGTCCAGAAAACGATGTGGGCTACACTGATAACTGGCGAACATTTTGGGGAAAACCTGGTCTGATCCTTAGAGACGGCATCCATCCCACTATGGATGGAGCAGCTCTTCTTTCTAGGAATCTGGCCGAATTTATTAGTTCTCCAAAACTCTGACAACCCAGGGTTCAGACCAAGAAGCAGGGTCGTAGTTTAACACACCTCTCTGCAGCTTCTGTACTGCTACCCACCGATTACCCTATTAAGACAGTGTCTCACCCACGGCCAAAATTGAATAGATTAAAAAATAATCTAAAAGGAGGAAATCAGGAAAATCTCATAAAAATAAACACAACTCAGACTAAAAATAAAAATAAAACAATTAAATGTGGCCTACTGAACATAAGATCTCTCTCTTCAAAGACATTGTTAGTTAGTGACCTGATTTCTGACAATCAGATTGATTTATTTTGCCTAACAGAAACATCGCTGCAGCAAGAGGATTATGTTACTATAAATGAGTCAACTCCTACTGAGTATTTAAATTTTGACATTCCTCGAAATACTGGGCGAGGAGGAGGAGTAGCAACGATCTTTCAATAGCTACAACTCTTTTGAATATTTAATCCTTAGTTTTCCTCAAATTCCTCAAATTGCAAAGCACTAAAACCACTTCTGTTTGTTGTTTTGTACCGTCCACCAGGCCTTTACTCTCAATTTTTAGATCAGTTTTCAGACCTTTTATCTGATTTAGTGTTAAATACAGATAAAGTTATTATAATGGGGGATTTTAACATTCATGTTGACACTGAAAGTGATAGCCTAAATATAGCCTTTAATTCTATCTTAGACTCAATTGGCTTTACTCAAAACATTAACAAACCTACCCATGTTTGTCTTCATTCTGTAGACCTTGTGCTGACATATGGCATTGAGTGTAAAGACATGACAATACTTTCTCATAACCCTGTCCTGTCTGACCATTTCTTAATAACCTTTGAGTTTAATTTAACCGAGTACTCCACACCTGAAAGAAAATGTCATTATAGTAGATCATTATCAGATGATGCTGTAACAACCTTTAAAGAATCTGTTCCACTTTTAATCTTCTCATTATCACAGAAAAGCACAGTGGAGGGCAATAATTCTGTTTCTGCCCCTTCACAAATTGATTCTCTTGTTCATAGTGTTACTTCATCATTGCGTGGTGCATTAGACAATGCAGCCCCCTTGAAAAAGAAGGTAATTATTCATAGGAGGCAGGCTCCTTGGTTTAATTTAGATCTGCGTACTTTAAAGCACAATGTTAGAAAATTGGAGAGAAAGTGGCATTCTACACAACTAGAGGATTCCTACTTAATCTGGAAAAATAGCCAACCATTGTTAAAAAAATGACACTTCGCCAAGCTAGAACAGCTTATTTCTCATCCTTAATAGAAGAGAACATGAATAATCCTAGGTTTCTCTTTAGTACAGTTGCTAAACTTACACAGAGTCATGGCTCTGTCGAGCCATCCATTCCTTTAGCTCTCAGCAGTCATGACTTTATGGGATTCTTCTTAAATAAAATTGATTCTATTAAAAATAAAATCTTTGACATACTCCCAAAGATGATTACTTCATCCTCAGCAAGTGAGACAACATTGGAAATAACTGTAGAACCTGATCTGTGTTTGGACTGTTTTGATCCTGTGGAGCTTCCTGAGTTATCAGAAATATTAGCTTCATCTAAGCCTTCAACTTGTATGTTAGACCCAATCCCAACCAAATTATTTAAGGAAGTGTCCCCTCTGATTACCAGCCCCATTTTAGATATGATTTATCTATCTTTAGTAAATGGATATGTACCACAGGCTTTTAAGGTAGCTGTAATTAAACCTTTGCTTAAGAAACCTTCGCTTGATCGAGATGACTTGAAAAATTACAGACCTATATCCAATCTTCCATTCTTATCTAAAATTCTTGAGAAAATAGTTGTTAATCAAATGTGTGAGCATTTACACAGCATTGACCTGTTTGAAGAGTTTCAGTCAGGCTTCAGAGCTCATCATAGCACTGAAACAGCTCTGCTGAAAGTCACTAATGATATTCTTATGGCCTCAGATAATGGCTGGTTTAAATTTTATTTTTCTGACAGATTCCAGTTTGTTCATGTAAATGATAAATCATCTTCAAACTCCAGGGTTAATTGTGGAGTACCACAGGGTTCAGTACTTGGGCCAATTCTCTTTACTATATATATGCTTCCAATAGGTCAAATTCAGTTTCAGTTTATTCAGTTTCAGTTTATTTATATAGCGCCAATTCACAACACATGTTATCTAAAGGCACTTCACAAGCAGGTACATACATTCCAATTAATCTTAATCATTGAACAGTGCAGTCAGATTCAGTTATTTATTCAAATTGGATAAAAAGTTTTTCTATCTAAGGAAACCCAGCAGATTGCATCCAGTCAGTGACTTGCAGCATTCACTCCTCCCGGATGAGCATGTAGAGACAGTGGACAGTCACTGGCGTTGACTTTGCAGCAATCCCTCATACTGAGCATGCATGTAGCAACAGTGGAGAGGAAAAACTCCCTTTTAACAGGAAGAAACTTCCAGCAGAACCAGGCTCAGTGTTAGCGGCCATCTGCCACAACCGACTGGGGGTTAGAGAAAACCCCGAGCAGAGACACAAAGAGAACAAAGAAGCACTGATCCAGGAGTAAATTTTCATGGGAAGGAAAAGGTAAATGTTAATGGATGTAGTTCCTTTAGTCGTTTTTCACCTAGAAAGAAGGAACAGATAAACTCTGAGCCAGTTTCAAGTTTAAAAGGTCTGAAAGAGAGCACATAGAGTTAGTTACTGTAAAAGCTCAGTCAGTAGCTATGTCTAGGGGAGAGAAAGGGCTAAACACTGAAAGACAGGGCCATGTGGGATCATCGGTAGAGGGTGAGCATTTAAATTGTTGCCAGCAGAAGCTTGGAGGATTCCCCTCTCCAGAAAGGTGTTACAGGTAGACACAGAGTCAGGCCAGGTGTAGCTTCTAGGAAAAGAAAGAAAGAGAACAAAGTTAAAAGCTGAAATGACCCGCAATAATACAAAATTGAAGAGTAGTGTGAGAAAGTAGCGAAGAGGGTGAAAGTGGTCATTACGTCGTCCAGCAGCCTAAGCCTATAGCAGCATAACTGCAGAGATACGTAGTTCAGGATAAACTAAGCCACTCTAACTATAAGCTTTATCAAAAAGGAAAGTTTTAAACCTAGCCTTAAAAGTAGACAGTTTGTCCATCTAGAGCCCACTGATGGCCATTGTTATACTAAAAACCACAACGATTGGGATACCTCTCTCTGTCAGATTGACCATAACCATTGGAAAAGAGAGGGGGTCATACAGGGAGCAAAATGAGTGTTTGCACCTCAACCTTGGTGTTATTTTTGACCAGGACATGTAATTTAAATCCAATATTAAACAGGTTTCTAGGATTTCCTTCTTTCACCTCCGGAACATTGCCAAAATTAGAAATATCCTATCTAGGAGTGACGCTGAAAAACTAGTCCATGCATTTGTTACTTCAAGGCTGGACTTTTGTAATTCTTTACTATCGGGATTTCCACAAAATGTAGTTAAAATCCTTCAGCTGATTCAAAATGCGGAAGCAAGAGTTCTGATGAAAATGAAAAATAGAGATTATATTTCTCCTATTTTAGCTTCCCTTCATTGGCTCCCTGTTAAATCCAGAATAGAATTTAAAATTCTCCTCCTCACATATAAAGCCCTTAATGATCTAGCTCCATCATACATCAGAGATCTAATTGTTCCAAATGTTCCTAACAGGGCACTTCGTTCTCAGACTGCAGGTTTACTGGTGGTTCCTAGAGTCTCTGGAAGTAGAATGGGAGGCAGATCCTTAAGTTATCAGGCTCCTCTCCTGTGGAACCAGCTCCCGATTTTGGTCCGTGAGGCGGACGCCCTGTCTGCTTTTAAGGCTAGGCTTAAAGCTTTCCTTTTTGATAAAGCTTATAGTTAGAGTGGCTTAGTTTATCAGGGAGGGAGCCTTCCTCCCTCCATGTTGGATGGAGTAAGGGGGAGTCAGGTTTAGCCTAAACCGGCTCAGTTATGGTGGAAGTGCAAACACACCCTCCATTACTGCTATTCTGCTATGGACCCCTTCTCTTTTCCAATGGTTATAATCAGTCTGACAGAGAGAGGTATCCCAATCCTTGTGGTTTTTAGTATAACAATGACCATCAGTGGGACCCTTTGTGGGGTGCCTTGAAATGACATTGTTGAAAATAAGTGCCGTTTAACTAAATAATCTGAACAGAAACGTTCTCTGCAGTTATGCTGCTATAGGCTTAGGCTACTGGAGGACATAATGACCACTTTCACCCTCTTCTTTACATTCTCACACTACTCTACAATTTTGCATTATTTGCTGTTATTTCAGCTTTTAACTTTGTTCTCTCTCTTTTCTCTTCCTAGAAGCTACACCTGGCCTGACTCTGTGTCTACCTGTGACACCTTTCTGGAGAGAGGGCATCGTCCAAGCTTCTGCTGGCAACAACTTAATGCTCACCCTCTACTGATGATCCACATGGCAGGGCCTTTCAGTGTTTAACCCTTTCTCTCTCCTAGACATGGCAATTGACTGAGCTTTTGCTGTAACTAACTCTATGTGCTCTCTTTCAGACTTTAACCTTGAAAACTGGCTCAGAGTTTCTGTTCTTTCTTTCTAGGTGAAACGACTAAAGGAGCTACATCCATTAACATTTACTTTTTCTTCCCATAGTAAGGACTCCTGGATCAGTGCTTCTTTGTTCTCTTTGTGTCTCTGCTCTGTTCTCTCAAACCCCCAGTCGGTCGTGGCAGATGGCCGCTCACACTGAGCCTGGTTCTGCTGGAGGTTTCTTCCTGTTAAAAGGGAGTTTTTCCTCTCCACTGTTGCTACATGCATGCTCAGTATGAGGGATTGCTGCAAAGTCAACGCCAGTGACTGTCCACTGTCTCTACATGCTCATCCGGGAGGAGTGATTGCTACAAATCTCTGACTCGATGCAATCTGTTGGGTTTCCTTAGATAGAAAAACTTTTTATCCAATTTGAATAAATAACTGAATCTGACTGCACTGTTCAATGATTAGGACTAATTGGAATGTATGTACCTGAGTTTTGTGAAGTGCCTTGAGACGACATGTGTTGTGAATTGGCGCTATATAAATAAAACTGAATTGAATTAAATTGATTGGGGCATTGTCCACTTGGAAAATCTGCTTGCACCTTAGCTATAACGTCCTAGCTAATATTGCTTCATTAGTTTTATAAATGTTATCTCCTCAAGATTCTATCAATTTGTGAAGTTCTTCCTGCAACAAAAAAAAAGACAAAAACATGATACTAGTGTACTTCACTGCTAGGATGTTGTTCTCAGGCCTGCAAGTTTCCTTTTTTTTCTTCCAAATGCAATAATGGTCATTATAGACAAGCACTACAGTTTGAGTTTCATCAGGCCACAAGACATGTACAAATGTTTTTTTGTTTTTTTGCATCTGCCAACTGTATTCAAGCTCTTTTATGTTTTTGCTGGAGTAGTGGTTTCTTCCCTTTTTAATGGCCTTTCTAGCCATGCAGGTTTTTGTGCAGCTGGAAGGACAGTCTCTAGTTTCAACTCTTTTGCAACTTTAAACAGGTTTTGTTCAAGGATTGCCCAGTTAATATTTGTCATATTAAGAAATTCTCCCACCTGAGCTTTGGAGCTTTGCCCCTCCTCCAGAGCAACCATTTGTCATTGTCCTTACAATTCACATTCATTCTTACACACTTTGTGTTGGTTCTGTCATGTAAAATAATTGTGGTTGTAACATGACAAAATGTAAGAAACATTTAAGGGGTATAAATACATTTGCAAAGCATTGTACTTAGGCTATGTGCTCAATTAGCTTTGCTTACATCTCCTTGTCCTTATTACTTGTTACATTGCAGTAGTAAGTCATAAGCCCTGGAGTCTTTATTGGTAATAGCAGAGCACTTTACTTCAGGAAGAGAAAATGGTAAAGATGAGAGCTGATTTTAATAGATTTATGGCATGACTGACTGACGTCCAGGCTGAACTCACACCTTACACAGCATTTTAGGATCGCATCTTCGAAACAAAGTCATAAAAGTTTAAATATCCTTGATGCAACATGAACAATGAAAAATTAGCCAAGGGAGTTTGAGGTAGAGGGGAAAACACATTGTGCACAACAACAGCAACTCCCCTGTAGTACATATATGAGACCTTAAATATACATGATGAAATCAAATAAGTCCACCATCTGATGCAAAGCTGTTTCACACAGGCAAACAAATAAACATGCCGCTCTTATTTCCTGTGCCATCAGGCACTCTCGATGTTTACACCATGGAAGAGAAAGCACATACTGCAGTTCTTTGATAACACTTCAGAACAGACCCCATGCCAACTCTCACACAAATGTGGGTGTGATCCTTTCTGTCAGGGACAGAAGACAATGGCTGATTTTCAGGCCACTTAAATGAATATTTTACAGATTCTCTTCCCATTTACATGGTGACATCACTAACTCTGAACAGTTTTAGGTGGTATTTCTTGTGGCACATTGGCATTTTGCAGTCATTTGCATTGTGTTTTCTGATTTGTGGGAGCAGATTGGGGAAACTCCTGGCTGTTCCCGCAGTGCTGACACTATGGCACATCAGCTGCAAGGCTCTTAAGCTGCAACTGCAGTACGTGGTGACAGATGTGTGCAATGACCTAACAAGAAAACTCCCACAGCTACATTTTCTTTTTAGACTGCTAAGTGAAATAACAAGAGTGAGCTGCAGTGTTTTGTGCATGAGTAAGCCTCAGCACTAAATTGAAATGATATAAAGCAAAAGCAATGCCTTAAAGTAAAATATACTAGAAATTGCATGTTTTATTTCCACGCTTTAGGGAGATACAATAAAGCTTAATTCCCTTTTTTTTTTTACAAAAAATTTCAACACTAAATCTTTGGTTTAGTAAATCCACATGGATATTATATTTCTACTCACCTCTCTCTCGGCATCTGGTGGCTGGGATTGTGAAGACAGCGGACGCTGAGGCTAAATAGCTTGCGGGCAGTACGCTGAATCTTGAGCCGCTGGATCTCCAGGGAACTCTGAAGGAGTCTGTAACGGGCCTGCAGGTCCCAGTCACTGCCCCACAGAAGATGCACACTGCTGATGGGCAAAAAATGAGTGGAGGGGAGCCTCTTCAGGAATGACTTGAATTCATCTAGAGAACCATGGAGAGACAGGATGAGAAACAAGTTGTAACAAAGGATAAAGATTGGGCAATGAAGTGCACAAGTATTTTATATGCAGATGAAGACGCATTTGCTGACATGAAACTTTAAAAAAAGTTCATCTTGTAATGCAATTGCTGGAACCTGTGCTGTTAATACTTTATACAAATAATTTTTCAACTAGGACAGCAATTGATCTTTCTTCTTTACCAATTCTCTTTAGATAGACCAAAGTTCTGGGTGAAGTCTTTTGCACTCTACTGTTTTGGTCACCCCACAAGTTATCAATATTATTTAGATCTAGGGACTGAGATGGCTGTAGAAGAAATTAGATTTTGTGTCTGTAGAACAATTTTATCGATGATTTAGCCGTATCTTTTGAATCATTACACCTTAAGCCATTTTTATCTTACCAGTAGAGTTCACCAGATGATAACCAAATATGTTTCATAATGCCATGTACTCTAACTCTAACTTCCCTGGGACTTTAGAGGAGAAACATGCCCACAGCATTGCAAATACTCCAACATACTTAACAGTGGACATAAGCTGTTTTTTTTTTTTTTCCAGATATTAATCCTTTGTTTCTAAACCACTTGGAATGTTAGATGCCGGAAAGCTCAATCAGAGTCTCAACTGACCAAAGCACAAATTCCAAGTAAAGCTTAGAAAACTCAACATTTCTGTTTATTGTCACAATGTTTTTCCTGGATTATTATATGGTATACAGACAGTGTTTAATTTTTGCTATGGAGACTTGGTGACCTCAAGATGCCACTTTCAGCTGTAGTTGTAAATTATTTTTAAAGATGTTTTTATCTCCCTTAGAGTCTAAAAGAAATGGACTTCTCTGTTTACATCATCACAATACCCAAGGAAAACTAAAGGTCATGGAATAATAATTAAAGCTCCCTAAAAACTCTGATCAGCATAAAACAGAAAACATAAATTAAAGCAAATGTTTCGATTGTTTATTTTTATTTCATAGGAATTGTTAAATGCACCAGCTGTGCCAGTAATTATTTTGTCAAAAATAAAATTAAACATACACAAAAAAACACACAAACATATTTTTTAACATTCTATTTTTACCCACTGAATGAACGTACTCAAATTAAAGGTTGGACGTTTCTAAAACATCCAACCTTCCAACATTATGCCCTGCGATGGATTGGCGACCTGTCCAGGGTGTACCCTGCCTCTCGCCCGTAGACTGCTGGTGATAGGCACCAGCTCCCCCGTGACCCACGATAGAATAAGCGGTATGGAAGATGAATGACTGAATAAATGAATGTCTGTAAAACCTTCAATGTAGAATTATGCAACTGCAATAGGAGAATGATTTATTTGAAAGCTTGTGAAGTCTGTACTTCAACTTATAGGAAAACTGTATAAGGAAGACCAGAATTGTCACTCACATTTGAAAAGGAAAATTATTAACACAATAATAATAATTATTATTAATTAAACAGAGTTTAAATTTTTTTTGAAAAATTAGATTTGGGCATATTATTATTATTTTACAAAAACCCCTTGGGGGTTAATAGGTAAAAAAAAAAAAAAGGGAAGCCATAATGCTAATTAGTTACAAAAAAGATCCACATTTGAATATTGTTTTTTCCTTGTCATAAGCTTGCCAGTGATGTTTTCTTCTGCCTCCTTGGTTTGAATGTTTAAGATTGATTTTGTTGGCCAAGAGCAGAAAATAAGACTCTGGAAGAATAGTAATCATCCTCTTATCTGTGCTCTTAGGCACCAAGACTACTTCCCCAACATTTTTTTTCAAACAGTGATTATTCTTGTAGTATTTTTAAAGCTAGTTTCATATGTTAGCAACAAGAGCTTGAAGATATTTTTAAAATTTCAGTAAATACAGCTACAAGAACTGTTTTATTCCTTTTCAGATTCTGAAATAATAATGTTAAATGATTCAGAGAAGCTTTAATATGTACTAAATAAATGAAATCTTGAGTAATGACAAATTGAATCATTATTACCCTAAATGCCTAGGCTTGAAGATGTTTTTTAAAATTAGGGCAAATGCAAGGACAAGAACAGTTTTATCCCTGCTCAGATTCTGAAATATTGAAATAAAATAGTTTATTGAAGCATATTATTTCCTAAAGAAATTTAATACTGAATACTGGAAAGAGAAACATGAATATGATAAATATCTGCTTAACAGTGCCAGCAAGCATTTAATGAAGGAAACAAAGCATAGAAACAGCAGCAGAAGTATCATATCATTTGGTGATGCAAAGCTATAAACCTAAAAATAAATGTACCAAACGTATAAACACACTCTTGTTTAGCACAAATATTACTGCAGACCACAACTAGCTTTGGTAAATTCAGAGAACAGAATCACATTTTCAAGAAATGCACCTCAAGCCATTTTAACAGTATTAATCAGAGTTAAGAGCTCCTTTTCAGCCACAGCTGCAAAATGTCAGACATTCCTCCACCCTCCTCCCTAACATGTCACAACTCAGATTCCCCTTTTTCTTTAAAAGAGCCAGAATCCATCTCCTCCCCTGTTTTGAACTTTCCACAAACCTCCACCCAGCCTTCAGAGATGACATAAACCCTCTCTGATTCTTTCCTAAACAAATCTGAGCCTCAGCAGCACCTAGCATTCAGAACTCTATCTAACTGAAAAAGGCAGCTCCATAATCAAGTTATATAGTGCCCGAGTGGCAGTTTAATAATATGCACCTCTGTTATACAAGCTTCAAATAGTTCAGGTATTATATTCCTTTATAGAGCAACCAAACAGTCCACATGGTGGTTCTCACCTGAGCCCACCCAGCACATCTTGTCTGGAGATTATGTTTACCACAATTTAACTTTTCTTTTTCATCTCACTTTGTTAGTTCACATAAATTACAAATATTTCAACTGCAGCTTTTTAAACCAGCCAGATGCTACTTTATAGACTGACATCCCCAAATTTGGTGGGACCCCTGGCAAATGTGGAAAAAGCATGTTGATTCATTGATTCTAGTACTGTATATATAGTAATATATTTGTGCTTATGAATTAGCAGTGTTTCTTCACAATACTTCTGTACCACCTTGCCAAAAAAGTGCACCCCCTTGCACAAATTTGTGCATCACTAATAGATTAATTATGCTTTCAGTCACACTGAGTGCAAGAAGAAGGCTGACTTGTTTCTTAAGTTTAGATGCATGCTTTGCAGTAATAAGTTCTGTTGGATAGGTAACCAGATTCACTATTCTGCTAATGTGTGTTTCACAAAGTTCTGCTGAGGCCAACTGAGACTAACTGTAGCTGTAATTACTGTGATAACCATGTGCTGCCAAACTTTATTGCATGTTTTTTTTTTAATAATGAGTGAGACACTTTAAGTAACACCAGCAGCATGCACCAGTTTTGCATGCACTGGGAACTGGCATAGAATGCACATCTAATAGGTTGTTACTGGAAAAAATGGGCTACTACTGTGGAAACAGAGTGAGCAGTACCTGCTGCCTTAGATATACACTCTAAAAGCTAAAGTGTGCAACAGTGTTCAAAATTTCTAACACTTCAAATGTACAGTATTTGCATTGCCTTTTGATAAATCACAAGCACCTGTAGGCTAACCCTTATTCTGCATAGGCTTTTTTTTGTCACAATGAAAAGGATCTCTTCTAAAAACATGTAGCCTGCTACAGAGTAACAAACAGGCTACCGTCTGTTCATAATCACATATATGTGCCGGGTTAAATGATTTTGTAGGACTTTTCAGCTTACCAGAGTTTTCAAAATCTTTATAAGAGGCTGCCCAGGACTCAGACATAACCAGCAGGGTGTTTTCCATGATCTGAATGTCAGTGATGGGACAGTTGCACTGGGGATAGTCATCAGCACACTGACAGATGCACTGGTTGTTGTGGCACGCATACTCCCCCTCTCCGTTGCACATTATGTAGCTCAGAGCTGACTGGACGAATTTCTCCTGTAGGTATTCTGGGAATATGACCTGAAGGCCTGAAACAGAAAAAAAAGAAAGTTTTGGTTAGAAAAATGTGATGCAATGGCTTTTAAAAAATATAAATGTTGTTGAGCAATTTATTAGATAAATGATTAAAAAAAAACAAAGCTTTGTTTAGTTTGGTTCCGTGTTGCAAAATCAAAAAAAGAAAACAGGATAAAACAGGTGAAAGAATTTGTTTTATGTGAATATTTTGTTGTATTTAACTAAATGTTTTTTTATTCTGAACATGAAAACAAAATCAGAAAAGATCCTTCTAATTTTCACCAATATGTAATAGGGTTATGATTATATTACGTATAATTACACAAAATTGTTTACATATCTAACTATAAACCTATATAACTACTGTTAAGAATGTGTATTCAAGTTTAACTGCATCCTTTTAATTCTTCTCTGGTTCTTGTGTGAAATTCTTCATTCTTCATTCTTCATTCTTCTAACCTCTGCCGTGTTGTAATATTCTGCTTTGAAAATGGTGGATGTTGTTTATTTTTATTAAAATACATGCAGTTCAAATTTTCTACATACACTTTAGGTCTTGTGCCTTGTATAGCAATGTATTTTTTTCCCCAGTAACATGAATATTTGGGTAGGTTTATGGTTGTAAAATTGTATTTATAAACCTCTACAGAGATGGGCGTACACAACTCTGTGGGAGCCTAAAGTGTGACTAACCTGAATTATGCTGAATTTAATTTTGTTTTCATCCATCCTTTTATTTTGCTTATAACCATAACACATAATTATGGATGAGCATTACAGTTATGAGACATCATATAAACTACCGGTCAAAAATTTTAGATACACTTTCTCACTTAATAGGTCTCTTTATTTTCATGACTATTTACATTGTTGATTCTCACTAAAGGCAACAAAACTTTGAATGAACACACATGGAATTATGTAGTTAACAAAAAGTGTGAAATAAAAATATATTTTTTTTTATTTTAGATTCTTCAAAATAGCCACCCTTTGCTCTGATTACTGCTTTGCACCCTTAGCATTTTCTCCCTGAGCTTCATTAGGTGGTCACCTGAAATGGTTTTTCAAAGAGTCTTGAAAGAAATTCCTAGAGGTTCATTGAGAGACGGCCAGAGGTTAATATTTCAGTCATCACAGCAAAGGACGGCTACTTTAAGGAATCTAAAACATAAAACATAATTAAAGTTATTTTACAATTTTTTGTTTGCTACATATTTCCATATGTGTTCATTCACAGTTTTGATGCCTTCAGTGAGAATCTACATACAATGCAAAGTGTCACAAACATAAAGAAAACCATTAAATGATAAAGTGGTTCTAAAACTTTTGAACAGTAGTGTATATCATATACTGTATATTTGAGTATTTCACCCAATAATTGAACTTTAAACCAGATTTTATCTCAAGGAACTTCCTGGTAAAAAAAAAAAAAAAAAAGGTTATATAAATAATAGTTAAATAACATTAAAACACCCCTGATAAAAAAGTAATGTAGCCCGTCTTGACATAGTAGAACACTGGGAATTCTACACCCTATATCCAAATACACAAGTATTATACAAAACGGGGTGGAATAAAAACAACAGAAATACTCCAAAGACATCACTGGACTTGATGCTCCCCAAAATTTGCTTCACTTCTCCATGTTTAGACCATTGTAGCACATTTTTTCATATGCCAAAATACAATCGGCTTGACATAAGCTTCAGGATCTGAAGCGAGAAGTCATTGTGGTGTTTTTTCCTCTTTTTTTTGTTGTTGTCAGATATGTCAAAATATATGAAAGTTCTTGGTGTTAACAAAGAGGGCATGCTGCAGTGCAAATCTTCCTCATTTGTAATATTTTCCCATGGCAGAGGACCTAACAGGTCAGTCTGTAACATAATAGCGTTTCTCCCTTTGTTATTGTCAGAGAAAAAAGAAAAATAGGTGATCGTCCCTATCTGAAAGCCAGAACTTGGTCACAGTAAATTCATTATGTTTTCCAAGGACAATGCAGGTTGGCTTCAGTTACAAACACAATATAATAGAGTTGTACTGTATTAGAACATCATGTAATTGTGATATTATTGATAAATTATATTGATGGTGATGCCTCCAATTCAGCTTTTGCTCACTTCTCTGTTTCTCATCAGGGTTCTGTGGCATTTTTTATGATCTTAGCATACTGGGCAATTTAATCCATGTCAGGTCCACAGCAAACAGAGTCCATCTGACAATCCAATAAATATTACTTTTGTATGTAAAGTGTGAGCTTATCTCAATTGGAACATATTAATTAACAATTTGTGCATTCAGTCTTTTGCCATATTGATATAGTGCCTAGGGATATTTTGATAAGAATGTATTTGCAATATATTTTTGTGATATACTATGTATCGGATTTTGTATATCGACAGAAATACCAAAAATTTGTGATAGACTAAAAGTAACCAGCATGAGTTAAATGGAAAAAAAATATTCCTGCAACTGTGATGGCTGGCTATATATTCTTAGCAATCAATTATCTTTTAGTTTTTTTTTTTCTGGAGGATGTGCCTCAAAGTTTTCCTCTTTTTTTCTTGAGCTGTCTGTGGTGAGTCACTTAGCATATAACTATGAATGCTGGCTTTGACATATTCAGCTAAATTATTTTCTATTTAATTACAGTGTGAAGGCTTGTGTTTTTCTTTTCAAATTTTTGCAGTTTTTTTTTACCCCGTTATTCAGATTTTTGATAATTACACTGTAATAGTTTCACTAGTGATTTAAAGGTTCACTTAGAGCTTTAGGGTTCTACCTATTCATTTTTCACTATGACTGTCAAACTATTTATAATTCTTAGACTCACAGCCAATCCATATCTCCCTTTGAGGATCTCTCAGAATTAAAGCTTGGGCATTTTACAGTTCAGACTTTCTCTTCAGTTTAGACCAGGAAAAATAAATGCCTGACTCCACAAACCACTGAATTGGAAAAGAACTAAATAGGTTTTTCCCCCTCGTATGTAACATCTTGGCAAGGCCATATTTTCTTAATAACTTTTACTTCAACAGAAACTGTGTTTCAGCACAAAACATGTGCAAACAGGACAAAATATGTTATTGAATGATGAATAATTACATTATTCTTCCTGCTCACATTTTATTTTTAACTTTTGGGTGAAAGGCGGAATCCACTTATGCAAAGTCAACTTAATGTGGCTAAAATGAAAGGGAAAGTAAGCATATAATTTCATATTGTACACATGAATCATTTTCAGGGTGTTGTCAAAGAGTCAAATGGTATCTCATTATGCATTTGCATGCAGCAATTAATTCAATTCAATTCAGTTTATTTATATAGCGCCAATTCACAACACATGTCGTCTCAAGGCACTTCACAAAAGTCAGGTACATACATTCCAATTAATCTTAATCATTGAACAGTGCAGCCAGATTCTGTTATTTATTCAAATTGGATAAAAAGTTTTTCTATCTAAGGAAAGGAAACCCAGCAGATTGCATCCAGTCAGTGACTTGCAGCATTCACTCCTCCCAGATGAACATGTAGAGACAGTGGACAGTCACTGGCGTTGATTTTGCAGCAATCCCTCATACTGAGCATGCATGTAGCGACAGTGGAGAGGAAAAGCTCCCTTTTAACAGGAAGAAACCTCCAGCAGAACCAGGCTTAGTGTGAGCGGCCATCTGCCACGACCGACTGGGGGTTAGAGAGAACAGAGCAGAGACACAAAGAGAACAAAGAAGCACTGATCCAGGGGTCCTTACTATGGGAAGGAAAAGGTAAATGTTAATGGATGTAGTTCCTTTAGCCGTTTCACCTAGAAAGAAGGAACAGATAAACTCTGAGCCAGTTTTCAAGTTTAGAGTCTGAAGAGAGCACATAGAGTTAGTTACAGTAAAAGCTCAGTCAGTAGCTATGTCTTGGAGAGAGAAAGGGTTAAACACTGAAAGACAGGGCCATGTGGATCATCAGTAGAGGGTGAGCATTAAGTTGTTGCCAGCAGAAGCTTGGAGGATTCCCCTCTCCAGAAAGGTGTTACAGGTAGACACAGAGTCAGGCCAGGTGTAGCTTCTAGGAAGAGAAAAGAGAGAGAACAAAGTTAAAAGCTGAGATGACAGCAAATAATACAAAATTGAAGAGTAGTGTGAGAAAGTAGCGAAGAGGGTGAAAGTGGTCATTATGTCCTCCAGGAGCCTAAGCCTATAGCAGCATAACTACAAAGATAGCTCAGGATAACCTAAGCCACTCTAACTATAAGCTTTATCAAAAAGGAAAGTTTTAAGCCTAGCCTTAAAAGTAGACAGGGTGTCCGCCTCACGGACTAAAACTGGGAGCTGGTTCCACAGGAGAGGAGCTTGATAACTAAAGGATCTGCCTCCCATTCTACTTCTAGAGACTCTAGGAACCACCAGTAAACCTGCAGTCAGAGAACGAAGTGCTCTGCTAGGAACGTATGGAACAATCAGATCTCTGATGTATGATGGAGCTAAATCATTAAGGGCTTTATATGTGAGGAGGAGAATTTTAAATTCTATTCTGGATTTAACAGGGAGCCAATGAAGGGAAGCTAAAGTAGGGGAAATATGATCTCTCTTTTTAATTTTCATCAGAACTCTTGCTGCAGCATTTTGAATCAGCTGAAGGCTTTTAACTGCATTTTGTGGACATCCTGATAGTAAAGAATTACAATAGTCCAGCCTTGAAGTAACAATGCATGGACTAGTTTTTTTAGCATCATCCTGGACAGGATATTTCTAATTTTGGCAATGTTCCGGAGATGAAAAAAGGAATCCTAGAAACCTGTTTAATATGGGATTTAAATGACATGTCCTGGTCAAAAATAACACCAAGGTTTTTTACTTTATTATCGGAGGTCAATTTAATGCCATCCAGGTTAAGTGATTGACTAAGCAGTTTCTTTTTTAAAGACTCCGGTCCAAAGACGACAACTTCTGTCTTGTCTGAATTTAGAAGCAGAAAATTTAAAGTCATCCAAGTTTTTACGTCTTCAAGACATGCTTGTAGTCTATCTAAGTGGTTGGGCTCATCAGGATTTATGGATAAGTAAAGCTGAGTGTCATCAGCGAAACAGTGAAAATTTATTCTATGCTGCCTGATAATTTTACCTATTGGAAGCAAATATATAGTAAAGAGAACAATTAATCCTCCTTATTTTCACCCACAACAAACGCTGAACATAACTGTGGGTAATTCAGAAACAGATGAAAGCCTTAATGGTTTGGATCTGAAACAGAACACTTCAACAGTCATCATCATGATGACAGCCGGTGAAGAGAAGTAACACATAGCGTGATTTGGTTATTAATGAAGAAATGTTTTGTATTTGTTTCAAAAGGTTGAATTTAAGGCAGCCTTCATTTAAATATGCTCCAACAGATTAAATCAGAGGCTACGCAAAAGAATTCTTCCACTTGCAACTACTCAAACACACTCCTACACCTTGTACTAAACAAAGTCAGCTTACATTGTATGCCTCTTTTTTGCACAATCTCTTTTATTCCTCACACTTCATCAGAACCCCTGCCCATCAGTGATGAAGGGAACAGAAGGAAGCAGGGATGGAGCGAGTAAAGAGGATGGATAGATCATGTCTGACCACAAAAGAGTTCGGTTGCCCAGGGCTTTTTCTCCATCAGGCTTGTCTGGATCCAATATTCATTTAGCTTGATGTATTCCTGGGCTTGAAACTTTAATGTGATTTGTGGGAAAATCCAGATGGCAAGTTCACGGATCAACGCTGCTCCCTGACAGTGCTGGTGCCAGCGGCCGCCTGCACAATAACACCGATTGCCTCAGTGCTCCCCCACCACCACCACAACCACCAAACTCCAGCCCCCAGTTCCCACTTTCTGTCTAACTGTATCTAATACCCCAGCCATACCAACAAATACGCATACTTTCTTTTTATATATCGGTGCGTTAGTGCTTAAAGATTGCAAAGGCAACCACATGAGATTCTGACATTCAGCTCAGCTCTATCAGTCTTGCAATCTCATGTTTCCACTCTCCTGTTTTTTCTGTGTTTCTGTCCATTCTCTTGCTTTTTGCCTCTCTTTTCTTCTCACTCTGTCTTTGTACACACACCGTCTGTACACACACTGTCTTCTACTGTCTTCCTTCATTACACTCACTGTTACTCCTACCACACACATCCATGTGCCCCCTGACTCCCCCCATCATCCTTTGGCTCTCATTCACTCCATCAATCACTCTCTTCATTCCTGTTTCTTCATCTCTTCTGCTCTCCCCTACATTTTCTCCTGCTGAGTGCGCATTCAGATATTGGAAAATTGAAGCCCTGTGTTGTCCTCCCTGCTCCTATGCAGAAATGATGTCATGTAACAAAGGTAAATCCATCAACATTTGTTAACGCATTATCAAAATGAACTAAATAATAGGAGCTTGCAGGCCACAAACCAATCAGATATAAAAATATTTATCTTTGTGACTTGGCAAGGTTTTCTAGGTTAGCGCAATAACACGTGATAAAATTGAAAATGATTGGACCATAAAGCTAGTATATTGGCTTATGAGTCAGATATGTGTTGAGGAAACACTAGATATTGGAGTACAGGGTGTTACACTTACCATCATTTAAAAAGAGATGATGAAAAGAAAGGTATATATTGCAGCAGCTATGCTGCTATTTGATAACCTCCAACTTCATGCTCTGTCAGTGCAAATAATTCTCTCAATACAGATGCCTAGCTTGCTCTAAATAAATAGCACCGCAAAACGGCACATAATCACATTGCATATAAGCTGATATATTTCGCTCTTCATATTTTAAGGGATATAGGCCCACAAACATTCTGTGAATGCTAAAAATGAAGACTCTGCAACTGTGACTTTGCCGTTTCATTATTTCTCTTTCATGTGTTCTGTTTTTCTTTTTTTCATATAGTGATAGATAGGGAGTGCAGGCCACAACTGAGGCTTGTAACTGCTTTGGCAAGCAGTTGCCTACTTACTGGAATGCCATGCTCTGCCTCATAAGTTACAGTTTCATTAAAGATTAATTGACCATTGTGTGCCTGCAATTTCCCAAAATAATCATTACTTAATCCACTAGTGCAATAAAGTGTGTTACCTCAATGGGGGTATTAAATTACCACAAGAGGTTATTGTCGCAGCTATAATACCATTACAAAGAGCACTGGACAAAAAAGACTCCTAAGTTCATGGCTTCCCATGCTTTCATGTTGATAATACATCCTTGGTATGAAAGGGGCACATAATTTAAAATGTTGCTGCGTTTGCCAGTTTTAACACACAGACTCCTTTCTGTACCTGTAAGGTAGAAGTGCAGCTGAAGAAGCTATTTATCCACTTTTCATTTTTTTTTGCATAAGGTGTGAGGTGTCTAACAGCGCGTGTGTGTTAGGCCTGATAGAGGATAACATGTTCTACTGGAGCTGTTCTCTGCTCTCAGAATATGTTAGCATTTTTTAAAGTTCAGAATGAGCTGTACTTAGCATTCAAACAGATAATGTGCTGGTGAGTCACTGCAGAGTAGATTATTGTAGATTATCATAAGTGCTCTAAGCACTCAAGTAAGCAAAATCTTGTGTTGTCAAACAGGACTATTGACTCACATTTTTGTATTAGTTTTATTTGTGTATTCATGAGATAAAGTTTTGTTGTTGGGAATGTCCTGCTTAGTTTTAGTTTTTTTATGGAATATTTATGCACAGAACAGAAATGTAGTTGTAGCGGCGGAACAACAGAAATAAATTTATATGCAATGTCTTGCAGAAGTATTCGCACCCCATTTAACTATTTTGCATGCTACAACCACAAACCTTCATGTAATGTGTTGTGATTTTACGTGACACAAAGTAGTGCATTAATGTAAAGCAATAGGAAGATATGTATTTTTAAAATCTAAATGTGGTGGCATGCAATTATTATTCAGTCCCCCTGAGTTAACTTTTTGCTGCAATTACAGCAGCAAACGTAAATATGAAAATGCTTTGATCTAAACCAGGGGTGTCCAAAGTGCAGCCCGAGGGCCATTTGTGACCCTTGGAATAATTTTGTGTGGCCCCTGACCGCAGTTCAAGTATGGTACAAATTTGGCCCTTGGGCAAATGATGCAGATGGACACATTTTGGGATTTTTTTTTAGGATGACATTTTTAATGCCAAATGTATATATTCTTAAATAGAAAATGATAGGTACAGCATAGTATTTTTCTTTTACTAGCAATGTTTTTTTTTCAAATGTAATATCATTGTAAGCATTGTCAAAAACATGGAGCGACTTTTTACCCAAAAAGGATTTGGTCACACCCATTCATTATACTTGGCTAAATACAGGAAATACAAAGTTATTCTCTTTACTCCTGGGAATAGACTAAATAAATCTTCTACAATTAGGAAACTGCACATCCTTTTTTCATTAAGGCAATTGTCTGATGCCGTTTTACCTACAACAGTCTACAATACCTACAATAATTTGTTCTCTTCTACTCTGGTTCATCAAAATATTGCATGTTTAATTTGTTGCTGAACAAGTAAAATAAAAAGAATTGACAAGAAAATTATTTTGCATTGCAATTGGAAGAAACTTATTATGGCCCCAGGATACTTTTAAACTGCCGATTTTGGCCACCAGTGCAAAGTGTTTGGACACCACTGACTTAAACCATTCCACTTTTTTATGATTGTGGTCCTGGTGGTGAACGTCTACCTAGTCTCAAGATTTGTGCAGCGTCTAACAGTTTTTCTTCTAGGATTGCTCTGAATTTAGCTTCATTTATCTTCCTGTCAACTCTAACCAGCTTCCCTGCCCTGCTGACATTCCAATAGATTGATGCCACTACTACCATGTAGCAGTAGCATGGATTTTAATGTGTTCAGGGTGATCTATAGATGTTAGGTTTTAACGCCAAATCACACTTTGCAAAACAGTTACATTTTGTTATCATCTGACCTGAGCACCTTGTTTTACATGTTTGCTGTGTCCTCCACATGGCTTGTGGCAAACTGCAAACAGGACTTCTTATCTACTTCAAGAATTCCTCTCCTATGTAATACTCAGATTTGTGGAGTGCCGGATTAAAAGTTGTCCATTCAACAGATTCTCCCAACTGACTTGTGGATATATGCAGCCTTCCAAAGTTAGTGTGGTCCTCTTGATTGCTTGTTTGATTAATGCTCTCATTGCCCAGGATGTCAATTTATGTGAATGACTATGTCTTTGTAAGTTTGAAGTTGTGATACACTCATTCCATTTTCACATGATGCATTGAACAGTACTCTGTGAGATGCTCAAAGCTTAGAATACTGTTTTATAACACAAGCCTGCTTTAAATTACTCCACAACTTTATCCCCGACATGCCTGGTGTGTTCCTCCATCTTCAAAATGCTTTTCATTCTGTGCCTTCATGGAATATTTTTTATTTATACTGGGATTAGATTACACAAAAGGGGACTTTATAACTAATTAGGTGAATTTAAAAGGTTTCACAGGATTTTTATAAAGGATAGCATATGTCAGTCTGTCATAAAATCCCAGTAAAATTGAAGTTTGTGTTTGTAATGTGACTAAATGAAAAACATTTCAAGGTTTATGAATACTTGGACAGCACTCACAACACTGCAACTGTTGAAAGATGAAACACTTAAGGGTAAAAAATATGTAATCCTATTTTTTATATACTACTTACATTCGGCATTTGGAGATCCTTTTAAGTTTTTCTTTTAACATTCTCCATTTGAGTTGTTCTTTCAAATATCAAATGGTTTTCTGGGAAATGCTGTTTTGTTAGGCCAACTGAAAGAGGTATCAGTGTTTACAAATAAATAGGAAACTTAATTTCAAATAACACATTTACACACAATGACACAACTTGTTTAAATTTACTTTGCCAAATAAATAAAAAATAGGACAAAACTATTTAGAACGCATAACTTTTTATTTATTTGTTAAAAAGCTGGTTTCTGAACAAAAGCCCTGCAGTAGACCCTTACTACATGTATCAGGTACTGATATTTGTTAAATTCCAGTAAAAACAATGTAATAGCTATGCTCTGCCAGAAGGTGGTAATAACATTAACTACATCAAAATTAAAAAGATTAAGAACAGGGATTGATTAAAGCAGAGCTAAGCTAAAGATTCTCCCAAATAGTTTATTTTCCAAGACACTGTTCACCATTTTATTTCAGTCATTAATTGCTTTACTTTGAAAAGTGTTTTGACATTTTTTTGTTTGTGTATGTCCAGTAGGCACAAATGGAGCAAGAAATCTCAGTTTTGCAAAATATCAAGATTATTGTGGATAGAAGCTAACGTTCATCCACTGTAGGGACTGTTGCAGAACAAACATTTTTCTTCTGTCCTCCACTTGTCCACTTTGCTCATATTTTAGCACACACAGCATCATATACTGTACTTGTCAGATGCAAAGACTGAACAACAAGAAATAGCACAAAAAAGCACCAAAAGACAAAAGTGCTTTAGTCTGGAAAACAATGTATCAAGTCTACTTTAAAAGATAACAAGAAGGCCTGCCAGTTTGGAAGCAAACTAAACCACAGTTAGGTGTGATTTAAAACTTTTGTTCAATACTTCAGCTTTTGTCTTGATGAAACTGAGCATGTTTTCATCTTGCAGGTGTGGCACCTGCAAGATGCATAAATTACCTAGAAAATAGTCCTGGCATTTAGTTTGCTGTGTTTGCCGTATTTAAAAAAAAATGCTGAAATTGCATGTTGGAGCAAGTGTGATTGTGAAGGGCAGGAAAAGTAGAAAGGTAAATGAGCCATCTATGGTGCTGAATTATTTCCTGATATTCCGCACCCAGATAACCAAGTCACACATGTTGAGTCAAAGTAAAAATAAATTAATGATTACTCTTATTCCTCTTCAAAATGTGGTGCCACGCAAAGGGGCAAATCAAAATTTTGCACTTCTAAACAATAATGCAGTTTTCAAGTTGAATGTAGTAAAGGTAAATTCACAAATTACACTTTCACTTAATATTAGCTCTATTGAAAACAAGGCTTTGGTGCATAGTAAGAAATGTGATTGCCTTTGGCTGCTCATTCAGTGTTCAAGCTGTTCCGTCATGTGTTGCCCTGTGTCCCAGCACAGCAGTAGAAGTAGACCTCGGCTGGCAAGATTATTGTACTTGTCTCACAATAGGCACACAGACTGAAACCATACACCCACATGCACACGCATAGATCCACAGCCTTCATGAGCTCTTGCAGAAATCACATGTTTTACAAGAAGCCCAGAGAGGGGGAGGAGAGACATATGACAGGCTCTGACATTTCCATTTCAGCTAAAAAAGACACAACTGCCCTCAAAGTGTCACTGTGTGGTTTATGCACTTCTCAGATCAAAAGCCCAGATTTATCACAGAGAACATATCACGCATTCCTAAATGGAGAAATATTGTTTATCTTCACACTTTGATAAAAATGAACAGCTCTTAATTCTAAACAAAGCCTTGCACATTAACTTAAAAAGATGCAACTGTAGTTCAAACTGTATTTTAATCAGAATGTGAAGCCTTTTTCAAAATGCAAGTTTTGATTCATGCATGACAGTCAAACTGCCAGTAAAACCCAGCAAACATAAAAACAATAATTACAAAATTTCTAAAATTTAGTGTATTTGAAATACAAATGAATGTTTTTTGGAGTATATTAATCTGTAGTAATCTGTTATTACTTAAGCATTTGTACCTAAGTTTTATAATAAACTAAGTGCTGCAACTTTCGTAAAAGACCTTACTAATTTTGATAATTTTAGAACAGTCCACCTTAACTGGCTAAGAGCATCAGGTTGGTATGCCAACATATTTTTGGTACAAATCCTTTATGTTACTACAACTTCTAGGAAAATACAAAAGAAGTGAAAGTAAATAAGTTTTATACGTATTGATAAGATTGACTTTATATACCACATATATAACAAATATGGCATTCAAAGAAATAACAGTCTGCAGCTAACTGATGATGGAAAAATGTGTGATTTATGATCAAGCTAGTTCATCATAGGAAGATGTCATCATGTATAGGGGTGTTCAAGATATGAGAGAAAAAATGAAAAATATGTGCAGAAAACTCTATAAACTTCTCACATCTAAGGAGGAACGTATAAACCCCTGGAAAGAAAAAATAAAAAAAATAAACCCCTGTACATTGTTAAACTCAGAGATTTATTGTGAGTCTTTCAGTGACAAATCTTTGTCAGACCTAGTTGAACCCCAGCCATGGATGAAAACATTGATAAAACATGGACTCTGAACTATACACAAACTAAGATGCTAGTAGGACAATGCACCTTTAAAAACAGTTTTAACATACACCTCCAGCCCAGGAAGAAGGAGTCACAGCTGGAATCCACGTGGTGTCATGAAGTCACTACTAAAAACACTAACTCTGCTCCACCTCGTTCTCTACCATGCAACTCTCCCACAGAGATGTACAGGGGAGAAAGCACGCTTGAATGTGTGACTTGCTGGCAGGCTGGACTAATTCTTCACACTTGAATCCAGAGTTCACTATGACCTAAATTTACCGAACCAGTCGATCAAGAACAACCAAAGTTAAGTATAATCTGTTGTCTGAATAAACTAAATTATTTTAGTTCTTATGTTTTAAGGAGAAATTGTTGTGAATTTATTCCACATGTGTTCAGAGTTTTGCTGTTCAATAATGCAAGTGCTCGAATCACTCTTTCATTTATTGTCCTAATATCACCAATATATTGGGCTGTTATTCCCAGGTCAATACCTGACAGACCGAATGGTTGTGTAATGACATATTAAATAACATAAGCATCCTAACTGCACAACAGATCTTAATTAGGCAAACACATTTAATGCGTAGAAATTTTCTCAAGTGGGAACATTGTTTGACTTCGTAACCAATCAAATTGAGATACCTCTTAAACATTTTGTCACATTGCAAACACTAACCTCAATGTATTTCTTGAGACTGTATGCAAACTGTGAGGTGGGTAAACTGTGAGGTAGGTAAGAAAACAATAAATTGTTTTAATATTTTTTGTAACAAATACAATTCTGAGGAGCATGGCGTGCATTTTTATGCAGCTGCCTTTATTATAACTCCTTTAAATAAATTTCAGTGCCACCAATTGCCTTAAGAAGTCACCTTATTAGTGAATAGAGTCAATAATCGTAGACGCAGCCAAGAGACAAATGGTGGGGCTCCAGCAGGGACAGGAAGGCTGGTCAGAGTTGATGGGAAGATTGGTGAAGCTAAATACAAAAATCCTAAATATATTGCTTTACTAGGCTGCTTTCCTAGATTTGCAAATCTAAGAAAATGTATGCTGCCATGCATCTTGAAAACTATGCACCGGTAATAGATCTTTCCATTAACAGAGACAGCTTGTGATATCAAAGTGTCAAAAACTACAAAACAACTGAATCATCTCAGTTTAGTTGTTTAGTAAGCTTTAAAATAATATTAGGTTTTTATGAGAGACCACTTTAGGAAAGAGCCAAAGCAAAAACATTGGAAGTTGATAAAAATGCTTGGGTTTACTTTTTTCCTCTAGCAATATTTGCTCTTCATGTTATGCATCAAATATTTTGTCCTCAGTAAATAATTATCTGCTAACCAAAGACTTTTTTGTTTACTGATACTTTAGTCTGCACACCAAATCCTCAACAAGTCCATCACAAAAATGGCCAATTGATTTGTCTGTTTGTTTTACTTTCCCAAACAGCATTTTTCACTCTGAAAAAGGGACGTGCATTGAGGAACATAGCAATGAGTATCTAATTCATCACTCTCTGCATGACTCGCCAGGGCCAGTTTAATTTATTTTCACTTTCCCACTTTGAAAACTGTTGGCTCAGGCTATTCTAACATATTCATAAATCTTCCAAGATAGGCTCATGGCTCTTCCAAGACAGACCATTGAAGAGACTGGAGAAAGAGAAAAGAATGTGTTGGAGATTGAAAGAGGCAAATTAGTTTGCTTTTGTTTTGGTGCTAATTTATGACAGCCTCACTGGGAGTGATAAGGTCCTCACAGGGTAATGTGGAGGTTCCATGGCCTTTTATCTTTCCTTGGTGGAGTTAATATATGTAAACAATTTGCAAATTCTCACCTCCAGTACACAATTTGTCTGTTAATGCTTGAAAAATGTAAATATGTTTTAGTATTCTGATATATAATACCTCAATTTCAAAAGTAACAGCTAATATCTTTTTCATTGACAAATGCTACAATTTAATTCCCCAGTGTATTAAAATAATATAAGAATGAAACTACTTTCTCTTTAGCCCCTAAAAATAGGCTTTTACAAAGAGTTTTTGTAACCTATGAACATCCTGACCATTTAACTATGTTCTAATACCCTCTCTCATCCCATTCTCAGTCAAAGTGGGAATGTGGCCAAAGCCAATATCATCAGGTTTCTAAGCTTTAGCCTGGAGAAAGGACAAACAAATCAAAAACAAATTACTGCGGGAGACTAAAAGTTTATCTAATTCCCAACAGCTGTGAAGCTCAAATGTGCAGATCTTTTATTTGGATAAAACTAAGCACAATAAACAAGCCAGGATTGTTAAAAAGAAATGTCTTATACAATGATCTGCATGACTAATTCAGGGAGACTTGTTAATATCCTTTGAAGTTACACATACATGGGGGTTTTTAGATTTGAAAAATGATAGAAGACTGTTTTATTTTATTTTTTTACTTCAAACAATAGTAAATGTCATACAATAAGGAACGTATGTTAATTATACTGCAAAATGGCACACATATTGAACATCCAAAACTCTGAAAACACAAATAATGAGGATTTACAGTGCACTGCAAAAGTATTCATAGCCATTGAACTGTTCGAAAGATTGTTGCATTCCAACCTTAAATTTCTTTCAGTTTTATTTTAATTTTATTAAATACGCCAAGACAAATCGGCAATTAATCGTGAAATGTAAGGAAAATGATACATGGCTTTCCTAGTCAATACGCTGTAGGACCCCCTTCCACTCTAATTACAGCTGCAAGACTTTTGTTGTATGTCTTTACCATCTTTGCATAGCTGGAGAGCAACATTTGACTGGATGGAATGTGTTTGTGAATAGCAAATTTCAAGTCACCACCACAGATCTCAATTGGATTTAGATCTGGAGTTTGACTGGGTCATTCCATTTTAGCTCTGGGTCAGTGTTCTGCAAGAAGATGAACCCTGATCACAAGTCTTACGCAAACTCTTAAAAGGGTTTTTGCCGGGTGTCCAATTTTTTAAAAAACCCATCACTCTAAAACAACTTACGGTCCCTGCTGAAAAAAAACCCCCCAAAACATGATACTGCCACCATCATGTGCCACCATGGGGGTGGTTTGTGCCTGTTCATTTGGATTTCCTGTACAAATAGCATGTTGCATATAGGGCAAAACATGTAAATTGTGCTGCCATTTAATCAGAGCACTTTTCCATGCATGTCTTCTGTGTCCCCTACGTGCCTTGAGGCAAATTTTAAATTAGACTTCCTATGGCTTTCTTTTGATAATGGCTTTCTTTCTGCCCCTCTTCCAAAAAGGAAATATTTGTGGAGTGCTTGACTAATGGATGCTGCTGCCATAACTCCCAGCAGGAATTGCAGCTGATAGGAAGGGGCATTCCAGCTCTGATGTCACAGTGGACTATATAACAATATGAGGCCGCTCCACCATTGCTTTTCACACTGGAAACGGAGACCGGTTACCCACGCAACTGAGGCATGCATCCTTCTGGAGAAGAAACTCACATGTGGGTTTTCATTCATTCTCCCCACTGGCCAAATTCCTGAAAGAGGTTCCTGGGATAAGAAGACCAGGAAACTTTACTTTACCGATTGAAGACGTGGATTTAACACGTGACCAAAAACCCACGGATAGGTTTCAAGGATACAAAATTTTCATCCTTGTTTTGTTCCAGTCGACTGCTGACGGTCCGTCATAATTCTCCCCTTTGCCAAAGGAGGCCCCAAAGGACGAAGACGACTACTTCCCTCTGAGTTAGTTACGGACGCGTAACTCGCTCCCCACCTCTCTCCCCCTACTCCAAAGAAGACGACAAGTAATCCCGTTTTGTTTTATTTCTATTAGAAATAGCTTGGGCAAGATAGAGTAAGATTTTAGGGCGGTTTAGAATCGCCACTTGTAGTCCAATGTGTTCTAAGTTGTATGTACATGCAATGTCTTTTTGAAACTTCGATTGCTGTTGGACTCTGAAAGCCACCGCGCTTTGAAGCTGTGCATGTCTAATGGTGTTTTTGAACACCTGAGCGCAGACTCAGGTGAACTTAAAGTTGGACTGCTAGAACCTCATGGTGAAAACTCGCTATTCCTTTGTCTTCACTCTTCGTGTTTTTCCACTGGTTGCCGCCTAAAGTTTTATGACTCTTTGTGTTCACTGACCTACAACTTTGGGGGTTTTATGACTGCAGCCTGTTGGAAGTTGCTCCCAAAGCTTCGCTCAGTACTTTATTTTCTCTTGTTTTGCCATAACTGCTGGTTTGACTTTCATACACACTCAATGTTGTTTCATCTTGTTTAGTTAGTTATTTTATTTTATTTTTTTTTTTTCAAATTATGATTTTAAATTATAATTCTTGATAAATATTAATTAATCAATAATCATAATACTTACACCGGTCAGTTCTGTTTCTTAGTCTTCATATTGCTGTTTGTTTACTAATTTGCTGTTTAAAAAGGCCTCACAGAACATCTGCATATATACCTGGATTAAATTGCACAGACGTAGACTTTTTTCCTAATTATTTGACTGCTGGAGGCAATTAGTTGAGCTGGATTTTATTAAGGGAGGATGAGTATAAAGGCAGCTTAATACAGATGCTAGATGTTTTTCGAAAATCGTGTATAATTTTTCTGCCATTTCATCATTATGTGCTATTTTGTGTTGGCCCTTCACATAAAGTTTTAATAAAACACACTAAAGCTTGTGGTTCTAAGATAAGGAAATGTGAAAAAGTGTGGGGCTTGTGAGTTATTTTAAAGGCACTGTATTCTTTAATAAATAAATCTTACAGCATTGTTCCTGATGCTATTACAGAAAAAGAAATGGAGTTATAGGGGGATGGGTGAGAGTAAAAAGCACAGGGAATGTTTGCTGAACATTTTACATACCAAAGCCTTGTTACAGAGGAGCAAAATCTGAATATAGGCTTTGATAGGTTGTTCAATTGATGTCAGAAACCACTACAACATTCTAATCTAAATCTAATTGAAATCAAAGAGAATATCCAGGGAGTGTCAGATTCACTATGTTATCTGCATCTCACAGCACCACAAACTCAAAAACGAAACCACAGGGGTGAGAAAGAGGGAAAAACGTTGCCCTTTTCCCAAAACTTGTGTGAGAAAGGATAGTGAAGTGTCTTCAGGATTGTTTTTGTAAAGGTAAGTACACTTAGAAAGTTCCTTATTTCTTTCCTGTTAGTTTTAACTCCTGTCTCTGGTATTTCTGCATCAAATTCCATCAAAGTAGGGATGAAAAAGCTTGATCGTTGTGATCATTAATGTAAATATTTTACACCATTGCTCTGCGTTCACATGTGGGCAAAACAGTGGATGAACCGCAGCAAAAATAAATGAATATAATAATAATATTATAGTAAAAAAATAACAATAATGATAAATTAAACCAGCAAAGGAAAATGAATGATTAAATGTTCAATTACAGGATTGAAATTGAGTGTGGTTTCTATAACAGCATCCTCAATATATAAAAAAGACTTGATTCATTATTTTTCAACTTTTCCTTTTTTACACGGTAAAAAGGATATACATCAGCAGAAATTATAATAAAACTTAAAAAATAAATACTGGATTAAAGTGACCAGAGCATGCTGCTGGAAAAAGCTGTAAGCAGACCAAATGGCCTGAGCAGCGTTACTATGGAAACTTCATGTAGTCTTGGTTAAAAGTGTGTCTCTAAACATTGACAAGAAAAACACATTAGTACCTGATGCCCACACAGCTCAATGGTCAACATACATTTGTGTTTTTCAACGTTAAACGTTGGGCTGCAGAGTCTATACATTAAGCCATCGACAGGCTGAAATGCAACCTGTTCTCACTTCCTGTTTTGCAGTCTTTTACCACTGTTAACTGAAAGACATAAAAATCTTAAATCAATATGAAAACTTTGTCAAAGTTCATCTAAACAGTGTCTTTGCCTCTCTTTGTTTAATTTTTTCAGCAAAGGGCTGGAGGCAAAAGCCTACTACAGTGTGAAAAGAATCAAAAAACTATCCTCAATCAGGGTGCCAGGTTTTTCATTCTGGTTGCTGTAGACGTAAGTGACAGGAGAAGAGAAGCAGAGAAAACAAAAACAAGAGGGTAGAGAAGAAAGGAAAGAAATATAATGATCAGCCACAATGGACCTTATTAGAGGCAAACCCTCTCGGACTCCTCCAACAGAAAAAGAAAGCTGCATAAACTAAATATCATTTTTCAATAGCTGTTTTATAAAGTTAAACACAAAATATGGCTTTCAATTTCTTTTTAACGTTCACCTGTTCAGTGAAGTCAAACTGTATTCTTTAAGAACCAAGATAAGCTTGATAATTTGAAAATGGTTATTAATGACAAAGGTCACACTGCAGATCATAATGATTTGTCATTTTGTTTAGTTCTTTATTTTACCCTACACGTTTTGGCAGCCTTTGGCAGTAGATTTCAACAATACTTTAATCAAACTCACTGTCCTGTTTTGCTGTGAATATTTTAGGTGTTGTACAAACTTGATCATTTAGTTTAGCAGTGTTTTTGCAGAGAATAGAATGAACATTTTTTTTTCAAACCTACTTTCTTAATGATGATACCTAACATAATCACCATATATATATTTCTGACATAGTACCAAAGTGGATAGATGAGAGCACAAAGGTCAAAGAACAAGGTGACATTTTTACAGCTTAATTGTACCCTTTCTATCTGCCAAGTACAACTTAAACTGTGTAATCAAGGGTAGATAAATCTGCTAAATTATCACAACATTTCTGATAAAACAAGACTTTCTTAGCTTTTCTAAAGCTTATATAACCCTTCTAAGAAAAAAAACAGTTTGGGTACCAAGAGTGATTGTCTTGCATCAAAATAACACAAGGACCCTTCATATTTAAAATACATTTTTAGTCATTTTAATCATTAATGTATCTGTTTCTGAGGTCACAGAAATCACATTTGTTTATGCCATTATATACTTACACTGGATGTACTCACTCAACTTTAATAGTTATTCTTTATATAAAACAATTTCTCCATTAAGTCCATTAGTGGATTCCGCCTTTGACAATTGTGCATTGCTGTAATTCTGTGTCTGGTTTGCCCAATTAAACTCTCTTTTTTCAGGACTTATTGGGAATCTGCTGCTGTTTTAAACCGATGGTTGTGTATAAATATAGAATGATATGATTTAAAAATGCCGGAGCAGACGTTTAAACAAATGCATCTGTTTGGTACAAGGGCATAATTTGTGGGGGGTTTAGGGGGGTTATGAACCCCCCATAAATCTGATCAAGTCAATATTACCCCCCCAATATAATAACATCACTCCAATTTGAAAATAAATAATGCATAAATAACTTGTTGATTTTCTTTTACTTTCATTTGCCAGCAAAATTGCATCATCATCTGGTAATGTAACCACCCCCCAAAAAAACTTGGTATCACCCAACCTGCTTTTTCCACCAAGCATTCACTGTTTGCTGTACTTTAGATTCAGTCACTGGTGAGAGTGGTTGTACTCTCAAAAAAGCGGACAGACAGCAATTCACTGTTGGTCGACAACAACACCTAGTAAAAAGAGCGAAAATCAAAATGAGGTAAATATACATGTATTGTTAAGTTAGTTTTCTCTATGCCGCTCGCACACGCCTGTACAGACACAGACACAATGAATGGCGGTGCATGTAGTCTAGTTTCAAAATACAGTGGTACCCAGGTGCTTTGTTAGACCTGCCACCTCAACCTCTGTGGCTCCAGATGTTTTCAGAACAGGCCCAAATCTCACGAAAGAAGACATTTAGGAGTTCATGTCTGTTCAATTCAATTCAATTCAATTCAATTCAGTTTATTTATATAGCGCCAATTCACAACACATGTCGTCTCAAGGCACTTCACAAAAGTCAGGTACATGCATTACAATTAATCCAAATCATTGAACAGTGCAGTCAGATTCTGTTATTTATTCAAATTGGATAAAAAGTTTTTCTATCTAAGGAAACCCAGCAGATTGCATCCAGTCAGTGACCCGCAGCATTCACTCCTCCCGGATGAGCATGTAGAGACAGTGGACAGTCACTGGCGTTGACTTTGCAGCAATCCCTCATACTGAGCATGCATGTAGCGACAGTGGAGAGGAAAAACTCCCTTTTAACAGGAAGAAACCTCTAGCAGAACCAGGCTCAGTGTGAGCGGCCATCTGCCACGACCGACTGGGGGTTAGAGAGAACAGAGCAGAGACACAAAGAGAACAAAGAAGCACTGATCCAGGAGTCCTTTCTATGGGAAGGAAAAGTTAATGTTAATGGATGTAGCTCCTTAGTCGTTTCACCTAGAAAGAAAGAACAGATTAAACTCTGAGCCAGTTTTCAAGGTTAGAGTCTGAAAGAGAGCACATAGAGTTAGTTACAGTAAAAGCTCCGTCAGTAGCTATGTCTAGGAGAGAGAAAGGGTTAAACACTGAAAGACAGGGCCATGTGGACCATCGGTAGAGGGTGAGCACCAAGTTGTTGCCAGCAGAAGCTCGGGACGATGCCCCTCTCCAGACAGTTGTCACAGGTAGACACAGAGTCAGGCCAGGTGTAGCTTCTAGAAGAGAGAAGAGAGAGAACAAAGTTAAAAGCTGAAATAACAGCAAATAATACAAAATTGAAGAGTAGTGTGAGAAAGTAGCGAAGAGGTGAAAGTGGTCATTATGTCCTCCAGCAGCCTAAGCCTATAGCAGCATAACTACAGAGATAGCTCAGGATAACCTAAGCCACTCTAACTATAAGCTTTATCAAAAGGAAAGTTTTAAGCCTAGCCTTAAAAGTAGACAGGGTGTCCGCCTCACGGATTAAAACTGGGAGCTGGTTCCACAGGAGAGGAGCCTGATAACTAAAGGATCTGCCTCCCATTCTACTTCTAGAGACTTTAGGAACCACCAGTAAACCTGCAGTCTGAGAACGAAGTGCTCTGTTAGGAACATATGGAACAATCAGCTCTCTGATGTATGATGGAGCTAAATCATTAAGGGCTTTATATGTGAGGAGGAGAATTTTAAATTCTATTCTGGATTTAACAGGGAGCCAATGAAGGGAAGCTAAAGTAGGGGAAATATGATCTCTCTTTTTAATTTTCATCAGAACTCTTGCTGCAGCATTTTGAATCAGCTGAAGGCTTTTAACTGCATTTTGTGGACATCCTGATAGGATACAGTGGTACCCAGGTGCTTTGTTAGACCTGCCACCTCAACCTCTGTGGCTCCAGATGTTTTCAGAACAGGCCCAAATCTCACGAAAGAAGACATTTAGGAGTTCATGTCTGTTCAAAAGATGCATTAAGCCCCAAAATGACAGACTTCACAATTTTATTGTTTCTATTGTGTTCCATTTAATCACTGCCCGCTCCACCTAACCTGACAATGAGTCTAAAGGAAAAGAAGGCAAAAAGTGGTTATTTGCGCACACGCGATACCGCAACTGCGCAACTACGCGCACAGGCTCAGGCGGACTGGCAATTTGTCTGTTCTGGACAAAGTCCAGGATGGCTGTTCAGTCCAGGAGCATTGGCCTGCCTCATTAATCACCTGAAGAGTTACACTGAGCGCATCAAATGCTAGGTGTGTGCGCCCAGGAACAGGTGGAAGCAGAGCGGCTTAACCCATACTGAATTTAGCATTAAACCTGAGAGCTAGCGCTTATCACTTATTCACCCAGCAAGACATGAGGCGGAGGTTCACTAATGACCATCATCAGGGTCATTATGAGGGACTTTCACCTGAGGTACAGGTAGAGTTAAATGGCCTGGCCGTGATGGAAAACAGTAGGAACCCTCTCTATGAGCTTCTGGCTGAATCTGCATCATGATGTGAAAAATATCTGATCTTTAGTCAAAAGGTTCATGAGAACGGGAAATATTTTTATGAAAGGTTGGGATAGCTCACAGCTTAATTAAAATAAATAAATGTGTTTTTAGGGGGTTACCATTCCATTAAAATCTAAAAAAATCTATTTTTATACCAGTTTTCTTTTTAGAAATGTAAGAAATTATGACAACGGAGCCTCAGATGTGGGAGAGAGTGTGAGAGAGTAAAATTTTAAAAAGTCATTAACATAGATGAGAAAAGAAGCACATTTATTTGAGCCACAGTAAACATAGTTTCTCTGAGCAGAAAGTTTTCTCTAAATATCACAAAATCAGTCATTATCTGCTTAATCCAAATGTTTTTTCATCAGTTATAAACTGTTAATCTTCTTCCTTCACTTAAACTACTAACAAAAAAATAAAACCAACTCAAATTATTGTGAAGCTTTTGAAACTCTACAATGCAGCATTCATGAACATGAAGGTGCTCTAAAAATGTTAGCTTTTTATTAATTGCTGAACTGCTGTGGAACAGAAAAACTGCAGAGTAAATACAAAGAAAACAGGAAAGTTAACTAAATCACAGTAAAAGCATTAGAATAAATTTCTAAAACAGGAACGCAAAATTAGCCTGACACCTTTTACAAAAGTAAATGATTCAATAAATTATTATAGGCAGAGAGCTAACCCCCCCAATGCTAGACCCAAAGTTACACCCTTGGTTTGGTAGGTCACAAAAGATATTTTCACCATGGAGTACATGATTTTTAGTGTTATTATTATACTATCAAAAAAAATAGAGAGGATGGCAGAAATTCTGTAACAAATATACAGTAAGTATATTTATTTCGATGTATTATTATTATTATTTATTATTATTATTATTATAATTATTATATTTGCATTATTTTTTGACATCTATTGTAAAATTTAGAACACATGTTTTTGGTAAATATGACACATTTTATCATCCATATAAAACATATTTTCTCATTAGATACTGTTGGTGGTGATCTGTAATCATCCAGACTGGCCAGATGTGACTCCTCCCTACAGATTAAATGCCAAAAGTTAGCATTTTAGCTAATTGTCTGGTAAAAGGTCAATAGGCATTTGTAAATGAGACACATGGTGGGTGTTCATTAGAAGTGCTGAGAGCTGCTATGGCTTTATAGAGTAGCACAGGGCCCAGCCAATTCCATCTCTCTCAAGGGAAAGTCTATAAAGTCCATTTATGCTCTATAGTCAAAGAGGACAATACTGTCAAAGCTGGCAGTGGCTGTAAGGGCCAGTCAGAGGCCACAATAAACCTGTTAGTAAATTTAACTGTGTTTTGTATGAATGAAATGCAATCAAGCTGGGACCACTGTGAAGTCCAGAGGTAGTTCCAAATTTAGTATCTAATTTTTAAAAGTTCACTTTGATCAAAGGATAGCATCCAAACACACACTGATTGCATGGTGCAGTACACTATCCTGTCTATGTATAGATTGAATAGAACAATTGACTTTTTTTTGGTTATAGTCAGTTTAAGTAAAGGCATTGAAAAAAGTGTCTGTAATTTTAACAATGGACCTATTGCTCTCAAAATTAATTCGAGCTATTTTGTAAAATACAGCTCACACTAAGAGAATACGTATTCAAAAACTAAACCTGGATCCATTTAATATACTTCAGGTTAAATGCAAACTCTCTTTTTAATATTTTTAAAGAACATGTTCATGTTAACTCTTATTTTCTTCACAATTGTCTCAGTGTTTAACACAATGCAAAACCACACATATGAAATGTTACGTAATATAGATTCTGAACAAATGCTTTGTTTTTAAACAGATTTCACTGCGGCAGTATTGCTAACATTGCTAGATAATATATGGAAAGACTAAAAAATTACATAGTACTGAAATAAGCAGTTCACTATGGAATCCTCTAAAGTTTTAAAAGGATAATGCCTCAATGGACCGAAACCACAGCAGCTTACCTAGAACTTCCCCAAAAAAGAACATTCTTTTGGCTATGCTGTTAATCTTTGCATCTAAAATTATTTGTAGCTTGTTAACTGATTTTTCTCGCAATAACCTTTAATCAGATAAGGTTAGGATCCTTCCACTGTGGACAGAAGAACTCCTTATAAAAAATCATTCATACGCGTCATCTTCCGCTTTATCCGGGACCTAGTCGCGGGGAAAGCAGACTCAGTTGAGACACCCAGACTTCCCTCTCCCCACACACCTCCTCCAGCTCCTCCAGGGGGAGCCCAAGGCTTTCCCAGGCCAGCCGAGAGACATGGTCCCTCCAGCGTGTCCTCGGCCGTCCCTTTGGCCTCCTCCTGGTGGGACGTGCCTGGAACACCACCCGAGGGAGGCGTCCAGGAGGCATCCGGTATAGATGCCCGAGCCACCTCAACTGGCTCCTCTCGATGTCGAGGAGCAGCGGCTCTACTCCAAGCTCCTCCCCGGCCACCCTACAGAGGAAGCTCATTTCAGCCGCTTGTATCCGGCATCTTGTTCTTTCAGTCATGGCCCATAGTTCGTGGCCATAGGTTAGGGTAGGAACGTAGACCGATCGGTAAATCGAGAGCATCGCTTTTTGGCTCAGCTCTCTCTTCACCACAATGGACCGGCACAGCTTCCCCATTACTGCGGCAGCCACACATATATCCGTCTGTCGTTCTCCTGCTCCATTCTCCCCTCACTCGTGAACATGACCCCAAGATACTTGAACTCCTCCACTTGAGGCAGGAACTGGGCAAACTCCCATGAACCCTCGAGTAGGGTGTAGAGCTAGTCCAGTGTTCCACGGACGGGACGAAAACCACGCTGCCCCTCCTGAAGCTGAGGTTTGACTATCAGCTGGGCTCTCCTCTCCAATACTCTGGCATAGACCTCACCAGGAGGGCTGAGGAATGTGATCCCCCTATAGTTTGAACACACCCTCCGGTCACCCTTCTTATGAAGGTGGACCACCACCCCGGTCTGCCAGTCCACAGGCACTGTCCTCGACCGCCACGCAATGTTGAAGAGGTGTGTCAGCCATGACAGCCCCACGACATCCAGTGACTTGAGGTGCTCAGGGCAGATCTCATCCACCCCGAAGCCCTGCCACCATTGAGCTTTTTAACCCCCTCGGTGACTTCAGCCTAGGTGGTGAAAGGGTCCAACCCAGAGTCCCCAGCCTCTGCTTCCACCAGGGAATGCGTGATGGCAGGATTGAGATCCTCGAAGTACTCCTTCCACAGCCCATTAATGTCCCCACTCGAGGTCAGCAGCTCCCCACACCCACTGTAAACAGTGTTGGCGAAGCACTGCTTCCCCTCCTGAGGCACTGGACGGTTTGCCAGAATCGCTTCCAGGCCAACCGGTAGTCGTTCTCAATGGCCTCACCGAACTCCTCCCAGGCCAGAGTTTTGCCTCTGCTACAGCCTGGGCCGCGACATGCTTGGCCTCACAGTACCCGTCAGCCACCTCAGGAGTCCCACAAGCCAACCACAGCCAATAGGAGTCCTTCTTCAGCTTGACAGCATCCCTTACTGATGGTGTCCACCACTGGGTTCAGGAATTGCCGCCACGGCAGGCACCGCAGATCTTACCGCCACAGCTACGGGCGGCAGCATCGACAATAAATGCGGAGAACATAGTCCACTCAGACTATATGTCTTCAACCTCCCCTGGAATCTGGTCAAAGCTCTCCCGGAGGTGGGAGTTGAATACATCCCTGGCCGAGGGCTCCGCTAGACGTTCCCAGCAGACCATCACTATGCACTTGAGCCTGCCAAGTCTGTCCGGCTTTCTCCTCTTCCAGCAGAAGATCATCGAACGTCTGGCTAGGGTGTCCTGGTGCCAAGTGCACTGATGAATACCCTTGCTTGAACATGATGTTCATTATGGACAATCCGTGACTAGCACAGAAGTCCAATAATGAAACACCACTCGGATTCAGATCAGGGAGGCCATTCCTTCCAATCACGCCTCTCCAGTTGTTACTGTTGTTTCCCACATGGGCATTGAAGTCCCTCAGCAGAATCACGGCGTCCCCGGGAGGGAGGGGTACAATGTAGCACCCCCAACAGGGACGCCAAGAAGGCCCGTTACTCCACAGTACCGCTCAGCCCGTAGGTGAAACGACAGTCAGAGACCTATCCCTGACCCGAAGGCACAGTGATGCGACCCTCTCATCCATCGGGGTATACCCCAACACGAGAAGGCTGAGCTGGGGGGCAACAAGCAAACAAAGAAGAGAGTCCAACCTCTCTCAACCCGACTATTTCTAGTCGATACCTCTCGACCTCCCACACAAGCTCAGGCTCCTTTCTCCCCAGTGAAGTGACATTCCACGTCCCTAGAGCCAGCCTAAGCACCCGGATATCGGGTCATCAAGGTCTCTGTCGAGGTCGTTTGCTGCCCGATCCTCTTTGCGCCGATCCCTCATGGTTCCCACTGCAGGTGGTGTCCCCACTGGGGGATGGCCTCGTGTCTCTCGTTCGGGCTTGGCCCGGCTGGGTCCCGCGAGGAGCAACCTGGCAACCAGTTGCTCTCCAACGAGTCCCAACCCCAGGCCTGGCTCCAGGGTGGGACCCTGGCTAAGCCGTACCGGGGGACGTCACGTGCCTCGATTTTGTGGTCCTCATGAAGGCGTCTTGTTATAAAAATCTGGGTTTAAATATGTGGTGTTACATGTTGGACCAAACTCAGAAAAGTTTTTTTTATTTCTACAAATACATGCAACATATACATATAAACACCAGGGATGTGCAATTTGGAATTAACATTTTATTACAATATTTTGTGGTATTTACTATGACATAATTTACAATAAGAAGTATCTATCTATCTGTCTTTTTTTTAATTAATTGCAGAGCTTTGTTGTATGTCACTGATTACAGTCAGAGCCCCTCAAAGATAATGCTTCTAAAAATAAAATGTATCCATTATTAAAACAGGCTGCTTCAGTACTCCAGTTCCATTAGAAACGACAATTACACTGCTAAACATCACACAATAATTGGATTTATTTGTCTTTTTGATCATATTTATTTACAGTCATATTCAATAAATCAGAATATTACAGAAAAGTTTCTGTTAATTATGATGATTTCTCACTTACAGCTAACAAAAACAAGAGATTAAGGATTAGAATATTTCATCAGAATATAAAAAAAACAGTAGAAATGTGGAATTAATGAAAAGTATGTTTAGCACCTGCTTACAGGTTGTTAGTTTAGAAAGGTAATTTTAATCTGACAAACGAGCCTCATCGGAATGCATATTCTAATTTATTTAATATGATGGTATGTTGATACTCTCATGGAACCAATAGTCCAAAAAAGTTTAAGTGACAATCTCAACCATACCATTTTTCAGGTTTCCAAACATCATAAAAATGAATTGTTGTTTTTTTTTGTTGTTGTTTGAATCATTTTTGGGGTAAGGAATTGACTGAAAACCAATGTATTTTTCTCAGTTCATGTTTTAGAAAAAATGCACATGACAGAAACAAATAATAAGCTCAATGACAAATTTGTATTTAGATTTAGAAAGATAGCACTTTTCAGTAGTTTCCTAAATTTACAGGAACAATAGGAAACAAGAAGTAATAATGTTAATATGAACTGAGTTCATATCAGATCCTTTGACTGTTGTGAGTAAAGAAAATTAAGTAATGCTAAATGTACAGTTTTAAAAGCGTAACACAGACTTCACTGCTTAAAATCACAAATTATATTATATATAATATATAAAATATATATATATATATATATTATTATAAAATTATATATATATTATATATATAATGGCTCAAAAAATGAAGACTAATGCCAAATCCAGAACTGTCGGGTGTTTTAATGACTGGAAGTAATTAGAAATCTATTTGGCAGCAAAAGCCCTAAAAGCTCTTCAGTGTTTATATACCTCTTCATGGGTGATGTGAAGTGCATTACTTTGAAGAGCACAATCATCGTTGAGCAAGTTACACCATCAGCTGTCTTTCTAATTAATGGCAGAAATGGTAATTGCTCTTAAAAAACGCATTTTAGGGCAAGCCCTTATCATTCATCCTCGCACCTCAATCACAAGTATTTTTTGGCTTCAAACAGAAAAGCCTCAACTGGAAACCAACTCAAGAAGCTTTTCCTTTCTGTTACGGCTATTATCACAGAAAAGGGAGAGAAACTTTTTAAACTCTGTCATCTGTCAGTTGGGTGCCAACAATTCTTCAAAGCACAGGGCTAATACATTTAATGCTTGAAAATAAAGCGTTTTTTTTTTTTCATTTTTCTGAAAACTTATCGAGAGTTTTGAATAAGTGGCACTCAAGGATCTAAAAGAGTTTCTTTGACAAACTGCTTTAGAGAAGAACTAGGAGGTGTATGGATTAAAAAAGAAGTCTGTGATTCTCGGACTGGTTTTAGTAACATACGTAAACTTAACTACATAAAGGGCCTAATCACTGCTGTTAAAAACATGACCACAGTTGCATGGTCTTTCATCATTCCTTTCCCTCTGTCTGTCACTACGTGTAATTCTTTCTCATAGACTAAATGTGTCAGTGTTTAACACGAGAATTTTGGGTAAAATAACATTACTGCTAATGAGTAAAGGCTGTTGCTTAAATCCTGTGAGGCCTAATTTGTGAGCCAAATGCAAATTCCTTTACTTTTCTGACTGAGACAGGCTTTGACAGTGACTTACATGTGCGTATTGAATAAATTTATATAAATCAGAATGTAGCTCTAACTTAATAAGACAAGCAGTGTTTTATACTTATTACATGCACCACACCTTCATATAGGATTTCAGCTCTGATTAGTTTGCACAGCTGAAAGAACTGTTTTGCATTTAGGCCAGTCTTTGATCAGTGCTTTAAGAAAGACTTAGGAACACAATCACATTAGAACATGAGCAGACATCTATAACCAGAAAATTGTACTGCAATTACAATTCAGGATTCGGGAGCAAATCTATTCCAAACCCAGTGCCAATTAAAAAGTGCATTGACATTCAATTCTTCAGCAACCACAAACCATTTTCCCTTCCTCATGTGTGACGATAGATCTCCTTTAATTTTAACAGACCGCAGCCCTCTGATGTCAAACATCCTTGGAAAGCATGGGGCTGTTTTTGATTTGTTTACCTTGTAGATGAAGCTTGCTCTCAGGGCTCTGCAGGAGGATCGAGCTAACTGAGTCCAAATTGTCATAGCTGCTGCATCCCAGAGGCCCTGTCCGTGTCTCTGTCACCTGCAAGAGAATTAGGACTTTAATGAAACCTGCATTACAGGAAAAAACAATAATCATTCTGTCCGTGTAGGTGTGTCTGCCTGTGTATTACATCCAACAAGAAGTAAGCACTTCCATGTGCAGCAGACCTGTTGTCATCAGGGCATGTAGTTTTACTCTCACTACCCTTATGTTGCAGAAACTAAATTCAAGACAAATAAGAAAGGATCACAAGACTACCCAGCCATTAACAATGTCAGCTCTTTATTATTGCTGTCAGCGTATAACATAATAGTTACAGTATTAGATTTTTTATTTTTTTTTGAGAGCCTTTCATACATGCTAATTGCACTACACTCACACTAGTAAATGTGTACCCCATGGCCTGCACACAAAAGAGTTTTGATTATGCAGTTTTACCATAGTTTATAGTTTTTTTACACCACTAATGTTATAACCACACTGACTCACTTCTAAAAAGAAGTCTCAATTTCGTTTCTAAGCAACACCTGTACATGTCGCATTTTAATGTAGCTGGTGGTGGCATATTTCAACTTTTTCAGATTCTCTTTAAAATGGCTTTCTGAATGAGAATACATTTCTTTTTAATATACCACTTGTTTTTTTTCGAAATGATGACTGAGAAAAAAGAAATCATTGCTCAGGATCTGTAAACGATTCGCATACATTTGAAAACTCAGCAAACAAGGGAACATTAATTTCACTAAAACCCTCGGTACATATCACAAAACTTACAGAATAAATCAAGATGTTCTTGAAGGGAATTATTCAAGTGAAATGACAAAATTTCTGTGGCCAAAACTATAATAATCAAAACCAGTACAACCTATAAAACAACCCAAAAACGACAACAAAAATCTGACAAAGCTCACCAAACTCCTTTTAGCATTGGTGATTCAAGCATAAATTACGCTTATTTTGTTGACAAAATAATATTTATTCATTGAAAATCAATGAATGAATAAATAAATAAAACCTAATAAAATAGGGCAGAGAGGCAGACAGACAGACAGACAGTTCAGCATGGTCAGTCCCTTATGGTTCACAACCCTATTTTATTAAAGTGCTTTAACTGGGCACACCACAAGTTGGGCATTTATTAGACATTAAAATAAGTGATAGAAAACATGTCTGAGATGCTTCTCACAGATAAGCTTTTTGCATTGTGGCACCCATTAGGTTGTACAGCGCTGGACTGGAAGCCACATAATTACATTAAAAAAACTGTTACTGATGTATGCTTTGTTATTTAATGCAATGCCTGTGTTCATAACCTATTATTTGAAAATAGTTGGTTGCTGGGACTGAAAATGACACTGATGAGGCTAGACACAAGAATTAAACATTACAAATGCATGACAGGAAGCTAAAAATAATGAACTGGAAGACATTGTAAAGCTCCTGAGCAGTAAAAGCTATCATCCTGTTAGTGTTTTAAAACTTTCCCTTTTTATAGGTAGGTGGGCCCAAAATTTCCTTTTTTGGATAAAAAGGGAAATTTTTTTCCCTAAAAATAAAAAGGGACAAAGATGAATTTTGAAATCTTTCCCTTTTTAATTATAAAATGTTTTATTTTTTTTTTGATTTGCAGAAAATTTGCTTTAAAACTTTCTGCCTAAATCCCAAATTTTAAAACACCTTTAAAAACCCTTCATATACATTACGGGGGTTTGGGAAAATGAAACTAAAACACCTGTCTTTTTTAGTGGGGGGAAAGGTTTCTTTTTTTAAAAATTGGACCCGGGCCGGGGTACCCCATTTCCTTATTGATTGCACTTCCCCAAAAGTAAGAGCAGAGGGGAAAAGGTTAAAATTAGCGGGGTAAAGCACGTTTTTGCTCAAATTTTGAAATAAACACAACTTGGGGGTTTGGAAATAAAAAAGGGTTAAAAAGAGGACAAATTTTTTTGGTGCCCCTCTTCGGCGAAATTCTGTGACCAAACAGCAAGTCTTTTGATGTATAAAGACCCAGTATCCAGGGTAATGTCAGCATACCACCAAAAGGGGACAAACCACACCCAACAGGTTTAAAAACTGCGGACGAAAAGAGGAAGTGTCTAAAAGGGATTTTGGGGGGTTAAAACCCCGGGATTGTATCCAAAAACCTAAAACCTGGCTCCCCAAATCACAGCAAAATTTTAAATGTCCCACCTCAACTCTCCTGTTTCCACCAGAATTTGTCCGTCGGGATTTTTTCCACAGGGAAAAATTATCATGGCCGGGCTGCTAACCCAAAACCCTTTTGGGTTCCTTTTCATGCCAATGCCAAACGTCGGTTTCAATGGTGAAAAGGACGAAAAATTTTGGGGTTTGGGGGAAAATTTGATAAAAGTGTTGTTTACTCTGAGGGAGTCCACCTTTACTTTTTCCCCACATCCGGGAGATTACGGTGTGGAGAACCCCCAAAAAGAACCCCGTACCACCCAGACTGTTGAAATGCCCGAGTGAAGCAGGGGGGGGATCATGATGGTTTGGGCTGCCTTTAATGGCTTTCCCTTTGGGCCCCAAATCCCTTGTGCAGATGGGCACGTCACGGCCAAGGACTACCGAACTATTTTTGAGGACTATGGGCATCCCGTTTGGGTTTAAACATTGTATCCTGGGAAGGGGGTCCGGGGATCAGGACGACAATGCCCCCAAAAAACACAGCAAGACTGGTGAAAGATTGGTTGTGAACATGAAAGTGAAATTGACATCTTCCCCTGGGGCCTTTCACAGTCACCAGATCTAAATTTATTGGGGCCACTTTGGGGTTTTTTTGGAGGAGCGACTCAAAGGGAAAAGTTTTCCTCCAACCCTTTTACTTAGTTCCTGGCCCTATCCTGCAAGAAGAAGGCCCCTTTAAAAAACCCCCTGACCCCTGGGCCAGGGGCTTGTATATTTCCATTCCAAAAATGAGTTGGGTGTGGATTTGGGCCCCAAAAGGAGGCCCTACACCATACTAATAAATCATTGTGGTCTAAAACCAGGTGTTGCAGTTTTATTGTCCAACCCCTGTATCTATTTCTTTTTTAAATGCATTGACGGGCTGAGTTCGGTCCCTGGGAAATACTCCCTTTTAATTTAAAAGCCCCCCCAAAAAAAAAAGCAAGTTTTTTTTTACCAAACTTCACATTTTAACCTTGTAACTTTAGTATTAAAAATTTCACTATATGTTATTCCCGCAAGTGCATGGGGTTTTTGTAAGAGAGAGAGAAACAGAGAGGTAGAGAGAGAGAGGGAATGAGAGAGTGAGGGGGGAGACTGAAGTAGGATGCCATTTTTTCTGCCTTTATTGCTGATACTGTACCAGATGGTAGGCTGACAAGCAAGAAATTAGACAGATGTATATCTTACTCTTTTGGCATCAGGCTATCAGGGGGAGGGATTGAAGAGGGGGTGGGTATACAGATGACAGACAGGGCCAAACTCTCTGTGAGTAATATATAATTATAATATTCAATCCATTTGCTCTTGAATAAATCCTTCAGCATGATTTTTTTCTTATTTTCGGGTACACGAAAAAAAAGAATAAAGCAGTTGAACATAATACTTACAGTATAAAGAACATCTAAATGCAGAGTAAAGGATGCACCACTAACTTGGACTGATAAGTTAGCTGCATTAATGCATTACAGTATTTGCTGTTGTTGGAGGAAGTGTTAAAAGCTGAATCTTCAATGAGTGAAAAACCAATAGTGTTGCTGAAAATTTCTTACTTGCAATATAAATAATTGCTTTTTGACACAAAAAAACAAATTTTTATAACATGAAAAATGTTCTCAGAGCTTGGCTGTTTCTTGACTCCGAGCAGAATCTTTTGTTTTTATCATTTGTAGAGTATATTACTGCAACACTCTGCTTGCCAGGCTTCCCAAAAAGAATATAGCTTTGCTACACTTGCTCTAAAACTATGATGTGTGAATGCTGATAAAGACTAGAAAAAAGTTCACATCACTGCAGATTCAAAGTCTCTGGAATGGCTCCCTGCTTGTTTTTGGACTGATTTTAATATTCCTTCAAAGACATACAAATGATTAAGTGGTTTAGTCACACATATTAATCAAGATGACTTTTATTCTACAAGCCATCCAGATCTCTTGAATCTTTTGAGAAAGGAATTTTGATAATATTTAAAGTAAAAGCAACAACCAACAGTGAGACATCATTGTATTATTACAGCCCTCATCTGTGGGGCCAACCCCAAAGCAATTTTTTGCAGAATAGACTAGGAAAAGATGACGCCACCTTTCATCTTTCAAAAAGAAATTGTAGTTGAAAAGAGAAGTAAGAAAAAGACATCCACATAAAGAGGTTAACTGATGTCTTAATGTGGTTGACTTTGATCAAATGGGCTAACAAGACTGAAAAAGACTTGTATTCAACAAAAGACTAAATTTTAAAATTCTTACTTACCAACATGAACTAGTTAAAAATATGTCCATGGATGTTTTACTGAGGACTGAAGGTGAGTATGGTTTTTTATATTTCAAAAGTTAACTTGTAGCTTATCCTTTAGGTTTGACTTTTTACATTCTTTTAGGAATTAAGATGGTCTCTTTTTCAATTTAAACCTTAGCTTAAGTTTGTTGTCTTAATGTCTAGTTTTAAAGTAGTCTAGTTTGTCTGGTTTTCAATCTAATTTTTGGGTGTACCTCTAGTGTTTCCTCAGTGATTTTTCAACACATTTATTTCATCCTTCAAACAAACATCCACAATACATTTTCTGTATATTTTGTCCCCGTGTTTAAAGTGTTTAAACGTATTTTTTGGCAATCTTTTGTCATTTCTTTTGTTTTTGCCTTTCACTGCTTATCTGTAAAGCATTTTGCTGTTTTGTATGAAAAGTGTTCTATAAAAAGACTAAATTATTGACTGAGATTGTCAAAGCAATTTAATATTACCACAGCAACACAACTTTACTTGATTTACTGAAAAATATGATTCTATAATGCACGTTTTACTCAAACGGGCCAGTAGAATTCCTACAGCACCTCACAATCATCATAGACAAGCATATGGTCTGAATTCAGACTTATTAAAAAACTGGATTGCTGTCAACAGTGCTGTTTTTAGTACTATTTGCTTTGTCTATTATTAAATGAGTTACTTTTTTCCAAATGTTATGTCGAATTAACCAGGTTGATTGAACACCTTGACTATTATTCTTAAGGAGGAAGGTGGATAATATCAAAATGCTAATGCATTTTGATATTATTGTTTATGTACAGATCATCTGAGTGAACATTATCTACAGAGATCTTAAAGAATTGCCATTTCAAATTAAGCACAGACATAGCCAGCTTTAGGGATTAAAGCAGTTGTAATCTGATTTACTGTTAGAGAACAGTATGTGGCACGTGTCTTTTCCTTCCCTAGCATACATTGTGCAGTGCATCAGATTATGAAAATGGAGTTAAACGCAATAAAAATAAAAGAAACAATCAAAGGACTGAAGTGGGCCGAGTGGGACTTTAAGGATTTGGATTATTGAGCAGAACACAACAGTGGAATCCCACCAGGCCAGGGAATGTATCACAGCACACAGTCAAAAATCACAGTTCTGGAACATTGCCTTTAATTGTCATCTGTCATCACGTCTAACTGGGTAAATAAGAGATAATGCACATGAGATATAGGGTTTTCTTCATTTTTTTCTGTATTTCCTGTTGGCAGTTACATTGAAGTTTCTTATTCCCAAAAGCCCACAATGTTAGAAAAGTTTCTTCATCAATCTAACTTTTCAGTCTAAAAAAAATGTATATATATAAACAGTGTCGCTAGAATAGAAATATGTGTGGGCACTGGATTTTTGCATTTGTATGGGAATTAAGAACTAAATTATATCGGTTCCTTCTAAGAATATGCATCCCATTTGATCTGTTGTTTCTGCCGCTTAATGGAAAGGCCTTGCCAGTCCGTGCTAGTCAAGCAATTCAAACTCTAGCTCAATTACCAGTTGCAATATCAGGATAAGTGAAAAAAGCATTAACTTTACTGTAAGGCAAATTAGCCCGACTGACCAAGTCTATTTAGCTATGTAGCAAATAACATACAGTACATGCTCACTATACTCCATCTTTAACTACATTTGAAAAGAACTTACTTATAGACCTACCTTAAATAAAGGACCAATTGCAACTCTCTTTAGCATCCTTAGGATTTATGATTTCCCAAATACAGAGATGTAAACTCAGAAGTTAAAATAGAAATGTGTTGGCCTGCTGATAAAGCATGAACACAGAGCAGAATAAGTAATTTGATGGAGTGCAACATATATATGAAATTACATTGTTCTGACACACTGTGTAAAGAAACAGGTATAGACTTCTATATAATATGAAAACTGAACTATATTTGTAGACGGATATAAAAAATATTGAGATTTTTCATTACTTTATGTATCAGGCACCACCATTACCTTGGGTTGAATATGTACTGGATGTTTCAGTGTGCAAAAACAAACAAACCAAACTAATTACAGCAGTGTGTAAAAAACTCATTATTTCTGCAAGTTGCCATGCACCTGTCATGGAAGTAGTCTCTTCTTACTTGTGTTTTTCAAAATATCCTTAACAGTATGTATCCTCTTTGTGTCGAAGATGCAATTATACTTAAAAGACAAATAAGACTGAAAAAGCTGATGTGAAGCTGTATGAGATAACAAAACCAAGGGATGAAGGGAATAAGATAGATGAGTGGGACTGGGACGAATACCGTAAGGTTCAACTGTCTTCATTACACATATTCTCTGCTGTGCCTCTCCTAATCTGCCCATCACCTGCCATTTTCTTAATGACTTGCTATTTATGGCAACATAGAAAATGAAAAAGCTTGCTCTTCAGTAGTTCTCCTACCCTGATCGTGGAAAATCTCTGAGGACATTTTTTTTTCTGAGATAATTCATAAATAGTGCATTTGGCTATGGTGTTCCTGCCAGTCTCACAAGGAGGTGGCACTACAGGGATGCAGAGGAAGTGAGGAGAAATTTAATGTGAAGCAGATTTTCTTTTTACAAATTAATTATGGTAGAAAAAACTTTCTTATTATAACTGTGGCACCTTTAAGTGTTAACGCTAAAGAAACACTGCATATGAGATCTGTTGAGCTTTTTTTGGTAAGTGCAAATTCTAAGCAAAACGCTTTAAACTTTGTAAGTGCTCTTTTATGAATCTAGGTCATACTCCAAACATGTTACGTTTCTCACCTTGCATGAAATTCACTGGACTGAAGTATGAAATAAGAGATAGGATCATTGGCTGTGGTTGGCACACCGCTACCACCCACAGCACTGCAGCATCATCAGGAAGTATGCATATTGATTGCTGGTGTAAATCTGCCCAGTGTAACTGTATGAACATGTGACCTTGTGGTGGATGCAGCAAGCACACCCTCCTTCCATGTAGGAAACCACACTTATTTACTATCACACATCTTGCATGAATGAAAACAGCCCTACACAGTCAGCCACACACTCACATGCATGCTCACATGGTCATGATAGCACACAGAACCACATGCACAAACAGCCCAGTTAATTCCTCATCATACTTTTTCCGGCATCATCACACATTCCTGCAGGAAAACACTCAGTCGTAAAATTGACATTTTCTTTCCATTACAACACTCCATTGAGTATCTTATTTCATTTCTAAATGACCCGACCCGCTGGAGTCCTAGCTTGAAGAATTCAAGTTCAGCCGCACACAGACAACAACTGTATGTCATTTATTTCTATCAGCAAGGGATGATATTGTTCACAGGAGGAGAAGCCACATCTTTCTACGTACAAAGAATCATGTGTTTAGGCTTTTCTTTAATAAGAGTTAAAATATAATATTTAAAGCTGTATATATCGACATTGCCTTTGTGTTGAATGATTTCTAGTATTTATGTATTTTTCTGTTTAATGAAACAGACTTTATACATTTACAAAAATCCTTCTTTCCACACACTTGTGCTGTCTTATCTCATTATAAAGTAGCCCCAGGTCAGTTTGAAACCTGCTTGTTTATCTGAGTGCATACAAGCTTGTGTGCATTAAAAAAAAGGCAACATGCAAGGGCAATATCGAAGTGAAAAATATTATTGTTTCCATTCATAATAACAGAAATATTATAATATACTATGCTGTATCATGATATGGATACTATTCGTATAAAACATTTTTAGGATAAATGTTTGATTCATTAAGGCTGCTAATGTGCATATTGTCAGTCATCAAGTCAGTCCATCAAGAGGAGGGCAGCAGGATGTTGTACAGAGGACAGAATTTTAAACTTGAAGCCCACTTCTGCTTAGATCACATCTCAGATTTTACATCCTGGCCAATACTGGTCATAATTCTATTTTATTTAATATTTAAACAAGTACCCCTTAGTCATCAATTTTTATATCAGAACTTCATTAGGTTATGTAATGAATTTTGATCATTCTAACTGCTGCTGCTCGCACAGTATTCTAAACCTGTTGGATACCAATAATAATCAAACAATTGTTTGCATTTCTCTTTGATAAAAAATATATTGTGTTTATAATGAGGAAGATTATCATGAGTCTGCACAGATGTCTGATGTCATCAAAGACTGATTGTTGTGTACCCTGCTGTCTATCCTGATGTTCACATACTCTTCTACTGCCTCATTAGTAGTCTGATAAAGACATAATTAGTCAAGTTAACCTGGCAAAATTATTTAATTTACTATGCATAATTTGGATTTTGTTAGGAAATACTGAACATTCAAGGTTGTATTTTTTTTATAATATTTGAATAATATATTTTATCAAGTCTTCTGACTCATTTTTTTGTTTGGTATTAAATACCTGTTAACTTTCCACAGACTTTGCAATGTATAATTGCATTTAAATATCACATTTATATATATATATATATATATATATATATATTATATATATATATATATATATATATACAGTCATATTTAATTAATAGCATATGTGTTCAAAGAGAGGCTTGTTTGTCAGACTAAAAGTACCTTTTGAAAATAACAATCTTTAAGCAGGTATTAAACTTTTTCTGAAGTCCACATTTCTGTATTAAAACATTTTTTTTATTGGTCTGATGTGATATTCTGATCTTAAATGTCATGTTCTTATTGGGTATAAGTGGAAAATCATCATAATTACCAGAAATAAATTTTTTGAAAATAACAACTTTTAAAACCTACCTTTGAAAAAGCCCTCATTCCTGTCATAAAAAAAGTTTTTTTTGTTATTGGTCTGATGTAATAATCTTAAATGTCGTATTTTCATTAGCTGTAAGCAGACAATCCTCAGTAAAAAGGCTTGAAAAGATTAGTTTGTGCTCATTCACCTAATTAGCTAAGTTAAGTAAAGAATGAAGTTCTCAACAATATTCTAGTCTACTGAAAGGGTCTGTATATATATTAGGGGTTTAATGATACACAAAAACAGGGTACGGCATATCTCGGTTTTCAACTCACACTTTGGTACGTTTTTCCTATGCTTCAGTCAAGAAAATTGAATATTTTTTTATTTTATTTTATTTTTTTACTTTGGTTAGCAATAAACAAAGACTATTTTTTAATTTCAGAAATTAATTAGATTTTACTCAGTTTAAAGCCTTAAAAAGTGGATTGGAAATGTTGTTGGATTTCTTGGAATGAATAAAATAGTATAGACAGGCATAGCCAATGTCTTGATAACTATACTATGGATATGTACAATATAACCTCTTGAAAATGGTCAATGTTGATGTTTATGCACAGCTGTTGGAAAATTACAGAGCTTGTTGGAGCTGATGGAGGCTACAGTTAGATTTGGACATCAGGAAATTTTTATCCAGTACATGTGAAGTTTACATTCATTACATTACATTCAGCTTGAGTTTTTTTTTCAGATGAGTAATTCAACTAAGTGCAGAGCTGTAATGTACCTTATTGCTGTTGAAAAATGCATATGCTGACATAGAGTTTTGGTTTGGTCCACCTTTTTCATCACCTTTAGCTGCATGAGAAACCTTAATGTTCCCAAAATAGCAGACTTAAATTATAGGTTTGGTTGTCACTTTTTAAAGTTGCACTACAGAACGTGTCATTGTGCACTTAGTTCCGCACATAAACATTCATGTGTTCAGGTATTAAGCAACGCTGTACTCATTCAGTACATATGTGTACTGGACCAATATGGCTGTACCTTGTTTTTTTGGGACAAATCTGTTAGCACATGGCTCACGATTTTGCAGTGACATATCACAAATGAATATCTTACTGATCTTGGTAAAATGATTAATGCAAATTTATTACAAGATGGAAATATTAGACAAATATTGTACAACACCACACAGGAGTGGTGTAGAAACTGGCCCTCAAAGCAAGCTGATGGAATTGGTCCCTGGATATTATAATGAATGACATATTAAGCTTATTAGTCAATGAACAGCCTTCTTTCAATCATACTTTTATTCTACCATCTGCCACTAAAAATTTCACAGTGTATAATTCAGAAACTGGGCTATCCAAAGCTAACTAAAAAATCTTTCATATTAAGCTGGCAGGCCTTGACTTTCTCATTTTATTTAGTATTTTTTTATAACCCTCTTTAAATGCCTGCTCCTGTTTTTTGCATAGCAGTCTGTCTTTTTTAAACTGTGAGGGTGTTTTCCCCATGACTCCAACAGTCATAGCACATTCATTACACACTGTGTGAATCTTAACCTTTAAATCAATCACTAATACTTAAAACTGATAACTGATAAGGCTGAATTAGCATGTTAATCCAGTCTCATCATATATTATATTATATTATATTATATTATATTATATTATATTATATTATATTATATTATATTTATATTATTATATTATATTATACTTACATACACTATATAAAAGACACATACTAATTTCGTGTGACATTTTATCACACAAAATGCTTGCTGCTTAAGGTCAATTGCATCACCAAAATCATTAGATTAATTAGCGAGAGAGTGACTTAAAGTTTTTATTATTTTCTTCAACTTCATCTTATACAATCACTGTGTATGGCAGAAGATTAACTTTGCACCTTATGCTGAACACATGTTTGGTAATCCTAACTGACCTACAATTGTAAAGATTACATCTGATTTATTGTCAGACAGTGAAACAAAATCGCTTCTATGTCTACAGTAGCAAATGTTTAGTGTTCTGTTTTATTGCATCATTTTTGTCTCTTTTACTATGCATAATTTTGAATAATAACTATTGCTTTGAAAACTGAATGTTTAAATTTGAAGCTCACTAGTTTAGATTGCTTTAGCCATATCTTCATGAACGACAAAATGTTTTTACTGGGCAATAGGTCAGGCCCTCTGTCAGACCAGTTTAGTCAAAAGACATAATTAGTTTGACCTGTTTTGTTTGGTTAAACTGTCACATGTTGCAACAAACAACCTCAACATATTGTTCAGGATTAGCAGTGCTTATATGGCTACCCATGCATTATAGTGAACAAAAATGCCTCCAAAACTACACAGGCTGCCTTTTGAACTGTGAGCTGATAACAAGCCAGATGGTCCCTCCCCAATGTTAATTTGACTTAATTGCTGGTATCTAAACCTCATACTGGCCTCAGGTCAAAACTAATATTCATTAAATATGTATTTTATTTAAAAAAAAACATATTTCAGTACAAGAGCAATAGAGAAAAATCTATATTTTGTTTTTGAATTGTTGTGGTTATTATTAAAAAATTAAAAAGCACCTAAACTAGTGGGGGTCTGACTTCAAACTTGCTTACTTGGAGACAGCTAATGTCTGAAACATTTCTGCAGTATTGACCAATAGGTTTATTTATTTATTTTTTCTTTGATACTGATTGGATGTTTGCACTCCACAGGAGGTTAAACCAACATTCCAGATCAATATTAAAGGAGAAAAGCCCTTGTTCTCTGTGTTTATAGATCCATGCTTTCTGATGGACACTGCCTCCACCAGACAGACAGACAGTGACTGGTGGGACAATGACTGGTTGGATGTTATTTGTGTTGTTTATAGTTCAGGCATAACATGCCAGTCTTAGACATTTATATTATTGACAAATGTATTTAGGCATGTAGAGAAATACTATAATTTCTATTTTACATTTATTTATAAAACTATTAAAATGATTAGTAAAACTCAGAACATTTATGTTAGGTGAATTATTGACATGGCAATTTATAACAAAATGTTAAACTTTGGTTATTTTGTGTGTAACAAAATAACTTTTGGCGGAAAACAAATAATGATTAAATCATACCAAAGAAGTATTTTCATAGAGATGTTTCCTACTTAGCCAGATTTTTACTTTATGTAAGCTGGGGTAATAAAATTGAAATTATATGAAAAATTGAAATTGAAATTGAAATTGAAATTAACGTTGACACTTTATAAATGCCTAAAGGAAAAATTATGTTTCTGAATAAATTATTGCGAAAACAACTAAAAAAAGAATAAAAATAATGGTTTACAGATAATACAGTTAAACTGTGTTTTCATACAACATGAGCAGTACCTTAAGGGTACATATTTGCTTCGTCTATAGAATAAAATAGACCTTAGATGTGCTAAAGTCTCTATGATGTTACTACAGCCACATCTGCACAAAATCCTGGACTTCCACTATTTCTGTTGTTTGCAGGGATCACATCTTTCCTTTGACAATTATGAGATAGCCTTGTCTTGTAGCTGAACATTTTACATTTTGCATTTTACAAACTGAGCGGTAAATATGTTGAAAACTGTGCATGCAACTTAACTTGAGTGTCAAGATGACTATACGCAGCCTCCTTCATACAGGACTAAGACTATGCCACAATATTAAAAACCAGCCAGAAAGTGAATGATCCCTCCAGAGGCTTGGCGAGATCTTCTGGGATGTGTCAAGAATGCAGTGGACTTCCTACTATGGGTTTTGGAGCATGAGAAATGCCCTACTGTTTTGAGCAAGCACAAAAATTCTATGGTGACATTATGGTGGTTCATTCTTTTGATGGCAGTATATAAAGGTATGGTCGATCCTTGTTGCAGCTCCAGTCACCTATCCCTAAGGTTTGACACATGCACACATGTAAACTAGGCTGACAGTGATTAAAGCAATTGATTATTTTGGCAATTGCCATGCAACTTCAGTGCAAATTGCAATCTATCACTGCTCTAGCTGCAACAAAAGAATTTGACTAAGCATTTGAAACAACAATCCATGATCTCCATGCCCAAAAAAATACAGTGCCCAGTTGGGCCCAGCCATAGATGGAGAACAACCACTGAACTATGCAAACAAAAGAGACTGGTAAAAACTATGAATCCCAGAATGCACACCTTTAACCTATTTTCAGGACAACTCCCAAGAAGGAGCAGCCACAGCTGGAATCTCTATGACATCATAGTACAAAACTCTGGTGCGTATCATCATTTGTCCTCCTACCTGCGGCTCTTCCAGAGCAGCACAAGGGGAGAGGCACGTGAGGATCTGGAATGTCTTGACCTCACTGGTCAAGTAAAAGAGTGCATTTTTCGAAGAAACTTGGATCCAAATGTTAGGTACAGTCTACTGTCTATTTACCTGTAGACGATTATGGCCAAAACTAGAACCTTTCTGTCTGATGTTCTACAAAAAAATAATATAAGTCGTTGATGATGCGGCTTTCCCTCTCCCCTTAGTTTAGGACAAAACTGTATGAATATTGTTTATTTCTTTGTAGTGTTTTGATTAGGGTGCTAAAAAGTTAAATCTAAACTTTTTGAGTGCAAGCAGGCTACCTAGTCTTGATGCTATAAATCTGATTTGGATTGTGTTATAAAGTTAAGAGATACTATTATTTCAATGGGAGGTTCAAACACTGATGGTCCAGTAATCTGAGGAAAGTTATCTCACATGCCATTAACTAACTTCGCCCCTCATCTATTGCTGCTGCATTTTCAGCTCTATTTTGAGCTCAGACAAGGCCCAACTTCTTCACATATGCTATAGCTCCATCAGTTTTGATGAGCATGCACACAGTCCACTCTGCTTTGCAGTGACATGTGCGTCAGTGCGTGCGCCGCATCGAGGCTCTGTCCTCTCAAAACTACTCTCTGCTTTCCCTAGAAACTGACTCAGCAGCAGTCTCTGTCAGGTCTGCTTAATTTTGTCATGCTTGACTTCCTGCTACCTGAAGTCTCATCTGCCAAAGCCCCTTAATCCACTTGTCACTCAAAACAACAAAAAGCTGGAAAGGTGCTCCCTAAATGAATACAGGGTTGTTAAGCTTTGGTGGGGTGAGCATTGCGTTGTACTTGCAATTGTTGTGCAGGTGTGCAAGCACAGATATGTGGCAACATCTGTTGGAGGTGGATTTTTTTTACTATTATTTGATTACACTGACACCAACATATTCATGAAACAATCTTATACTATATTCCTGAAATGAAGTTTTGTTGTGACCTAGACAAACAGAAAAATTCAATTTCTGTTAAATTTTTGGTTACATTTAACTATTTTATGTGATTTTTTTGTTAAAAAAATAATACAATTTATTAATGCAACTTTCTAAAACCCACTGGAAAGTGGCTGGAAGTACTATATAGAGTACAACATGCAAAATGGTGCAATCATTCTGGGTCATTTATTTATATTTGTTTAGTCTGTTTTCCTCTCCTGTCATGATAGCCATTTATTTAGTTTTCACATACTAAAAAAAAGAAATGTATGGATGTTTATTGGTAATTAAATACCAAAATGCTGATTGAGTCAATTATACTGGATTGGGGTATCACAAGTGAGGACTAAATGTGATACAAAGTGATAGGAAAATATACTGGTGTGTCTTTTCAACATGTTTGTTGTGCAGTCCCTCATCAGAAAAACGATAATAAATAAAAAAACAGTTTTTCCACTAAAAATGTTGCATTTTTGTAAATACATGCAAAACCAGAGAAGTCTAAACAATTATGATCAGCAAGGCTTAAAATTAACAGCAGCTTGCTTTTTCAGAGTAGGTGTCATTTAGCTGTGGGCAGATGATATAATTCAACCTGCAGCTGTGTTGGCTGAGGCTTCTTTACTCTCCATACACACCTTCAATAGTATTTTGGCTTTGCTTTGCATTGATAGAATCTTCTTCATCCTCTCTCTTCTTAATAGAAAAAATAAACTGGTTTAACTTCACTCTTATTCTAAACACAGTTTTAATGTCCATTCCTAAAAAATGCATGTTATTTTTTACAAGTTTTCAAGTTTTTATCAAAAACATTTTTTTTCTAGCATTAGAACATGCTGCTAACATGGCAAATGTTATAAGAGGGGAAGATAGATCTTCATGTGCAAGATAATAAATGTAATCTGATCAGGCATAACATTTTGACATCTGACCCATACAGTGAAAACAAAGATTATCTCTTTATTATGACACCTGTTAGTAGGTAAGAGACTGTATACTCGGCTCCATGTGGACATTGCTTCCTCAAAGTCCATGTGTTAGATGCAGGAAAACAGGCCAAGCGTAATAATTTGAATGAGTTTGACAAGCTATGATGACTAGAAAACTGGGTCAGACCAACTCCATAACTCCAGCTGTTGTAGAAGGTTCCCGGTCTGCAGTAGTCAGTATCTCAAAAAGGGGTTTCAAGAAAAGAAGAACAAATAACTGATGCACGTTGGGAGCGAAAGCTACCCCATGTGGTCCAGTCCAATAGACAAACTCTATATATAACTCAAATTGCAGAAGATGTTAATAGTAGTTTTGATAGAAAGGAGCCAATAAACACAGTGCACCACAAGTTGTTATGTATAAGTCTGCATAGCTACAGACCAGTCAGAGTAAAAAAGTTATGTCTGATTGGTGTCATTGTTGTTATGCAGACTTGCTAATCAAATTAACAGGCTAATCTGAGAAGTAGTCATGCACCCTCATGTTCACTTTAATGTTACTAATTTATTTATTAATTTGTTCAAATGTATGTTTGTGATTGTAATTCAGTAGATGCATTGTCACGCAAACATGTTGCATATGAACAAGGTCATGACAAACAAGGGATGCTGCCGATGCTACTTACATCGAAATATTTAATTATTATACAAGAATATTAAAAGAATTAAAGGATATTACTGTTGCAGTACTATATATAATCCCAGCTTCATTTTTATCTACCAAGCGAAAAATGTTCATAAAGTTGCTTAAATGTAGAATCTTTTTGGTTTTTTTTACTCTCCACCACTTGGCTTAATTACTGAAACATGGTCAGAAGGCAGGGATCTTTATAAACTAAGGCCATTCGGGTTTGCTTGATGATATTGCTTGATGTTAATATTTTATAGCTCTGGTTTCTAGCTCCATCTTCTCAGTGTCTGCAGATAAATCAGTCTATGAATGAGTTCACTGCTGAAGCTCTTTCAGACAGAAGGCACATATAAACACCAAAAGACAAAGTATGAATATTACAACAATAAAAGTGATAGTACCTGGTAGTTAATCTGGTAGTTACATTCCAGCTTTAGGAAGACACGAGTGTCATTAAAGTAAAATATGTTTAAAATATGAAATATTAAATTGTTAGAAATGTTTACACTAAAAGATTATCAACATTTTCATGCTAAAAATAAACAAACCTTGATGGCATTTGTGGAGATCTGGATCTCATGCAACTTCCTCATTGTTCCATCGCGGTCAATGAAGTAGGATGAGGCCAGCTGATGGAGGGCTTCCACATTCTGGGTAGCATTAACCAGCTTTCTGTCCAGCTTGTTTTTAGCCAGATACATGGTCAGAGCCTCCTCCCCTACGGATCAAAAATAAATAATTTGATCAGGAATATTTACACACCTTTGATAATTGAAAAAGTCAGCTCCTTAAGCAGATATGATAGGACTAAATATTTCTATTTGTAAAAGCTGACCAAGTTTTTAATCTAACCTGGAAAAAGAGTTCTTAAAATAATAGATAAATCTGAGGTTAGAGTAACAAGGCCTGCATTTTTATCCTGAGAAATTGGATGCCCTGGTTTTCCAGAAACAGTCTCCATATTTTCTCCTTATCCCTACCTGGCACCATTCCCAGATATGTACCCAGATTTACTTCTATTGAGATTGCATTATTTCTTAGAGAGGTCTAGTGATATAGAATTTTTACCTCCACATCACAGGACTTTTCTGCTGCGGTGAACCAATATCCCCCCTTTTTTTGAGTGTAAATACTCAAACAAAATGTAACACAACAGACTGTGCATATTTATTCAAAGCCAAAACAGTTTGAAAAAGGAGGTAATGTCAGCAAAGTATTTGCTGCATGTGGGATTATAAGCATATGGGTTCAGTTCTGTCATGTACTGATAGGACTGTATCAGCATTTCTATGATGCTGCATCGTGTGCCCTGTGTATCAGTTACTGATGTGCTTGCATCAGGGGGGCTAGATTACTCATTTGCATGGTTAAATCAAATTACTGAGTGCGAGTTGCAAAATTATTACAGCCTGGGGAAGTGCTAGATAATTCTCTCTCTCTTTCTTTTTCCTTCATTAGTCAATTTTTTTTTTTCCGCACACATACAGTATGTTCTAAATCACAAACATATCGGTGTACAAAAAGGTGTGAAGTCATGAACAAAATAAACATGATTGTCCCTCATTTGTTTTCAAAAATACTTTGTTGTTCTTCCATAGTTAAATTAAAATCAAACTCTTAGAATATGGGATCAATACTGGAGGAATAATTGCTGCATCATTGTGACTGCCTATCCCTTCTTTAGTTGTAGATATGGTCTGTGGTAGTGCTTTTAGTTTGTTTAACAGATGCTCAGTGTGTGTGGTTGGGTTGTTGTATACTGGGATCAATTGAATCTGGGAATTTCTGAATACTATAACACTGCACAGTTTAGGTGTAAACTTAGTTTTATTTTTTCTCATTGAACACTTTATCCACCAGTGCTTGACTTAAGCCTGCACTAAATGCTATTGATTAACTGACTAAATTAAGTCATGCTTGATGTAACTTAGTGTCCTGCCTCCCTTCATTAAATTATATTTTGAGCGAGCTGTAACAAATATAGGGCTCATCTAGGATATAAACCCATGATTTCTCGCCAACTATAACAATAATGCTGTCTGTAGTCTTCCAAAACTCATTGGTTTTGTAAGATTTAGCCTTCCATATAAACATTTTAAATCACAGTCAATACAGTGAGGTTACTTAAATACTGTAAAATAAAACTATTTTGGTTCACAGAAATAATCCATGCTTCTATAATTGTTTACCTGACACAGCCGGACAAGGCTTAGAGCTCCTTGGTTACTCATATTTCTTACTCTTTCAGTTTAACAAGAACATATGAATAAAAAGTAAACATGAAAACAACAATTCAAACAAACTCAGACAAACCTGCCTTAAAAATTAGAGTAAGGCAAACCATCTGGCTGGACTTTAATATTCTGTCACATAAGTTTCCTGAATTATTATTTAGTCCCTTGAAATGCATTGGAATTAGTCACTTAACTGCCTGTGACAGTGACTAAGGACAAGTAACAGTCAGGGCAAATGTCTCACGGCTGGTTACAACCACTGAGGATATGAATGCCCATTCCGATGATGCCATGCCCTCTCTCTTCCTCAGGGGTTAGTGAAGTCACTTGACTTACACTACAGGACAAGGATAATGTTCCAACATTAAACCTTTAATTTGCAATTTTGTAATATCTATATTCCAACTTACCTCTTGCCATAAAGATTTTGTGGGTTGTGCTGTTGGAAGGGCACACTTGCTACCAACACAGCTTTAAAGAAAATCATGAGAGTGCATCTTTCTGTAAGTAATACCTTGTTACATTATTACTTGGCACCTTAGAGGCACTGTGCCAGAAATAATTAGCACATGAAAAAGCAATGCTCTTTTTCACCTCAAATCAACAAGAAGTTGTGTTTGTGTGTGCGATGACATTAGCAGAATAAGTATCTTCTTTGTGAATACATGTTAAGGTCAGCTACTGCTGGGGGAGGAAATAAGGTTTTAAGGTAGCAGGCTGGTAAGGTGGGACTCAATGTTCCATATTTGGCACAATTCCTGCAGGTCATTATAATGGGGAACATTAAACCATATTGCTTTATAATGTCACATAGAGTAGGAAGTCTAATGAAATCAGATTTTTATAAACAACTAAATGGAACATAATATGTACACGCTGACCACCAAACTGTCAACAAACTGTATTTTTAGACGAAGACAAGTACATTTTCTTTACAGAAAAAAGAAAAGTAAAACTAAGATGTGAACAAGATTTGATGTATAAACCTGACTGTAATCTTTTAATCAAAATAATGTGAATATACAGTTCAAGGATACAGCGTTCAATAATCAGTTGTACTTGAATTGCTGCAGTTTCATATAACACATGCTTTAAAAGCTTGGGTGCAGTTTGCATACACATTGTACAATGTCCAGTCCTGGTGTGTCAGACAAAAAATGAACAATAAAAACTGTTAGATGCATAATAAAGTGAAAGCAGATTTTCAATCAGTGTTGGGTTACACACTAGGGCACAGCCATTTTCCCACATATGAACTGTAGACTCAGGTTTAAATTACCAAAATTCATTTTGATAACAATTATTTTCGTTTGGGGCTAAAAAAATAACTCTTTCACTAAAAAAAGGAATCACTGACCCAGTCACAAGGAACAAATTTACTTTAAAATTTACTGGAGTAAAAAGAATTGCCACTGGTGCACACAGTGGGGCGCTACTCACAAATATACAATACTGTCTCTTTAAAACATGAATTGTTATACTATATATATATTGTGTTTTTGCACATCTCAGTTTTTCATAAATACATTAGCATACAGTGTCAGTGTCACCTATCGTAAGTTATGGCCAATTGGTAAATAATAAATTACCCATTGGACATCAGTATTGGATGCGTGCATGATAACTAATCATCACTTTTAAATATTATACCAGTAACACAAATGCTGCGGTGTTTGCTAGTCATGACCCATGGCCCTATGCCGCTTCCAGGTGGGTTGAATTTAGGGGATCAGGTGACGCATGACTAATTAAGAATAATGCCTGGTTTAGACTTAAACACAAGAAGGAAATCGGACCCTGGTATAAAATGTGCTGGCAGTTTTCGACAAGATTGGTGTCACCAAGAGGAGGATCATTACTGTAACTAAAAAAGCATAGGTGTATAGGTATAAAATTAGTTTTGATCATATAACATGGTGCTCAAAAGAAAGTGGCTTGAACTGAAACAATTATAACACCACATTCAGTGCACACTTATTTCAATCAGTGCATCAAGATTAAAGCGTCGTGAATTTGAAGTTTGAGCTAGTACTAAAGAACAAAGCCAAAACATCAGGAAGCTCAGGATTGTTTTTCTCAAAATAAATTTTTGTATTTTAAACAGTAACTGCCTTCCACAGATTTAAACACTAACGTTACAACTGCAAGTCAAAAGAATGTAGAACTCCCAAACCATGTATTTTAAGACTATTTATCTTAGTATAAACTGATGATTTACCTTGGGGGCAGTAGAGCCCTTTTTTACAACTTCAACAGCTGGTTGCTGTGTACTTCAAATGAGGCCTACAGTGCCGTCCACATTTATTTGCTCTCCCGGTAAAGATGTGCAAAGGTTTTAAGATAAATGTTAGGATAAAAGTCTATTACAGTAGTTTTCTCTCGAACATTATATATATATATATATATATATATATATATATATATATATATATATATATATATATATATATATATATATATATATATATATATATTGATTGCAAATTGCACCAGTAAGAGCAGAGTGTGAAGGTTCAATTAGCAGGGTAAGAGCACAGTTTTGCTCAAAATATTGAAATACACACAACATTATGGGTGACATACCAGGGTTCAAAAGAGGACAAATTGTTGGTGCACGTCTTGCTGGCACATCTGTGACCAAGACAGCAAGTCTTTGTGATGTATCAAGAGCCACGGTATCCAGGGTAATGTCAGCATACCATCAAGAAGGACCAACCACATCCAACAGGATTAACTGTGGACGCAAGAGGAAGCTGTCTGAAAGGGATGTTCGGGTGCTAACCCGGATTGTATCCAAAAAAAATAAAACCACGGCTGCCCAAATCATGGCAGAATTAAATGTGCACTTCAACTCTCCTGTTTCCACCAGAACTGACCGTCGGGAGCTCCACAGAGTCAATATACACGGCCGGGCTGCTATAGCCAAACCTTTGGTCACTCATGCCAGTGCCAAACGTCGGTTTCAATGGTTGCAAGGAGCGCAAATCTTGGGCTGTGGACAATGTAAACATGTATTGTTCTCTGATGAGTCCACCTTTACTGTTTTCCCCACATCCGGGAGAGTTACGGTGTGGAGAAGCCCCAAAGAAGCGTACCACCCAGACTATTGCATGCCCAGAGTGAAGCATGGGGGTGGATCAGTGATGGTTTTGGGCTGCCATATCATGGCATTCCTTGGCCCAATACTTGTGCTAGATGGGCGCGTCACTGCCAAGGACTACCGAACCATTCTTGAGGACCATGTGCATCCAATGGTTCAAACATTGTATCCTGAAGACGGTGCCATGTATCAGGATGACAATGCACCAATACACACAGCAAGACTGGTTGAAGATTGGTTTGATGAACATGAAAGTGAAGTTGAACATCTCCCATGGCCTGCACAGTCACCAGATCTGAATATTATTAAGCCACTTTGGGGTGTTTTGGAGGAGCAAGTCAGGAAACGTTTTCCTCCACCAGTATCACGTAGTGACCTGGCCACTATCCTGCAAGAAGAATGGCTTAAAATCCCTCTGACCACTGTGCAGGACTTGTATATGTCATTCCCAAGACGAATTGATGCTGTATTAGCCGCAAAAGGAGGCCCTACACCATACTAATAAATTATTGTGGTCTAAAACCAGGTGTTTCAGTTTCATTGTCCAACCCCTGTATATATATTTTTTTGGTACTTTTAGTTAGTCAGAAAAAAGGTCATGTGGTAAGAAATATTTTTTTTTTTCTTTTTATGATACTCTTAAAGTCATTTTTTTCTGCAACCAATTCAATTTTCAATTCAATTCAATTCAATTCAATTCAATTATATTTATATAGTGCCAATTCACAACACATGTCGTCTCAAGGCACTTCACAAAGTCAGTTCAATTGAATCATACAGATTTCAAGTCAGGTACATACATTCCAATTAATCCTAACTTTCGAACAGTGCAGTCAGATTTAGTTTTTTATTCAAATTGGTTAAAAAGTTTTCTCTATCTAAGGAAACCCAGCAGATTGAATGAGTCAGTGACTTGTAGCAGTCACTCCTCCTCGATGAGCATGCAGCGACAGTGGACAGACACTGGCGTTGACTTTGCAGCAATCCCTCATACTGAGCATGCATGTAGCAATAGTGGAGAGGAAAAACACCCTTTTAACAGGAAGAAACCTCCAGCAGAACCAGACTCAGTGTGAGCGGCCATCTGCCACGACCAACTGGGGGTTTGAGAGAACAGAGCAGAGACAGAAAAAGAACACAGAAGCACTGATCCAGGAGTACTTTCTATGGGAAGGAAAAGTAAATGTTAATGGATGTAGCTCCTTTAGTCGTTTCATCTAGAAAGAAAGAACAGATAAACTCTGAGCCAGTTTTCAAGGTTAGAGTCTGAAAGAGGCACATAGAGTTAGTCACAATAAAAGCTCAGCCAGTAGCTATGTCAAGGAGAAAAATAGGGTTAAACACTGAAAGTGTATCATCGGCAGAAGGTGAGCATTAAGCTGTTGGCAGCAGAAGCTTGGACGATGCACCCCTCCAGGAAGGTGGCACAGGTAGATACAGAGTCAGGCCAGGTGTAGCTTCTAGGAAGAGAAAAGAGAAAGGACATAAAGTTAAAAGCTGAAATAACAGCAAATAATGCTAAATTGGAGAGTAGTATGAGAATGTAGCAGTGAGAGTGAAAGTGGTCATTATGTCCAGCAGCCTAAGCCGATAGAAGCATAATTACGGAGATAGCTCAGGATAACCTAAGCCTCTCTAATTATAAGCTTTATCAAAAAGGAAAGTTTTAAGCCTAACCTTAAAAGTAGACAGGTTGTCTGCCTCAAGGACCAAAACTGGCAGCTGGTTCCACAGGAGAGGACCCTGATAACTAAAGGATCTGCCTCCCATTCTACTCCTAGAGACTCTAGGAACCGCCAGTAAACCTGGAGTCTGAGAACAAAGTGCTCTGTTAGGAATATATATAATATACAGATCTCTGATGTATGATGGAGCTTGATCGTTAAGGGCTTTATTTGTGAGTCCAGGTTTGAAGTAACAAATACATGGACTAGTTTTTCAGCGTCATTCCTGGATAGGATATTTCTAATTTTGGCAATGTTTCGGAGGTGAAAGAAGAATACCCTAGAAACCTGGTTAATATGGGATTTAAATGACATGTCCTGGTCAAAAGTAACACCAAAGTTTTTTACTTTATTACCGGAGGTCAATTTAATGCCATCCAGGTTAAATGATTGACCAAGCAGTTTTTTTCTCAAAGATGACAAGATGACAACTTCTGTCTTGTCTGAATTTAGAAGCAGAAAATTTAAAATCATCCAAGTATTTATGTCTTCAAGACATGCTTGTAGTCTATCTAACTGGTTGGGCTCATCGGGATTTATGGATAAGTAAAGCTGAGTATCAACATAACAGTGAAAATTTATCCCATGCTGCCAGATAATTTTACCTATTGGAAGCATATATATAGTGAAGAAAATTGGCCCAGGTACTGAACCCTGTGGTACTCCACAATTAACCCTGTAGTTTGAAGATGATTTATCATTTACATGAGGAAACTACAATCTGTCAGACAAATAAGATTTAAACCAGCCTAGTGCTGTTTCCCTGATCCCTACACCATGTTCCAGCCTTTCTAAGAGAACATTGTGATCGACTGTATCAAATGCAGCACTGAGATCCAACAGGACAAGTACAGACACAAGTCCATTATCTGAGGCTACGAGAATATCATTAGTGACTTTCAGCAGAGCTGTTTCTGTGCCATGAGGAGCTCTGAAACCTGACTGAAACTCTTCAAACAGGTCATTGCTGTGTAAATGCTCACACATTTAATTAGCAACTATTTTCTCAAGAATTTTAGATAAGAACGGAAGATTGGATATAGGTCTGTAATTTATTAAATTATCTTGATCAAGCGAAGGTTTCTTAAGTAAAGGTTTAATTACAGCTAGCTAAAAAGCCTGTGGTACATATCCATTTACTAAGGATAGATTAATCATCTGTAAAATGGGACTGGTAAATAGAGGGAACGCTTCCTTAAATAATGTGGTTGGGATTGGGTCTAACATACAAGTTGAATGTTTAGATGAAGCTATTATTTTTAATAACGCAGGAAGCTCCACAAGATCTAAACAGTCCAAACACAGATCAGGTTCTAAAGTTACTTCCAATGTTGTCTCACTTGCTGAGGATGAAGTAATCATCTTCGGGAGTATATCAAAGATTTTCTTTTTAATAGAAGCAATTTTATTTCAAAAGAATCCCATAAAGTCATGACTGCTCAGAGCTAAGGGAATGGATGGTTCAACAGAGTTATGACTCTGTAGTTTAGCAACTGTACTAAAGAGAAACCTAGGATTATTCTTGTTCTCTTCTATTAATGATGAGAAATAAGCTGTTCAAGCTTGGCGAAGTGTCTTTTTATACAACAGTAGACTATTTTTCCAGATTGAGTAGGAATCTTCTAGGTGTGTAGAGCGCCATTTTCTCTCCAATTTTCTAACATTGTGCTTTAAAGTACACAGCTCTTAATTAAACCTGGGAGCCAGCCTCCTATACATAACTACCTTCCTTTTCAAGGGGGCTGCATTGTCTAATGCACCACGCAATGATGAAGTAACACTATGAACAACAGAATAAATTTGTGCTGGGGAATAAACAAAATTATTACCCTCCACTGTGTTTTTCTGTGATAATGAGGAAATTAAAAGTGGAACAGATTCTTTAAAGGTCGTTACAGCATTGTCTGATAATGATTTACTATAATGAAATTTTCTTTCAGGTGTGGAGTACTTGGTTAAATTAAAATCAAAGGTTATTAAAAAATGGTCAGACAGGACAGGATTATGAGGAAATATTGTTATTTCTTTACACTCAATGCCACATGTCAGCACAAGATCCAGATAATGAAGACAAAGGTGGGTAGGTTTGCTAATGTTTTGAGCAAAGCCAATCGAGTCTAAGATAGCATTAGGCTATATTTAGGCCATCACTTTCAGTGTCAACATGAATGTTAAAATCCCCCACTATAATTACCTTAACTGTATTAAACACTAAATCAGATAAAAGGTCTGAAAACTGATCTAAAAATTGAGAGGAAGGGCCTGGTGGACAGTACAAAACAACACACAGAGGTAGTTTTAGTACTTTGCAATTTGGATGAGGAAAACTAAGGATTAACTATTCAAATGAGTTGTAGCAATTAATTGGTCTGGGACAAATCAATCAATCGGACTGAAAGATGGTTTTTACTCCTCCTCCTTGCCCAGTATTTCGAGGTATGTGAAAATTTAAATAATTAGTAGGAGCTGACTCATTTATAGTAACATAATCCTCTTGCTGCAGCCAGCCAATACTCCATGGATATCTGGGGATGGATCAGCATACCAAGAAGGACATCTGAAGCACCCCACCTATAGTCTAGTAGAAGAGGTGAGATGCTACGGACCTGTTTCTCTTGTAACGACCCTTGGAACCTTGTTAGAGTGCATGACATAATGGACTCTTTGAAAGACTTAGACAGACACTTTAAGTAAAACTATGATGTGCTCTGCTACAAAGCAAGATGGGTTATCCTTGGTTCTTTTACTTTTAACCGGAAGATCACCAGTCACAACATACATCTTCTCTCATAAGCCAAATGTTGTAGAAACTTGTGGGGTGATCCAAAGAGAAGGGGCCAAGAGAGGACCCAGGAAATTGTGCAAAGACGAATGGTTAAAGAGTTAATAGCCCCAACCTTGTGAAATGTTGCATATGGCTCACATGATTTTATTTAAAAATATATGTTTTCCCACTGAATAAAAGGTTGGATTTCTCTACGAGGTTTTTGGGACACCTTTACAAGATGTGCCAGTACATGTTGAGGCCATCTGGTTTAAAAGATATGCATACTCCTGATAATTATTACTATTTGATTCAGACAATGTGGACCTTTGAAGGGACTTGATAATGGTTATTTTGTTACCTTTAAGAATTCTGCCAAGATGTATTGGCTAAATATCCAAACTACAGATGCACCACACTTGTAGGATCATTCTCAAGAAATTCTAGAATTTAAAGCAGAAATGCCACATGCAAGACAGAAACGAAAAGAGTTTGATGAAAAAAAAATCCTTTGCTGAAATAAATCAAAAGGTTCAACATAAAAGAAAGTCCCATTAAGCCAGGTAATTTCATGCAGTCCAATCAATCATGAATCCAAATAAACAGCCTAAGAACAACAAGACATGTAGTAGAGAAGGGACACTGTGAGCCTGATGAACAGACAGACTACCAAAGCAATATTGAATGACAGGACAATAGACAGAAGCACGAACAGGGGCTGACAAGACACATTAAACAATTAAACCTGAACAGATGGGGAAAGGCACAAAGCAAAGTTGAACAAGATGTAAAAGCCAAATTCAACTTACACTCAAAACAGAAGTAACTGATTTTAAATAAATTATTCTTGCCAAAATCAGGAAACATAAATAGAATTGCTAGAACAAACAAAACTAAAATTCTCACTCTGCCAACAGGTAAATGGAGGAAAAAGTACACTAGTTCTTATTCTAGTTCAAAAGTTCTTATTGAAGGGTCTAAATACTAATGTAAATATGTGAATTTTATTTTTAATAAAAAAGACAACACTCAAATTAGCCTTTATTTAATTAAATGTATTTAATTATGCATGGACTAGAATAACATACAATGGCAAAGGTTCGCAAAGCCTACAAGTAACATGGAGACGAGCCAAAAAAGTATATCAGCTGGCCCATCGCTAAATGTTCAGCTTAACTCTTTCCAATATATATTTCCAGCCTTATGTGCTATAACTGGTATTCTTGGTACGTTAATGTCTCTGACAACCAGTTCTTATGTGTTGAGCAATGTAATATCCAAGAATCATTCAGATTTTATGTAAAGCAAGGGAACTTACGCAGCGCTTCGAGCACAACAACAGATCTAAATCTTGCCTATTGAGATTGTCATATTCAAATCCCAGATAATGGAACAAATACAAGCAAGAACACCACAACAGATGAAGCCATTAATATTGAAGACTCCTTCAGCTACAACCCATCCGTTTCTCACAAAAAGTCACAAGTAAATGCATTATTTATAGGCCTAAAGTGCAGAGGAGATTGGCTGATTTGGTGGCATGAAGGTGTGGCTACCTTAAAGGTACACTTCAAGTAAAAAGTTTGGACACACCTTTGTCATTCAATGGCTTTTCCTTATTTTTATTACTTTCTACATTGTTGATACCAAATGAAGACCTCAAAACAAATGAAGCAAATTTATATTGAGTCAAAGTGCATCCAGAAAGTATTCAAAGTCCTGCAGTTTTTCCACATTTAGTTATGACAATGCAAAAAAGTTATTTATTTTTATTTATTTTTTTTTTTATATTGTTATGAAATATAAAAATATATAAAAGTAAGAAATCAAAATTACAGAAGTATTCAAAGTCATTGCTTAATACTTAGTTGATCCACCTTTGGCAGCAATTACAGCCTCAAGTCTTTTTTGAACATGATGCCACAAGTCTAGCACACCTATCTTTTGGCGGTTTTGCCCATTCTTCTTTGCAGCACATCTCAAGCTCCATCAGGTTGGAAGGGAGACATCTATGCACAGCCAGTTTTAAATCTGTACAGAGATGTTCAGTCGGATTCAAGTCTTAACTCTGGCTTGGCCACTCCAGGACATTCACCGAGTGGTTCTAAAGCCACTCCTTTGAGATCTTAGCTGTGTGCTTTGGGTCGTTGTCCTGCTGAAAAATGATCTGTCATCCCAGTCTGAGATCTAGAGAGAAATCAGACTGGGAATTTTGTTTCTCATGGTCTGTGAGTCCTTCAAGTGCCTTTTGGCAAACTCCAGATGAGCTGATATGTGCCTTTTATTAAGGATTGGCTTTCTGCTGGCCACACCACCATAAAGGCTTGATTGGTGGATTGGTGCAGATATGGTTGTCCTTCTTGAAGGTTCTTCTCTTTCCGCAAAGGAATGCTGGAGCTCTGACAGAGTGACCTGACCTAGACCATTCTCCCCGATCGCTCAGTTAAGACGACTGGCCTGCTCTAGGAAGAGTCCAGTTGCTTCCAAACTTCTTCAATTTACGAATAATGAAGGTCACTGTACATTGGGCCCTTTGGACATTGTACATTTGATACCATTTGGAATAAGGCTGTAAAATACCTAAATGTAGAAACAGTGCAGCGGTGTGAATATTTTCAGGATGCACTGTATGTAGCACTAAAAACTAAAAACAACTTTGATATTTTAGATTCTTTGAAACAGTCCCATTTTGCTTTGATTATTGCTTTGCACGCTCTTGGCATTCTCTTCATGAGTAACCTGAAATGGGTGTCCTACAGTCTTAAAGGAGTTCCAGAGGTTCCTGGTAGTAATAAAAACAAAAGAAAAACCCTACTTGAGAAGCTGTGTCCAAACTGGTTTTAGACAGTTTCATTCATATTACTGTGCTGAAGTTGCTTCTTTAATTTTCTTTACAGATAAACCAGCCAGTCTGTAGTGGAGTGAAAACCAATTGACCTCTACTTTGGCTTATCTGGTTTTGCTGATATAAATAATTTGCTCTAAAATGAGCTAAAGGTTTAGCTTTGCCGTTTCTCTCCAACTTTATATAATGTCATTCTGACATTAAAGTTTACTCTCGATTCATACCACAAAAATATGTGCTTTAGAACCCATTGGGATTAGAAATTATTGCAAAAAGAACCTGTAAGGGGAAAGTTTGTATTTTTGAAAGAGGGGCTCTAGGAAAATGCTTATTACCTGCAGAACAGTCAGTATGAAGAAGTTTAAAAAAAAAACTAAAGTGTAGACTTGTTGTAAATACAGGGGTTGGACAATGCAACTGAAACACCTGGTTTTAGACCACAATAATTTATTAGTATGGTGTAGGGCCTCCTTTTGCGGCCAATACAGCGTCAATTCATCTTGGGAATGACATATACAAGTCCTGCACAGTGGTCAGAGGGATTTTAAGACATTCTTCTTGCAGGATAGTGGCCAGGTCACTACGTGATACTGGTGGAGGAAAACATTTCCTGACTCGCTCCTCCAAAACACCCCAAAGTGGCCCACATGCAGAATCAAACCAGGACTCAGAATTTAGCAGAACAAAGGTTTATTACAACAAATGAATAATACATTGTGCAAGTATCATGGCTTCCATAGTGAGGTTCAGCAGCATCTGGAGGAAAAGAGAGACAGTTAGATAAAGCAGGAGAAGGAACAAGGAAGAATCTTTTAATGGAGTGGCTGAACTGAGAGGCTTACTGTGTTGGAGAGATTTGTTATGGAAGAGTTTGCAGAAGTGATCCGGAGTTGGTGTGGGAAACAAGACCTGGGATGCACAGAGAACATGGAGGATGAGCTCAAGGAAGAAGATACACTTGAACAAAATCCTCATAAAGTTTGCTAACAAACTCTTAGGAAGATGGACTTGGCTTGACTGCCAGGTAGGTTATGCATCAGGTGAAGACAGGTCTAACCGGTTCTGAAGTATCCAACGTCCAGATGAGGAGATTTCAAACAGGTGTACAATCTACAGCCGGCAGCCACGTCCTCCAGCAAAGATCCTCTGGCTATGAAAGATCTCATGTATGGACACAAACTCAATATAGCACATCAGGGTCATGACAGTAAAGATCTATTCTAAGTAACAGCAGTACTAATAGCAATAGTATGGAGAGACCTTTTCTCTAATTCTCCAAACTGAGATCATTCAAAAATATGTTTACGTCAGGTAAGACACTGGCTGTTAATAAAAACTTAGCAAAACCCAAAAGATCAACAACAAACCATTCAAGTGTCAGTGTCAGTGAATATGATGAGTTCTGTTATTATTCAAAACATCATCTTAACTTACTGAAAATGTATGATCTATTTGAAATTTGTGATCTTCAAAATATAGGAGTCATTTTAGTTCTAAAACCTTCCACAGATTGAATTGATGCTTAAACCCAAACATTTTTAAAACCAAAATACAAGAGGGAAAAAAAACAGTTCTACAATGGTCTGAGCTTGGCTATTGCGACCTTACAAGGACTTTGTTGTTTGATCATAATTAATCATGCCTATGCTATAGGGCATACATTGCGCTTCAACCTTTGACTAATTGCCAGTTTTTGAGCCATTTAAAATAAGAACACAGCAGGCATGCAACACAACCAGACTAAACCAGACGAATAAAGTATTGTTCTTTTTTCTTCTTTGGGAACTGAATATACATTATTAGGCTGAAATATCATATGACACTAAAGTGCAAATAGGTGTTCGGTGGAGGAATCCCAAAGCAATAATGCCCCACAAGGCTAAAACTAGAGAATAATTTTAAAAATACCAAAATTTTTACAGTTTTCCTTTCAACCACAGCATCCTTTTTCATCTTCTTGTATTGAATCACTCATGTGTTTCCTGTCTCTCTTTACATTTAACCTCTGGCTCATCTTCACTGCCTCTGGATTGTTGCCATGTTTCCTTTAACCTTGGAGCCTTTTGTTTCAAGTTATGTGTCAGCACACTTTTATCTCAGTCTTTACAGATGCTCAATAAAGGACACTGCTAAACAAAACAAAAATGCAAATTTAAAACGAGCGATAAATTAAGAGGAGGCTATATTCTGTTTAACAACCTGCACTTTGTGGTCTCATGAGTCACATCATTGAAGAGGAAGAAATGAATTGTCCTTCTCCGGGGTAACTTAAAAGTTGATTGGTCAGTTGTCAAGAACCCCAATAGAAGTCCGTTCTTCTAAAGTGAATAAAAAAAGCTTCCTGCCTTTTTTTCTTTATTTTCTTTCTTTCTTTGTTGTTTACAAAGCAAATAAGAAAGTAAAGAGCAAATTAGGGTGAATAGAGTATAAACGTATAAATTCTACAAACAAATATAAAAAGCTACTTTCACAGTCCTACTTATCTTTTCTTAATTAAGTAAACAAAGTACCCTCAAGTTTAAACAGTTACAAAGCAAATGTCTAAATTTCAGTAAGTAGTTATATATATACTTCATATGAAACTGCTTTGGGATTATTTCAATTGCAATGGACAAGGAGACGAAAATGAAAAGGAGAAAAGGATAAAGAGCAAGAAAGAGAGAGAGGTTGGGCAAAAAAGGAGAGAAGGAGAGAGGAATAAAGGAGAAAAAGAAGGATGGAGGGAATACAAGATACTAGAAGAGTGCTTCTACACCTACAGAAACATATATAACAACAGCAATGTTACTGAAAAGTGCACGGTACTAATGAATGCAAGATGCATTTGGTGGTAACTGCGGCGCAATATAGAACATCTGTGTATCTGTTACCCCTGAATCCTACCTTTTTGGGTCTAAGTGTACGCATGCTTGTGTATGTAAGGTTTCTCCATAAAAATATGCAATAGTGAGTTTGAGAAGCCACAGACCTGTCCCCCTGGACCCGAGACAGACATGGAGGAGATCTCAGCTACAGGGATCCAAAGGCCCCCCAGAGTACAGGAACCCCAGGTGAACCACCGCCGGGACTACCAAAATCACGGCAGAGAAAAACAGAGGAGAGCCCCAGGGGAACCACACAGCAGCCACAGTGCTGAAGCCCCAGGGAGTTGCAGCTACGAGTCCACAGGCCCCACCAGCAGCCGAATCTGCCTAAACCCTCAAATCCCAATCTCCAGCCCTGACACCTAGTCCCCCATCCGAAGAATCAATGGGTGCAGTGATGACCAAGAACAAAACATGGCCCACATCAAAACAAAAACGGCAGGCCCATCCAAATTCAAACCTCCAGGTAGCATAGGCACATGCACTCCTCCATAGTCAAACAAACCGAAACTGCCAGCGCCAGCCAAGCAGTCAAGCAGACCCACCGACGCACCACCATGCCCACCACTGTATCCAAGGAAAAGACACCAGTCTGATGCTGATGTCTGACATCATCTTTTTGCAGATGATATCCAGCTGTATTGCTCCTTTAAGTCTTCTGAGATTCATAAATTGGACTCTTTAAAGAACTGCCTTGTGAAAATTAAACAATGGCTTGGCACTAACTCTCTGCGGTTAAACTCCAAAAAGGTGCTGGTGATTGCTCCTGATGATGTCATTCCAGGAATCAACCAGCATTTGGGTGACTTGAGCTCGTCTGCTAAATCAAGCCTAAGAAATCTGGGCGTGATTTTCGATAGAGAGTTGTCACTTGAGCATCATTCAAAGCAGCTCACTAGGAACTGTTTTTTTTTCCAGCTCAGGAATATTTCGAAACTTAGAAGATTTGTTTCCAAAGATGATCTAGAGTTGATCATTCATGCTTTTGTGTCTTCTCGTTTAGACTATTGTAACAGTCTTTTTTCTTGTCTTAACAAAAAGGAGTCTGCAGCAGGCCCAAAATGTGGCGGCAAGGGTGCTGACACCAATAGAAGGGCTCATATTACCCCAAATTTAAAATCTCTCCATTGGCTCCCATTGGTTTTGCGCTTTGATTTTAAAATCCTGGTTCTGACTTTTAAAGCTCTCCATGCTCAGGCTCCCTTATACATTAGAGCCCTGTTGTGTCCGCATATCCATTCTCGAAGGCAGAGGTGACTGGATCAGAATCTTCTCAAGGTTCCCTCACAGCCGTTTTAAGACTAGAGTAGATCAGTCCTTCCAGGATGTTGCGCCAAGGGTTTGGAATTATCTCTTGTTCTCATTAAGTTCTCTTGATTCTGTGGATGTTTTTAAGAGCAAACTTAAAAATTATCTTTTTCGCAAAGCTTTTTAACACCTCCAGTGTGTCGGCTGTTCTTTTGTGACTATTATATTTAACTCTACCCTTGTAGTGATGGTTTTTATTACATTTTTATTTTTTCCTTTGATGTTTCTACTGTTTTATCTTATTGTATAATTGTGCACTTTTGTAAAGCACTTTGTGAATGTCTGTGAAAGGTCTATATAAATAAACTTTTATTTACTTACTTACTTACAAAGCTCCAACCTGGTAGGGGCCACAGTCCCTGCTGCCAGAGCCCCCAGAGACCCCAACTCAGGGACACCCCAGATGTCCCAAACCCAGACACTCCCCACGTATCAGCAACAGTACCCCCCAGGATTAAGTCAAAGGCCCCCCACCCCCACTAGGTGATAGAGCCAATCAAAGGAGCCCAGAGAGATTGATCTGATGTGGAGGTAGAGGCTGCCTCCAGACTTTTGTAATCCAACAAAAGGTCTCTATACTGATCAATACTAAGAACATTTTTCTTTTTCCAATTCATGAAGGTTTTCTTAACAATACATAAGGCAGTGAAAACCAAGTGAACTGAATTTGTCTCCATGGTGGCACCATCTAAGCTGCTCAACAAGCAAACTGAGGGGGAAGGTGAAATAATTAATCTCAGACACTTTGAGAAGTCTTCACATATCCTGCATCTTGCTCTAGTCTTCACATATCCTGCATCTTGATCTACCAACTAGCTAGTAGTGTGTGCATAAATTGTTGGACTGGCAACCTGTCTAGGGTGTACTCCACCCCTTCCTTTGACAGCTGTGGATATGCAGCCACGTCCTGCAACCCTTAGCGAGATTAAGCGAGTAAAGAAAATGGATGGATACCTTTGCTCTGGTTCAGTAAACTATTAATAGCCATGATTGGTTTTTGAATAAGTTTATTTAAATGGATAATAGTTTTATAACTATTCTGCAGACCAACAACATGAATTTTGTTCTCTACCAGGAACTCCTGAAGAGAAAGTCTGGCCATCAGTTTATGACCTTAAGCTAAAATTTATTTTGGTCATGCAGCAGGATAATGATCTAAAGCAAACCAACAGATCCACCTCTGATCCACGATAAATGAAAGGTTTTCCCATGACCTAGTCAAATTTTGGAGTTAAATCACATTCATTTGCTGTGGTGTGGCCTTAGTTTGAAAGCTCTTCAGTGTGGCTGATTTAAAACAATTCAGCAAAGAAGAATGGGTCAAAATTACTTCACTGCAGGGTAACATACTCGTTTGTTTTGCCTAAGGGCATTTGTTTCCTTTAGGGTGGTACAGCCAACTAGATTTAGAGGGCAATTACATTTTAACATTGAACAAAGTTGATTTGGAAAGCTCTTCTTTTGTCATTAATAGAAAATATCACGATTGGAAAACTGCATTTTGTATTTACTCAGGTCATCTTTTTCTGATAACAAAATTAGTATGATGATCAGAAACATTTCAGTGTTAAAAAAGATGATATCCGTAGGGGGCAAAGAGTTTTACAACACAAGTTGTGCAATGTTTTTTAGTCCAATAAGCTATGAAAAGAAAAGGATCAGACACCCATGTTGCATAAGTTGCTGCAGTATTAATGAGCAACTTACAGTGGACTGTTGAAAGAATGTTAATGAAAGTTCTTTTTACTACTGATCTAACATGTCATAACATTTTTCTCTGATCTAGATACAAGTAAGACAACAACAAAAGTAAGGGTAATTTCAAACGGAACCTCTTAACTATGCAAATATTGCTGTATAGTCAATGTCAAGTAAGTACCCATTAAAACAAGTCTTTAAGACAAGGAGATGGTTACTTTTTCTGGGTACTGACAGTACCTTTGGGGGAATAATTATCATAACGTCTTGTACCTATTTTACCTTTTAATTTTTTTTTCTTCCCTATAAATGAGTTTTGTCTAAATGAGCCATCAAGGGATGTGTTTTCAAATGTAACATTTTACTGAACCTTATGCAGACACTGCACATACACACACACTGAGCTGGATAAACTCAGTCCTGAAGCTGAAACTGAAATTCACATATATCAGAATCAGAATCAGCTTTATTGCCAAGTTCGTACATACAACAAACAAGGAATTTGACTCCGGTACACTTGCTCTCTGGGTTTTCTTTTTTGTTTTTTTGTGTTAGATTCTGTGTGATATATTCTGCATGTATCTTTATGTCCTTAAATACATATATACAATATACAAATATACAAAAAAGGGTTTGCGACTTCAGTATGAGTCTTTTTGGTACTCTAACAAAAACCACTGACACAGAGACAGTTTTCTTCCCCCCAGGCTTTTTTTCTCTGATGAACATTTTTTTAAAAAAAAAAAAAACAGTGCTCTGTAGCGATGGCCCCCTGAATAAAAAAAAAAAAAAAACTCTAAACATTTTATGTGCAGGGTGTGTGGGGTCTGCAGAGATTTTAGAAGCTCTTTTCCTTACCCTAGACCTGTATAAGTCGTGGATGGAGGGAAGGTCAGCCCTGATTATTCTCTCTGCAGACCTGATTATTCGTTGCAATCTGGATATATATTTTGACACACGATACATTCCCAAAAGTATTGGGTCACACCACCAAATCAATAAATTACAGCGTTTCAATCACTTCCATGGCTGCAGGTATGTAAAAGTTTGATGTGGAGAGACTTGACTGGCTTGCACATAGTCTTGACCTCAACCTTCTTGAACACCTTTTGGGTTTTGAGAAAGGTTTCAATTTCGGGGTTTTTTCACAAACTTAAACACACTCCTAAACCTTTGTGGGATGTGACTATACCCCAAAGTTCCCCCTATTCCCTGAAAAAAAAGGGTCCCCCAAAAAATTTGGCCCTTATAAAATTAAAAATAGGCCATCATCCAAAATTCTGTACATGAAAAAAGTAGCAAATACTTTTTTGGCAAAATAATGTGTTTTAATTAAAAATTTTTTTAAACAGCAATTTGGGAAACTTGTAGGGCCAGTATTTTTACGGGGCACTTTCCCTTTGAATCAGAATTATTCTGTTTTTATCATTTAAAATAGTGGAGTCTTTTAACAACCAGGCCTCTATAGAAATGGTTGAGGTTATTGCTTTTAAAAAAATGTGAAGGGTACATTTGCATTTATCTTAAGCTGTTAGGAATATATTTTTACCAAGTCTGCCACTGGCTGCCCCTCATACATTTAAAAATCAGTTTTCCACTTCAAGGCATAAAGCTGCTGTTCTGCTTTGGATTTTTTTTGAGTTTCTACAGAGACCTAGTAGAAGAAAACACAACTGTTTACTAAACTTTAGGATAAAAAACTAAAAGTTGTACATAATTAGCAAGATCACTATGAGTGTTAGTCATGGTCAGAAATATATGAGGAACTCCAACAACCGATTGCCCTTTTAAACATTGCTATAATTATGAGTGATTTTCTTTTGTATGTGTATGTTTTCAAAACCGCATTTCACTATCAAAACATATTTTTTCCCAAAAAAGTAGATTTTAATGTACCTGACATCTCGTCACCAGTCACAGCAGAATTTGTTTTTAATAAAAATTAATTTAACTAAATCATTTTAATTTTTTTGTACTATACCACAAAATTTTGTGGATTTGGGAAAGGACATAGCATTTTCCTATTACATCCAGGAAACAAAAAAATATAAAACCGAAACAACAAAAATTTAATTTTTTTTCATTGTTCCCCCACAGTTTTGCTGGGGATCCCAATAATATTTTTGGCCATTCTGAAGGACACTTTAGAGATTTATCCACTACTAACTACTGGACTGGCAGTAGTTAAAAGAAACATGAAGAAACAGGGGCAGAAGAGTAAGACAGGAAATTTTAAAAAAAATAGGTTTTTTAAAATTTTCCCTTTAAATTTACTGCATAGATTAACACTCCAAAAAAATAAAGGGAACACTCAAATAACACATCCTAGATCTGAATGAATGAAATATTCTGAATGAATACTTTGTTCTGTACAAAATCGAATATGCTGACAACAAAATCACACAAAAATCATCAATGGAAATGAAATTTATTAACCAATAGAGGCCTGGATTTTGAGTCACACACAAAAATAAAGTGGAAAAACACACTACAGGCTGATCCAACTTTGATGTAATGTCCTTAAAACAAGTCAAAATGAGGCTCGGTATTGTATTAGGCCTCCACGTGCCTGTATGACCTCCCTACAACGCCTGGGCATGCTCCTGTTGAGATGGCGGATGGTCTGCAGAAGAATCTCCTCCCAGACCTGGACTAAAGCATCTTCCAACTCCTGGACAATCTGTGGTTCAACGTGACGTTGGTAGATATAGCGAGACATGATGTCGCAGATGTGCTCAATCTCATTCAGGTCTGGGGAACGGGCGGGCCAGTCCATAGCTTCAATGTCTTCATCTTGCAGGAACTAATGACACACTCCAGCCACAAGAGGTCTAGCATTGTCCTGCATTAGGAGGAACCCAGGGCCAACTGCACCAGCATATGGTCTCACAAGGGCTCTCAGGATCTCATCTCGGTACCTAAAGGCAGTCAGGCTACCTCTGGCGAGCACATGGAGGGCCATGCGGTCCTCCAAAGAAATGCCACCCCACACCATTACTGACCCACTGCCAAACCGGTCATGCTGAAGGATGTTGTAGGCAGAAGATTGCTCTCCACGGTGTCTCCAGACTCTGTCACATGTGCTCAGTGTGAACTTGCTTTGATCTGTGAAGAGCACAGGGCGCCAATGGCGAATTTGCCAATCCCGGTGTTCTCTGGCAAATGCCAAGTGTCCTGCACGGTGTTGGGCTGTGAGCACAACCCCCATTTGTGGACGTTGGGCCCTTACACCATTCTCATGGACTCAGTTTCTAACCGTTTGTGCAGACACATGCACATTTGTGGCCTGCTGGAGGTCATTTTGCAGGGCTCTGGCAGTCCTTCTTCTGTTCCTCCTTGCACAAAGGCGGAGGTAGCGGTCCTACTGCTGGGTTGTTGCCCTCCTACGGCCTCCTCCACGTCTCTTGGTGTACTGGCCTGTCTCCTGGTAGCGCCTCCAGGCTCTGGACACTACGCTGACAGACACAGCAAACCTTCTTGCCACAGCTCACATCGATGTGCCATCCTGGATGAACTGCACCACCTGAGCCACTTGTGTGGGTTGTAGAGTCCGTCTTATTCTAACAGGAGTGTGAAAGCACCCCCAACATTCAAAAGTGACCAAAACATCAGCCAGAAAGTATAGGTACTGAGAAGTGGTCTGTGGTCCCCACCTGCAGAACCACTCCTTTATTGAGTATGTCTTGCTAATCGCCAAAGATTTCCCCCTGTTGTCTATTCCATTTGCACAACAGCATGTGAAATTGATTGTCAATCAGTGTTGCTTCCTAAGTGGACAGTTTGATTTCACAGACGTTTGATTTACTTGGAGTTATATAGTGTTGTTTAAGTGTTCCCTTTCTTTTCTCGAGCAATATATATATATTTTTTACAAGTTCATTTCTTAAAGATATTTAACACTTAAAATTCTAAAGAAAATAGCAATGATCTGTTTGAAGAGTTTCAGTCAGGTTTCAGGGCTCATCATAGCACTGAAACAGCTCTGCTGAAAGTCACTAATGATATTTTCCTAGCCTCAGATAATAGACTTGTGTCTTAACTTGTCCCGTTAGATCTCAGTGCTGCATTTGATACAGTCGATCACAATATTCTCTTAGAAAGGCTGGAACATGCTGTAGGGATCATGGAAACAGCACTAGGCTGGTTTAAACCTTATTTGTCCGTCAGAGTCCAGTTTGTTCATTTAAATGATAAATCATTTTCAAACTCCAGGGTTAATTTTGGAGTACCACAGGGTTCAGTACTTGGGCCAATTCTCTTCACTATATTCACTATACTTCACTATATATATATCCTTCCAATAGGCTGCATGGGATACATTTTCACTGTTATGCTGATGATACTCAGCTTTACTTATTCATAAATCCTGATGAGCCCAACCAGTTAGATAGACTACAAGCATATCTTAAAAATATAACAACTTGGATGATTTTAAATTTTCTGTTTCTAAATTCAGAAAGACTAAAGACAGAAGTTGTCATCTTTGGACTGGAGTCTTTGAGAAAAACTGCTTGGTCAGTCACTTAAATTGGATGGCATTAAATTGACCTCCGGTAATAAAGTAAAAAACCTTGGTGTTATTTTTGACCAGGACATGTAATTTAAAGCCCATATTAAGCAGGTTTCTAGGATTTCCTTCTTTCACCTCTGGAACATTGCCAAAATTAGAAATATCCTATCCAGAAATGACGATGAAAAACTAGTCCATGGATTTGTTACTTCAAGGCTGGACTATTGCAATTCCTTACTATCAGGATGTCTACAAAATGCAGTTAAAAGCCTTTAGCTAATTCAAAATGCTGCAGCAAGAGTTCTGATTAAAATTACAAAGAGAGATTATATTTCTCATACTTTGGCTTCCTTTCATTGGCTCCCTGTTAAATCCAGAATAGAATTTAAAATTCTCCTTCTCACATATAAAGCCCTTAATGATCAAGTTCCATCATACATCAGAGATCTGATTGTTCCATATATTCCTAACAGAGCACTTTGTTATAAGACTATCGGTTTACTGGTGGTTCCTAGAGTCTCTAGAAGTAGAATGGGAGGCAGATCCTTTAGTTATCAGGCTCTTCTCCTGTGGAACCAGCTCCCAGTTTTAGTTCGTGAGGCAGACAACCTGTCTACTTTTAAGGCTAGGCTTAAAACTTTCCCTGTTTGATAAAGCTGATACTTAGAGAGGCTTAGGTTATCCTGAGCTATCTCTGTAGTTATGCTGCTATAGGCTTAGGCTGCTGGAGGACATAATGACCACTTTCACTCTCTCTGCTAGATTCTCATACTACTCATACTACTACATTATTTTCTGTTATTTCAGCTTTTAACTTTATGTTCTCTCTCTTTTTTCTTCCTAGAAGCTACACCTGGCCTGACTCTGTATCTACCTGTGACACCTTCCTGGAGGGGGGCATCATCCAAGCTTCTGCTGCCAACAGCTTAATGCTCACCTTCTACCGATGATACACTTGGCCGGTCTTTCAGTGTTTAACCCTTTTTTTCTCCTAAACATAGCTACTGGCTGAGCTTTTACTGTGACTAACTGTATATGTTCTGAACTTAAAAACTGGCTCAGAGTTTTTCTGTTTTTTCTTCCTAGATGAAACCACTAAAGGAGCTACATCCATTAAATTTACTTTTCCTTTCCATAGAAAGTACTCCTGGATCACTGCTTCTGTGTTCTTTTTCTGTCTCTGCTCTGTTCTCTCAAACCCCCAGTCAGTGGTGGCAGATGGCCGCTCACACTGAGTCTGGTTCTGCTGGAGGTTTCTTCCTGTTAAAAGGGAGTTTTTCCTCCCCACTGTCGCTACATGCATGCTCAGTATGAGGGATTGCTGCAAAGTCAACGCCAGTGACTGTCCACTGTTGCTACATGCTCATCCAGGAGCAGTGACTGCTACGAGTCACTGGCTCGATGCAATCTGCTGGGTTCCCTCAGGTAGAAAAACTTTTAAACCTATTTAAATAAATAACTGAATCTGACTGCACTGTTCGATAATTAGGATTAATTGAAATGCATGTACATGACTTGAAATCTGTATGATTGATTGATGACTTGAATTGAATATATATATATATATATATATATTAATATATATATATTATATATATATATACAGTATATGAGTAAAACAGGGCATGAAGTCTTATGAATATTCCCAGAAATGCATTGATTTTGCAATTAGAGACCTAAAATATGTTTTACACAGTCTAGTTAAGAGCCTAGTTGGCAGTCATGCATACAATTCACCGATTTTCAAAAAAGGTATAAAGGGGGGGATGAGAGAGAGCGAGAGAGAGAGTACAGAATACAGAGTTTAGAGAAGAGAATTGGCCATCTTGCTAATCGTTTCTTTGAAGTAGTCACTGTTAGCTGCCTTCATGCATCATCCTCAGAGCCTGAGATAAGATAAGAGATACTAGAAGTCATTTATATTTAGTTTTGAACAGCTGAGATGTGTAATCTTTGAACCAAAAAAACTATGCCAATCTATCAACAGCATTTATTGTTTTCATCACCCATCCTTCTAAGTACATACTTGCTTGCATGCCTATACAAGTAAGAGTTGGGAACTAAAGTGCTAATTTCATGACAAGAGGAAATTTAGCTATTGATTTACAAAACACTAAATGTTCTTGGGCTGAATTATATGCTCAGCTACTTGTCAAATATGGACCATGTAGACCAGTGGCGGATGCTGGTCTTTCAAGGAGGGGAAGCTCAATTTCAAGATCGCTGATTCGCTCATTTCGCTGTCAATCAAAAAGGGATCCAGCCTCAGACAGATCATCCAATCATCATGCAGAAGATGAGCATCCGGGCCAGCAGAGGCCAGCCCACTGCCCCATAGACCCTATGCTTACTCAGTGTTCCGAGGACCAGACCAAAACAAATAAAGACAGCATTTAGTGTTTCTGCTCCTCAGCTCTGGAACAAACTCCCTGAAACGCAGATGTGCAGAAACAGTTGGCTGCTTTAAATCAGAACTGAAAAGATAACGGTTTACTGCAGCGTTTGTTCAAAGAGTCTCACCACCTATTTGGTCAATCACTGTAGAAAGATAAGATTATACTACTCAAACATTTGTCTCTTTCATGCAATGTGTTTACAAAGTGTTCTTTGTTATTTTGATATTATACACTTGATTCTTTGTAAGCCACTTTGGATTGTCTTGTGAATGAATGGTGTAAATACAATTACCTTGCCTTGTATTATAATGAACTATATTGCACTGTAACCAACTTTAAACTGGAGCTGTTCACTTTGTGTGCAGTGCATTGAGATGCTAATTAATTGTATATAAAAATTATCAAACATGAATTACCAAAACAATTATAACTCTACTACTAATTAACTACTAACTAAATAGACCTTGAGCCATCCCTCAGTTTTTATGTTTTGCCTTGAAAATGTTATACAGTAGTGTTAGAATAAAAAGTGCTGTAACACTAGGTCATCTTTTGTGTTCAGCCTTTTGTGTACTCGAATGATTCATAGGTCAGTTTTAAGTAGCCTAACAAACAAAATCTCTATAAATATGTAAAGGGACTGCAGCAAGGACTGAGGAAAAAACTGCTTTGGCTAGAGTTGCTAGTAAAGCTCGATACTGTGGGGGAACGCTAGAGTATTAACAATGATAATGACAAGAGTCACCATGCATCACAATAGCAAAATATATATGTGGTATGTAAAAACAAATTATAATAATAAGAAGAAAAAAGGCGGCGGCTGAACAGATTTGCAAAATACTGTAAATGGAAATGCTAATTTCTAAAACCCTAATCTATCTTTAGTTCTTTATATGTGTGTAGGTATTTAATAGTGTGATACATACATACATACAATTTGCATTTACCTACAGTCATGTACACCCTCTACCGGTTTTTTAAAATTGTGTAAATGATCTTGCCTATTCCAGGTAGCAAATGTATTAAAATCTAGTCTCAAGCATTTAAAGCCACTTACAGTTCCTATCAGTTTACTGTATAAAACAAAAATAAAACAGCTTATGAAACAATTGATACATCTTGAAAAGACCTTGATGTGTTTAAAATTACACGGAACCATTTAAAATTTAAAAAGACCATACATTCTTTATTGCCTGTTTTTTTTTTTTTTAATCCTGGTTAAAATGAGATACTTCCATTTTCTGTTACATGGAACTTTGCACTTTAAACAAAATATGCTGTCTGTTTAGGATGACATTTCTGCTGCTTTGTGATTTGCTGAAGTTTGGTTTCTCAGCAACTTGGAGCAAGAAATTGGCTTGAAACCAAATAAATGATCTTAACTAACAATATTGTAGGTAGAAAAAATAATCCAGCAGAGCAAGGTCACATGTACTCAGTCTAATCAAACAGGGATAATGCATTATTATTTATTATTTATTTTAGACCATTTCATTAACTAAATTTTTATTTTAAACTGATTCAAAATTCATGTATGAATTTCTGCTTTTTCCATAGTATCTGAACAAAACGCTTGCATGAGATGAACATGCAATTCCAAACAGAAATGCCCACACCCAGCCAAGTAATCCACACTTATCATTAGTTTAATTATTTTTTAATTTTTAAGTTTAATTAATTAGTTAAATTTTTTTTTCTGTCATCTATTAATCAGTTCTTACATATTTCCTCTGTGTAAAAGCTTGTACACAAACCACAAACCCCAAGTAAATAGCATTTAGGTAATTGTGGGAATACTTTTAATCATAGTCTTGAGTAACTGAAACAAGTGAACTGCTCTTACCTCCCAGAGTGGCTGAGATGAGAATGTGGGTTCCATATTTCTTAATGATAGTGTCAATAAACTGCTGAGTGGTGGGTCTTCGGCCCAGTAAGCGTACGCTGCGCTGGAACTCAGGCATGAGTGGTACGGGGTTCCGGATGAGGTCCCTTCTCTCGATTGCAGTATTTCTCACCTTCCAACGTGCAAATTCCCTGATAAGTTAAAAGAAAAACAACTGCTCACATCTAAATTGTCTTGTATGCTCACACACAAAAGCGTTGATTACAATAAAATCTTAAAAGAAGAAAAAAGACAGAAGACCTTTATGTTTTTTATGAATCCCCACCAATTTCTGATAGAAGTTTTAAAATATTAAAGCCCAGAACCTTACAATTTCCAAATATCAGTTTGTAATGTTTTGTATTATTTTGCAATCACTTGGTTTTAAATCACAGCTTAATATTGTTGTGGCTTGTGCTGTAATTTGACCTTGATTCTGCCATGTTTAACCCTAATTTTCTTGTTTGTTTTTGTTTTGTTTTTTTTTTGCTTCTGCCTCTCTGCTTTCTCAGAAGCTTTCCTATTTTTGCTTTCTGTTTGATTGCGTTCTTTTACTTTTAAGGTTTGAACTCCCAGCCGGAAACTAAAGAAAGGTTGGACTAAACTACTTTAAATCAGTTACACTTAAGGATTTTTCAGAAGATTTTTTAAAAGGATTTTTTTTAATCACTTTTGAGAGGACCAGACGGCATAAGGAGAAGCTGTATTTCTCATGGTGACACAAGCTAAGCGGTAACAAGATGCCTTCCTTTTCCACAGATGACTAACACAAACTTCTCCAAAAAATCGCAGTGATGGAAATTAAAGTTTTGAAGTTTTGAAGCTTGAAGTGAATGTAGAGGTAAATGCAGGGTATGGAAATGAAACAACTCTACCGATGATTCAAAAGAGCAATAAAATAGACAGACAGACCACCAAGAAACAGAATGCTGATATAAATGAGAATAAAATGACCAACAGTCCTCCCTGGCACCCTCTTGGTGCAATGCCAAAGCATAAATCCCTTCCTTCTGATCTGGGAAGATGGCTAACAGGAAGATACCTGCATCTAAAAAAACCAGCTTGGTCTGCAAAACAGATAAACTTCTCTTCAACCCCAGCACCAAGAAGAAAAACAGCAGCGAACTGTGGTCACATCAAATGATAGGAGGAAACCAACTGAAAACATAGAAATTACATGTTTGCCCCACTTGTGTAGGACTCTGACTCCCTGAAGGACTGCTTATTTTCAAACACCACCGAGACGTATGAGAGCAGATAGAGAAGAGGTAGAGAAATGCTCCAAAAGACTTGTAGTTGTAATTACAACTACAAGGCTAAATACAAATGCAAGCCCCTACTTTGCAGATTTTCATTTTTTAAATTATGAAATAAATATTATGGATTGCTTTGTGCTGGTCAACCACATAAAATCTCAATAAAATACATCAAGTCAGTGTTAATAACATGACAACATAGAAAAAGTTAAATGCATATTGATACTTCAGCAATGCACAGAATGAAAATTAGCGATTAGTTATTCACTAAAGCATAAATTTGTTTCAAAACCTGAATAGTGAAAGCATTTAATTACACCAGTTGTTTTTCTTATTTTCTAAAATAAGTGCGTCTCATATTCAGTTCTACCTTTTTAACTCTGGAAATCAAAGTACATATAAACAGTAAACTTACTAAAGCATTTCTTTAGGTGTACATAGTACTGAATGTTCACAAACTCTTACATAATATAATGTTTCTCAAAAGGAACCAACCCGTTCCCATTAAAAGATAGACAGAGATACCACAATATTTTTGGGGAAAATTACATTAGGTGTCTACAGAAAAGACATAGCCCTATTAGCAAAATTGTCTATCTAAAGTCTATCTATTAAGGCAGTATTCTATGCTGACTTCTTACATTTAAAAAAAAATGAGGGTCTTCTTTTTACCTATCTTGCCTCTTTTACTACAAACAAAATTCCCTTTATATATATAGATGTTCAGTTTGATAAGACAATGGTGTAAATACCTTTCATGTTGAAAAGCAACCACTGTGATACACCAAGACCCTGAAAGTTTTAGCATTTGCCACCATATTCAACACATTGGCAGAGTTTTAGGTGAGTTATTTAAACGTAGTGGAAATGCAATTCACTAATTATTGATGGGTCAAAATGTGCATCCTCAAAGCTGGCTGTGTATCAGATTTTGAAATATATGGGAACGCTTTTGTTGTGTGAATGACGAGCCTAATTACTGTAAGTGTCTGACCTTAAAGTCCATTACAATCTCCAATGGATAGAAAACATCCAAAGGGCTTCCCTATAACTTAATCCTAAAAGCCTGTTCTAATTAAAATTGTTTTTTTTTAATTAAATAAATAGACAAGCCTCCTCTAAAAAAGAAAAGCAAACTCTATAAACAAAAATAGAAATGAAAAACATACAATACAACGGAACACAAAGAGAGACAATGGATTTATTCCAAACTGTTTTTAAGAAGATTTTGGCAATCTTTTAGCTGGTTTAATCCTACTAAAAGATTTTTTAAATCAGTCTAGGAAAGATGAAATGGATGTTTGTTTGCTGTCCATCTCATGGAAAAGAAAACTACTGTGGAAGCACAACCCAAAAAAAGTGATTTGTGGGCCAAAAGTGTCTGTCTGTCTGGCTGTCTATCTATGGATAGTATACAATCGTATTCAATAAATTAGAACATGCATTCCAATTAAGTCAAATTCTAGATTTCTATACTATATTTTCACACAATTGAATGTTTAATTTTTGTTTAATCTTTTTTTTATTATTTACTTATTTATTAATTTATTTTATATTACTTTATGGACAATGTCATGCATGAATATATGGTTTTATAATATAAAACCTTTGGCTTATTGTATATCTGTTATATTGGCATTTTTCTATATCTGTGTTTGGTGTCTTTCTGCAAAAATCAGTTGCCTTCTAGTGATTTTGTTTTGCTGTTTCACAGATTCAGAACTTTCAATCACTGTTACAATGCCCTAATCTGATGTTTGAATATGTTTCTGACTTCACTAGATTCTAGTCTTTCATACCATAGAACAAGCTGTATTTCATGGTTTATTTTAAAGTAAATAGTGGTTTTGTAAGTTTAGACACGCCAGTTTTCATGAATTGAAATTTGAGTTGAGACCTTATTTTGAGATCTCACTGCAGTGTGCTCTTGAGACCAGGTGCCAAAAGAAACCTTTTTAACGAACCTTCCACATGACGGGCTAGCCTGAGCTCTACATTTTTCCTGGTCTATGCGGGGAAGCAGCCAATGTAGAAAGCTGTTAATTAAACTGCTAGCTTTCAGTGTAAATGTCCTTGTTAACTCAAATTACACAAATTAGTTCACACATTGGTATCTCTAACTTGACATGTATGTATGTGCTGGTCCCATTATAAACACTTAATTTTTAAACTACAGCCGCCTGCAAGAACACAGTTTTTTTTTTTTTAAGTAGAGGTTGTACCACTCACTGCATGTTTAAAATGATCAGGGACCACACCAGAGTACAGACTACTGTTGTTCTAGAGTAGGGAAAAGTTCTTTAAAAATTCAAGGAGGGACAGGATGTTCAGGAGAAGCTGCTAGCTTCAGATGACAAGTCATTTCCTTAAAAGAAAGACAATTCACGGGTTCAAACCTGTCAAAGTCTACTCAAGCAGGAACACATACTGAAGGATCGCAGACAGGAGTTGAAATTCAGGCCCTTATGGGTCTGACCTTTTCAATGAAAAAGTAAAGCAAATGTTCACAACGAACAGAGGCATCAATATGAACACTTTTTGGAGGATTAAGGACATATTCAATGGTTTTAAATAAAAGATTTGGTTCATAGCCATTTGACAGAATAATATCAGTATTTTGGCATCCTTTACAATTTTATAGTAATGATGCCAGGAGTCCTTTAACATTTGAAATGAAGCCTCCAATCTGTCCTGCTTCCACTTGCTCAGCTCTACAGCACTCACACCTTACAGCATGGGCCTTATCGTTCAACCAGGGCTCAGATTTAAGTTTAGGCTCTCTGGTCTTAAAAGGAGCCATGGTTTCCATAACAGACTGGCAGGTAGAGTGGAACCATGAGCTAAGCTCCTGCATTTGTTGCATGGAAACTGTGGAGGGACACATCTTTGATCAAAAACAGCCGAGAACTGAGCAGCAGTGGAAGGATTAATTCTATGGCAACCTCAAGCAGCAGCGGGTGGCAGAAAACACCACATCACAGATCTCCAGCTTAGAAACAGAAAAACCATAGGATAAAACCAGATCAAGTATACACATCAATGTTTAATATGTAGGACCAGACATAAAAAGCACAAGAATAAAATAATCTAAGACATTTAAAATGTCCTTAGCCATTGACTTATCAGGACAAAACACATGAATAATAAAATCACTGAAAACATAAACACGATCATACTTGGACATTGTTTTTAGCAAGAAAGTCAGAGTCATTAATAAAGTCTTTGTTATACTTGGGAAGCTGATAGACCACAGCACACAGCACTGTGTGGGGATTACCCAGTTCAAATAAACTCAGTTCAAAGCTGGTAAAGAAAAATGAAGGGGATAGCTCCTTACATTTAAAACTGCATTTAAATATAGTAGCTATTCCTTCTCCTTGGGCTGATGTCCGCAGATGGTTAAAAGCACAGCAATCTTGCAATAAAAGTAAAAAAAAAAAACCACTGGACTCAACCAAAACTCAGACATATCTCTGTCACTCAGCGAAAGTCCAATCACTGGATGAGAAAAAATCTCTCAGAATAAAAGTTATATTTGCTAACGATCTGGCATTGGATTCTGCAGGTCCACAGTGCTCAGTGTCTGGGGTGCGCAGTGCAGAGGCCGCATGTTGCGCAGGAGCCATGGTGCTAAAGCACCTCATCCTAGCCAATGACAGGTACCGAACAGACGACAGGACTTAGGGAACACTGCAAACATACAAGGCGCGGCAGCCAGTTAACATCTGTCAGAAAGCCTCAGTAGAGCAGAGCAAACAAGCCTTCGGCCCACCAGCCTGCCGCTGCGTCTACCCTTGAGGTGATGTCGCTTGGACTGTGGATGTGAGGCCAGAGCACGGGGCAGGTAGGTTCGGATCCCCGACAAAAACAGGGGCAAAGTTGCTAATTCAATATAGAGTTGACATGCTGAATACTACATGAACCTAAAATTCCGAAAACAAACAGCGTTGACAGTGAAAGACGACATGCCTCACACACTGGTGCCATCTTGCCCAGCTCAAAGTCGAGTGGGAAAAATTTTCTAAAAGTTTTCCTTACGGTGCAGTCTCTTATTCTTATTTCTTTGTTTTTATATTTTTGATCTTTGTGTGTATCTGCATGCTTCCATTTGCCTTTGCTGCTGAAAAACAGAATTTACTGACTGGGACAATAAAGGATATTTCTTTTCCATTCTATTCTATAAGTCTGCTGTTGTTGGTAGTTATCAGTGTTATGCAATATGCTGTTACCAGCTTTTATCACTAAAGCATGATATGCTGTGGATCTTGGCCACCATGAGTATAAGACTATGTGGCAACATGTACGTCTGTTATATAGCTGGGGTATATCTTTATGGCTCTAAAAATAAACTTTGATGATTTAAATCAAAGTTGATTTGGATTAAACTTTTGAGCATGTATTAGATAGAAACTACTTTCATAAAAAGCCTATCAGAACTATTGAAATGTCTTGGTTGTTGGATTTTGATACTTGTTCAAACACCAATTTTGAATAACCTTTTTTAGTCTGAACTGTTGTAATAAATTATATTTTTTGTGAAATGGTGAGTGTTATCTACTCTTGTTGTTTACAGGAAAGTATCTGATCTCGGCTACCAACTCATGGTCCTAAACACTGCTTTGTCTAAATTATTTCACTGTAATCCCTGAGAAAACTGATCTAACAATACTTGTAATAACTAATGATTTTGCTGCCTGCACCCCCATCAGATGGCTGAATTTTGCTCAATGTTTTTTGAGTGCACAGCTTAATCAGCATACCCTATCAGCCATGTGCATAATTTTTAGGATCCAAAAAAATGTGGGTTACCCTAACAATTTTAGTGTTTCCGCCCCTTTACAACAACATTCACAGTGAAAGAGAGACTATATTGGCTGCTGCAACTCATTTTTCTGTCTGTGTTTTGTGACCTGCATCTTCAAACAGTACTAAGATCATTTGGCCTGGGTATTTCCAGCAGTTCAATTAGAGCTGTTTCTATGATTATTCATGACTTTCAAAGCAAAACTCAGTGTTTATTAAAGAACAGCTTATTCTAAAGGTGAATAGCTGAAACTGAGTTTAAATATGTAACAAGTTCAATTATCACTGACTTATATCAACAAATAGAATAAACATTATAAAAAAACAATGTGTAAAGGACTTAAGATTATCAGCAGTTTATTGAAGACTATGTCTCAAGTCCAATACATCTTTGGAAAAAAATAAAGCTACTGTCAATTGAAGACTGTAGTATCCTTAATTTTATTGCTAACTAAGCAGAGAAAAGTGCTATACATGCATGTTATTGAAGACAATGTAATAATGATTAAATTTACATTTTACTGATTTGAATGAAGCCATGCAATAGGGCTAATGTCTAAAGTCTTAAATGACTGATGGGTATTTAAGGCAAAAAGTACTGATTGAAAGAGTTCTATTTGGTTTTGTTTTTCAAGATTTTGACTAATTTTTGTTTCATGGCAACAACGTCATTTTACACTTTTAAAATAACACCATAAAATTACAACTCAAAGGAAAAATACAGGCAATAAGAGTATTTTACAACATCTTCATCTCAAGCCTTGCTCACAAATAGGTGCCCTCGGATTGATTGGTCTCTTAGTTTGTATTTTCTGACACACAGTCAGCACTATGTCTGCCTGCCTGAGCATGTCTTGACTGCAGCATTTTTATTACTCTCTTCAGCACTCTCGATTAGTCTTAAAAGTACAATTTCTTTCTGCCAGTGGATGGTTAAACACAACTTTACAATGCTGCCACCAATTTGCTGAAGATATCCTGACACCTTCCTCAAAGGAAAACTCATTTCTCTACATTTAGTAGAATATTACAAATGAGTAATAAGAAGAGACATGGGGATGACAATAGAGAGTAAAATTACAAATAAAAATACAATGGACAATTCTGTCAGATCGATGTGTGATCAGGTGGTGAGGAGGAAAATTAAACTGCATGCTTAAAGAGTAAAAAAGGAGTAAAAAAAGAGAGGAGGCAGGAATGTGAGTCAGTGAAACAACTTTAGAAAAAAATGCCCTGGGACTAAATGTAAACCAAGACAGAAGAAAACTAACAAATAAGTGATGAGGACCTCAAACATGCGTAGGCCTACTGCAGTATATACAATGAAGCAAGATTCAGGCTGAGAGTTTTGGGTAACACGAAGGTCACTCTTTTTGAGCAATGCTTGATCACCATGGTAACACAACCTGAATGCATAACCTTTTACAGAGCTGGTTATGTCTATAGCTTCAGTTTAAATTGTCTACAAAAGCTACATCGGTTTACTAGATAATGTTCCTGCACACTCCAAAAAATCTGACTGAAACATTATTATGTAATACCTAATACCGTAATACATTACAAGTGTTGATAACTCATGTTAGACAATTCAAAAGCTCTTGGTAATGTTATATAGTCTTGACTTCTCAAACAACTACCACATCACTCCTACACACGTAGACCTTTACAGACTTAGCAAGAAATGACATTTCATTTTCTAAAAAAAATCAAAGTACTCAGTGAATTTTTTTATTTTTATTAAATAAATAGATTTTTTCTTTGGTAAAATTTGCATAATTCTTGATAGAAAGAATGTGAAAAATATGCTCAAATAATAGAATATATTCACAAAAATACGCTATATTGCATTGATTGTACCAAAAGCCACAGTACACAACAAAAAAATAAAAACATACAAGCTGTTTGCTACAATATGATAAGAAGGAATAAATGATGTAGAATAGGCTGCATGAAATTCTTCATATTTTGTCTAGATTTCCTAAAAATATCTATTAGATAGCTTATTTCAGTTTTAATGAAGATCAGAAAGTATATGCATATTTTTATACTGTGCAACATTTTATCAATATAGTTTTTATTCAACATTGATTAATATTTTTTAACATTAACATTTTTTAACTTTTTTAATTGCAGACACATAACTTATTGAAATGTACAAACTTCTGCGATATTCCCCGCTTCTTTTATTTGTAGGGGCTGACCAGCACAACTTTTACAAAACCAAAAATCCGGTTTTTTTTTTGGGGGCAAAAAAAATTAAAAAGGGGGCATAAAAAAATTTTTTTAAAAAAAGGAAGAAAATCAAGTTGGGGGGTTAAAATTTTTTCCCCCCCCCCCCCCCTTACTTATGTGGGCACCACTTTTATTTTAATTTTTTTGCAAAAGTGTCAAATGACAAGCAAAATTCCCTATTTTTATTTGTATAGTCCAAGTCAAAACATAACCACATTGGTAGTACGTGGTATTTCTGAGCCAATTTAAAATCAATTTAGAAAAAGGGTTTTCTTGTTAAAACTCTGTCAGATTTAAGTGAAGTTTGTTTGTTCATTTTATTCCAAAAAAAAAGCTAACACATTGCTGCAAAACAGGTATTTGCTCCTTCACAGATTTCTTTTACCTAAACTACCTTTAATGTCAGAGAAAGATAACCCAAGTAAGTACAAAAGGCACTTTTCAACTGATGATTTTATATATTATAGGAAAAACTATTGAAACCAACTAAGCCCTATGGAAAATAGCGATTGCCTACTGACCCTAATAACTGGTTGTGCCACACTTGGTGGCAAAAACTGCTGTCAGGCCTTTGCGATAACTCGAAATGAGTCCTTTAAATCACTGTGCAAACTTGTTTTAATAAAGCCACATTGAAGGGTTTTAGGATAGGTTTTGGATTTAGATCATAGGTGGGCTTGCTGGTGTCCCTTGGATCAGTGTCCATGGGATCAGTGTCCATGGGACATAACCCAAATAACCTTGAGTTTACGGTCACAAACCGACAGCTCAACATTCTGTTTATTTCTTTGCTGTAGAGCAAAATTTATGGCTCAATCGATTACAACAAATCCTCCAGGTCCGTCACACTATCACCACCATTTTTGATCATCAGTATAATATTCCTTTCTGAAATGCAGAAAGATGAAAGATGTAACATTACACAGAGCAGGCAAAAAGTTCCACTTTTGACTTGTCAGTCCAAAGAATATTTTCCCTAAGTCTTGAAGATGTCCATCCATCCATCCATTTTCTATACCTGCTTCTGCTGTACAGGGTCGCGGGGGAGCTGGTGCCAATCTCCAGCGGTCTAGGGGCGAGAGGCGGGGTACACCTTAGACAGATCGCCAGTCCATCGCAGGGTAACACAGAGACACACAGGACAAACAATGGTGCACACACTCATTCACACCTAAGAAAGACCAACTAAGCTAACAGTCATGTTTTTGTACTGTGTGGGGAAGCCGGAGCACCTGGAGAGAACCCACACATGCACAGGGAAAACATGCAAACTCCATGTAGAAAGACCCCTGGCCGGGAGTTGAACCAAAGACCAAGACAACAGTGCTACCAACTGTGCCACTGTGCAGCCCGTCCTGGAGATGTTTTTTAGTAAATGCGGCCTTTGTTTTATTTTTAGTGTGAAATTATGTTCACACTGGAACTGTCCCATGGATCCAGTTTTAAAATCATGAACACGGGCCTGCAGAGCATTAGAAGTTGTTTATGTGAACTCCTGGATGAATATTGGTAAGGTTGGTCACTCCTGGGAAGGTTTATCACTGTTCCATGTTTTTCCAATTCTGGATAATGACTCTCCCTGTGGTTAGCTGGAATCCCAACGCATTGCCTTTGCAACCCTTTCCAGACTGACTCAATAACTTGGTTTCTCATCTGTTTTTCTTTTTTTTCAAATATCCTATGATGCGTTACTTTTTGAGATCTTTCACCCTATTTAATGCTGTCAGACAGCTTCTATTTAAGTGAAATATTGACTATACAGGTCTGACAGTAAAAAGAACTACCTGAAATTGAAATCACCTTTACAAAAAGTTTAGTTAATCACATCCAGTTTACAATAATGCTCTTGCATTTACTCAGGTGATGACTGATGATCTGAAATATTTGTGATTAAATATTTGTTATAAAAAAAAAACAAAACAAAGGAAATGTGTAAAGGGGAATAACATTTTCACAGCAAAGTACATGAATAAACCATATTACATTTTACATAAAAAACAACATATGCAGCTGAAACTGTGTTAAATATTAGTTAAAGAAATAGGAAGTTTAACTATTGATTTGAAATGATCTATGTGAATTACTGAATGGGTGGATAATTATTATTTGAAGAATTCAAACTAGAATGAAAACACTAATTTAAGGGAGAAACAGAGCAAGAATAAAAAAAGTAATACATCCACAGTCACAAACATAATGACTGCTTTTCTTTCATGATCCCATTCAACATCACATATTGCAGATTATTAAAAGCCTCTTATGTAAGAGCTGTGTAAATAGTTTTCCCATATATTGTAGTTGAGCAGGTCTCATTTTCAATTCTAGTACAGATTCTGATCCCGCCTCCAATCATGTTCCATGACTGACTTTGGTACAAGGTTTAGGCAGCTGCTGTTTCTGAACACTGGTGAAAGTTTAACCTCTTAAACCTGAGGGTCTATCTTCCAAAAAATGCAAACGGCATTTCTCAATTTGTACAATGCCTAAACTGCTAATATCGGTATCAACTAACAGAACGGTCCTGAAGGATGATGTGGATGTGGAAATTTGAGAGTAAATGAGGTTTAATGCCAAAATGCAAAAATGAATTCTGCCTAACAAAAAACAGATGTTTCCATACAAAACCTTTTACTCCTGCTGTAAAGAAGGAAATAAGCACAGTAAATTGTAACTGCAACATCTGAGTGACATCTGTAGCCAGTCTGGTGTCAACACAACAAGCAATTGAAGCTTTGAGCTGTGATCAGTGGATACAAGAATGAAGTAGATACTTTTGTGGAGGAGTTTTAGATGAAGATCTGGACATATGACAAGTGTGTGTCAGTCTCAGAGTTAGTCAGCTACGAGTGTGTTATTATTGCTAAATAGGCCAAGTCCCCTTGTAAGGGGTCCCTAGGGCTTAAGAGGTTAAACTGAGAAACCTTTGAGGTACAGATTAAACAGATGTATCATTTATGTATTTTCATTTTTCTCACACATTTGCCATGATCATCTCTACCTTCACTCTCCCACCCTCTTAGATATCAACTTAATATAACTGAAAGTGTGTTATGGTTTGGTCTCTTCAATCAACAGATGAAACATGTGACATGATTCAATGCTTTACTTCATGGCTCCAAGACCACTTTAAGGAACCATCGAGTGAGTGAGGAGTACATAAATGGCATTAAGCTGCATAGATGGGAGATGGAAACAGAGATGATTATGTCTTTATGATATTAAAGTACCTGGTGTGGGAGGTCAGATGTATTTTTTACTGCATGAATGTGTTTTCAACCCTCTTATTGGACTTGTTACATGATCGAAAGCCATAAGAACTTAATTTAAAAATTTTATTATGTTTTCCTATTGTATGATGGTAAGTGACTTTCTGATGTATGTGTGAACTATTTATATTTGGTTTAGCAAATGCCCTGAATTAAAAATATAATATAGATCATGTTTTAAGACAATTTATTGTTAAATTCTGAATGCAGTAATATTGTGATAGAATTGTGTTCAGCATAAGTAACTATGGTGAATTGAATTGGAAAAGAGAACAACCTTTGTTAATATGAAAACCCTAGGTTTAGGCTAACCCATTAATTTGGCTTTGTACTATCTCCCGCAGGCAAGAAAACAACCAAAGGGAGCAGACTGAGGCAGAATCAGGAACACAGAAAGAGGAGAGAGAAAAAAAGAAAAACAGGATCAAACAGCCTGGCTGGCAATGAACTTGGAATTGGAGAGCTGGAGCACATGGCAATAAAGACAGCCTGGCAAAGAGCTGTGGTTATGTATTGATAGCACAATAAAAATACATTTGCAAAAGAATAATGAATTAAAATAGAAAGAAAAATAAAGTCTCCTTTGTTTTTTCTTTCTTTTCCTACCTCAGTACAACCCTTACAAATCAAACGGTGGTTAGCTGAGCCATGGCTTGGACCAAGCTGTAATTTCCTAATCAGTGAAACCAACTTCAAAACCATGCCTCCCACTTGATTGTTTAACCCAGAAGCTTTTCAGTGTAGAGAACACACACTATGCAAAGATTCTCTCCAATATGCTGTCATAATCATGTGTATACACAGCACTGGGTAGTTTTGTTTTACTCATTAGTGTCACTGTTTCCCACCAGTATTCTGTTGTCTCTGTTTTAAGCAGGGTTGCCGATCGGTGGACTCTGCAGAAGCCAGTTAAAAAACATTTCAATATGAAAAGACTCACAAAGAAAAGGGATGCAATTAGAAAAGTTTTGATGATGTGAAATTACATGGTTATTTCTTTGGTGCTCGGACCTGGGAGGAAGACTTGAATGCTGAGAATGACATAAGCTAAGATGAACATTTGTAAGGTTAAGATTTAGAGATGTCTTCCCCCTGATCCGACACTGGTGGTGGATTGGCGGGGCCAGGGAGGGGGGGCCCGGGGGAAGGGGAACCCGGGAGGAGATGGGAAGGAAGATGGTGGAGGTCGGGTGGAGGAGGGATGAGCTCAGCACAAGCGAGGATGTACGCAGCTGAAGGTCTTTTAAAAGCAAGGCGTCGAAAGGTGATTGGATGGAGAATCAGGCGGACAGGAGGCTGATTGGAAGGCCGGGAGACGCACAGAAGAGTCTTGGGAAAGGGGGGGGGGCGGGGGGTTTAAAGTTCCTTTTTTTTTTGAATTTCCGTCTAAACTCCATATATATTTGAATCAGCTTTGTATTAATTTGTCTTCTTTTTATGTATTGTTGCCTCTTTAGTCTTTGCCTTGGTTTATAGAGCACTTTTTGATTTCTTGAAAATGTGCTATATAAATAATGTTTACGTACTCACTTTGTAATTTCAGCTATACCAGTGCTATGATTTATTGCCACTCCTATATTCAGTATTGAAAACATTAATATATATACATATATACATACATACATACATACATACATATACACAAACACACACACACACACACATACACAACCACATGGAATTATGTTGTAAAAAAAGTGTAAAATAAGTTTAAACATTTTTATATTTTAGATTCTTCAAAATAGCCACCCTTGACATTTTCTCTCTGAGCTTCATGAGGTGGTCACCTAAAACGGTTTTCCAAAGAGTCCAAAATAACCTTCCAGAGGTTCATTAAGAGATGGCCAAAGGTTAATATTTCAGTCATCACAGCAAAGGCTGGCTATATTAAGGAATCTAAAAAATAAAACATAAATCACACAAAAATCATCAATGGAAATGAAATTGATTAACCAATGGAGGCCTGGATTTGGAAAAACCCCCCACAAAAAAATTTAAAGTGGAAAAAAACACCACAGGCTGATCCAACTTTGATGTAATGTCCTTAAAAAAAGTCAAAATGAGGCTCAGTATTGTGTGGTGGCCTCCACGTGGCTGTATGACCTCACAACAATGCCTGGGCATGCTCCTGATGAGACGGCGGATGGTCTCCTGAGGGATCTCCTTCCCAGACCTGGACTAAAGCATCCGCCAACTCCTGGATAGTCTGTGTTGCAACGTGATGTTGGTGGATAGAGCAGGACATGATGTCCCAGATGTGCTCAATTGGATTCGGGGGGGGGGAACGGGGGGGCCAGTCCGTAGCTTCAATATCTTCATCTTGCAGGAACTGCTGCACCCAATACTAGCCACATGAGGTCTAGCATTGTCCTGCATTTGGAGGAACCCAGGGAATTAAACCGGGGCCCCAGCATATGGTCTCACAAGGGGGTCTGAGGATCTCATCTCGGTACCTAATGGCAGTCAGGCTACCTCTGGTGAGCACAATGGAGGGCCATACGTCCCTCCAAAGGAAATGCCACCCCCCCCCACCCATTACTGACCTGCTGCCAAACCCGGGTCATGCTCAAAGGGATGTTTGGGGGCAGCAGATCGCTCTCCACGGTGTCTCCAGACTCTGTCCATGTCTGTCACATGTGGGGCTCAGTGTGAACCTGATTTCATCTGTGAAAAAGAGCACAGGGGGGCCGTGGCAAATTTGCCAATCCTGGTATTCTCTGGCAAATGCCAAGGGGTTCGGTGCCGCGTTGGGCTGTGAGCACAACCCCCAAAATTTGTGGACATCAGTCCCTCATACCATCCTCATGGAGTCGTTTTTCTAAAACCGTTTGGGGGGGGAGAAACATGCACATTTGTGGCCTGCTGGAGGGAAAATTTTGCAGGGCTCTGGCAGTGCTCCCCCTGTTTCCCCCTTGCACAAAGGGGGGGTAGTGGTGCTGCTGCTGGGTTGTGGCGGCCTCCTCCACGTCTCCTGGTGTACTGGCCTGTCTCCTGGTAGCGCCTCCAGGCTCTGGACACTACGCTGACAGACACAGCAAACCTTCTTGCCACAGCTCACATTGATGTGCCATCCTGGATGAGCTGCTCTACCTGAGCCACTTGTGTGGGTTGTAGAGTCCATCTTATTCTACCACGAGTGTGAAAGCACTACCAATATTCAAAAGCGACCAAAACATCAGCCAGAAAGCATAGGTACTGAGAAGTGGTCTGTGGTCCCCACCTGCAGAACCACTGCTTTATTGAGTGTGTCTTGCTAATCGCCTAAGATTTCCCCCTGTTGTCTATTCCATTTGCACAACAGTATGTGAAATTGATTGTCAATCAGTGTTGCTTCCTAAGTGGACAGTTTGATTTCACAGATAAGATTTACTTGGAGTTATGTTGTGTTGTTTAAGTGTTCCCTTTATTTCTTTGAGCAGTGTATATATATATATATATATATATATATATATATTTTTTTTTTTTTTTTTTTTTTTTTTTTTTTTTTTTTTTTTTTTTTTCTCAATACTCAATATAAGAGTGACAATAAATCATAGCACTGGTATAGCTGAAATTACAAAGTGAGTACGTAAACATTATTTAAACCAAGGCAAAGACTAAAGAGCCAGCAATACATAATAAAGAAGAGAAATTAATACAAAGCTGATTTAAATATATATGGAGTTTAGAGGAAATTTATAATATATATATATTATATATATATATATATGTGTGTGTGTGTTGTGTGTGTGTGTGTGTGTACATATATACCCTAAAAGGATAGCTCGACTGATTTAAAAGGTTTTAAGTCAAGAAGCTATGAAATTGTTTTTCAATTGACATGCCAAAGAAAACAAGCAAAGGCAAATAAAATAACCAGAAAAAAAGGAAAAACAGGACCATTCTTTTATTTCTCTCAATATTTTCTCTTTCATCTTACCATTTATTTCTTTAATAATAGTAGAAATATGTGTAATGCAAAGGCAGTTGAGCAGATAAAAATATTTGGATTAGAGGGGAAGCTCAGATGTAGCATGTCAGGCTGCGTAAGAATGAAAGTAGGACAAGGAGGAAACAGCTTATCTACAAGATGGGTTTCTAATATATACAACAAAATGAACGAGTGACCACATCAATGAAGATAAAAGCCAAAAATGCAAACAGTCTCAAAAGAAATACATTGGTATTTTATACAGAGTTTTTTTTAATTGCAGATTCTTTTTTTTTTGCTTTGAAGAATCAAATAAAGTTGTTTAATCCCTTTGCAATCTCATTGAGATCATCATCTAATCATACTTTCTTCTAGTGTTTGTCTCAGCATAGTTTAGTCACAAAAGAAAAACATGGGAAGCATTTGGTGCCTGTCTAAGCAATCAAGCAACTGACTTTTATCTCTTCTATAGTGGTATTAAAGCAGTTTTTTTTTTGAAGAGATTATTTGATGTAAGAAATTATACTGGTGGCTCTAGCATGAAGAATAATATATTGGAGTAGGATTTAAAGCTCATTAATTGCTTTCTATGTCCACAAAGGACTTTGATTTAGTTGGGATACACAAATAGCAATACGTTTACTGTACAATGAGGCAACACTTAAGAAATAAAATAATTTCAAATAGTTTTGCTATATTTGAATTCCTACCTGAAAAGTTAACATGAGCTGATTAGAGCATTGGGCAAAAAATAGAGTGGTATGAAAAAGTATTAGCCCCCTTACATATTTCTTCTGTTTTTGTTTTCTTGTCACACTTAATTTTTCCAGATAATCAAATGTTACTGTTTGATAAAACAACCTGAGTAAATACAAAAAACAGTTCTTAAATGAGGATTTCATTCATTAAGGGGAAAAAAGGTTATTCAAACTAGCATGGCCCTATGTAAAAAGGTAATTCCCCTCCTAAACCTAATAACTAGTTGTGCCACCCTCAGCAGCAACAGCTGACATCAAGAGTTTGCAATATCTGTTAATGAGTCATTCAGCATCACCATTAAGGTATTTTCATCCACTCTCCTTTGCAGAAATGTTTCAATGCAGTCACGTCAGAGGGTTTTCAAGTAGTAACAGTGTTTTTATGCTTTTGCTACAGTATCTGAATTGGATTAATGTCCAGACTTTGACTAGGCCCTTCCAAAACTTTAACTTGTTTTGTTTAGTCATTCAGAGGTGGCTATGCTACTTTGCTTTGGATCATTGTCCTGCTGCAGAATCAGTATGATTAGGCTTAAGGTGTTGTACTGATGGCCAGGGCTGAACTGTTCTTCGGGGGTAGCGGCCGGTCCTGGTATTTGTAAAAAAATAATATATATATGCATATTAATATTCTTCTAAATAATTAATGTATTAATTCATTGATAAATGAATTAATTATAAATAAAACAAAAAACAATCTATAAATACAACTGTTAATAAACTTTATCGTCTGTGTGTCAGCAACAGTATATAAAATGTAGCCCATTTGTATATTTTCTTAAAATCTCTTAGTTCTATTCGTCCCGCCTGGCCCCTTCCCTCGCCGAGGTGATAAAATTTAGCCAAGTTGATTGGAGTTGTTGGAGCGGTCATTTCGTGTGAAAATGGACAAACAAAAGTAACGCAAGGAAGCTCAAAAGGCTCAATAGGCTACAAGTGGATGTGGCAAAACTTGGCAAAATTACCAACATGTTTGGTACCACGAGTGCTCCGGCTGTTGGGGGGAAACACACCTGTAGCACAGAGGGAGATATAGCAATTAAGGCGGATTCAGAAGGGGAGGCGGAGATGAGAAACTTTCAGTAGCAAAAACTTACAGTAGCAAAAAAGAGCTATCTTCGTGCTATAAGAAGACAACATGTGTCACCATTATGTAGAATTTAGTAAAAAAAACAAACGTTTCATGCAGGCTGTTGTATGTGTGTGTGGGGAGGGAAGTGAGAGAGAGATCTGCCCACATTTGCCATGGTTTTCAAATAATGCTGAGTATTCCAACTTACAGTGCTATTTTCGTTTGCCCTAAAGTTGTTGTTTTTGTCATGATGAAGCGGAGGTTAGAATACAGACATAAAAAAGCAAAAAAAAGGATCTCGTAAAAACGTTACTCAAGTACTGAGTAACTGTTTGATCATAACATTTGATTTAATATTTAAAATTATGTAATCAGACAGACAAAATATATGAAGTTCTTTGCAAATTCTGGTATTTTAAAGACAGAAATAAAAAAAATAATACAAATGAATATCAGGATTTCAAAATAACAAATCAAGGCAATTGATACTATATACAGGGGTTGGACAATGAAACTGAAACACCCGGTTTTAGACCACAATAATTTATGAGTATGGTGTAGGGCCTCCTTTTGCGGCCAATACAGCGTCAATTCGTCTTGGGAATGACATATACAAGTCCTGCACAGTGGTCAGAGGGATTTTAAGCCATTCATCTCGCAGGATAGTGGCCAGGTCACTACGTGATACTGGTGGAGGAAAACGTTTCCTGACTCGCTCCTCCAAAACACCCCAAAGTGGCTCAATAATATTTAGATCTGGTGACTGTGCAGGGCATGGGAGATGTTCAACTTCACTTTCATGTTCATCAAACCAATCTTTCACCAGTCTTGCCGTGTGTATTGGTGCATTGTCATCCTGATACACGGCACCGCCTTCAGGATACAATGTTTGAACCATTGGATGCACATGGTCCTCAAGAATGGTTCGGTAGTCCTTGGCAGTGACGCGCCCATCTAGCACAAGTATTGGGCCAAGGGAATGCCATGATATGGCAGCCCAAACCATCACTCATCCACCCCCATGCTTCACTCTGGGCATGCAACAGTCTGGGTGGTACACTTCTTTGGGGCTTCTCCACACCGTAACTCTCCCGGATGTGGGGAAAACAGTACAGGTGCACTCATCAGAGAACGATACATGTTTCACATTGTCCACAGCCCCTGATTTGCGCTCCTTGCACCATTGAAACCGACGTTTGGCATTGGCATGAGTGACCAAAGGTTTGGCTATAGCAGCCCGGCCGTGTATATTGACCCTGTGGAGCTCCCGACGGACAGTTCTGATGGAAACCCGAACATCCCTTTCAGACAGCTTCCTCTTGCGTCCACAGTTAATCCTGTTGGATGTGGTTCGTCCTTCTTGGTGGTATGCTGACATTACGCTGGATACCGTGGCTCTTGATACATCACAAAGACTTGCTGTCTTGGTCACAGATGCGCCAGCAAGACGTGCACCAACAATTTGTCCTCTTTTGAACTCTGGTATGTCACCCATAATGTTGTGTGCATTTCAATATTTTGAGCAAAACTTTGCTCTTACCCTGCTAATTGAGCCTTCACACTCTGCTCTTACTGGTGCAATGTGCAATCAATGAAGACTGGCTACCAGGCTGGTCCAATTTAGCCATGAAATCTCCCACACTAAAATGACAGGTGTTTCAGTTTCATTGTCCAACCCCTGTACATTCCTGGTAAAAAATCTTTAGACCAGTTAAAAACTATTGGATCTTAAGAAGGTTCAAAGCAGAGCTTCACAATGCTAAAAGAAGAAATGGAGCAAGAGGCAAACCAATTTGAGCAGGCAATTTATTGAAAACAACAATTTAACTGAAATAGGCAAACAATGTTTTCTTTCCAAGTTAATGTAACTGAGTAAATATACCTAGTTACTACCTACCTCTACCCACCTCTGTTTGGATGTAATATTAGTGAAACATTGCTGTAGTGAAATGGATGATTAATCCTAGGTATCATAGCAAAACGTTTACTGAATTTTAGGTAGGTAAAATTGAAAATAAAAACATTCTTGCCTCTCTCTCGTTCTGTGTTTAGTCGAGCAACGCTGTTGAAACACAAGTGGAGGAGTCACAGGTTGATCATATTTTAGCCGCCCATGTTACACAAAGAGGCAGAAATTCTTTAGGTTTCACCCACAACAGGATGCAACGAACCATGACCTGGATGGTCATGAGCCTACTACTTATACATAGTGTCTATACAAGAAGCTGTTTTCAGTGTGCGGCAAGCCTGAGTTGTATGACTCAACTAACTAGCTGAGATTTATTTACTCACCGAAGATAGATGGACAGGCGTTCAGCAGCGGGGATATAGCGCCGGTAGTTGGTGTCCCGGAGGCCGATTCGTCTCCCAATGCAGGACAGCAGATCTTTGAACTGGGTCCTGGATAGACGGAAGTACCACTGAAATCGACCGTCATCCAGACGCAGCTCCTGGAGTAGGTGGTGGTACTCTCCGAACTGTTACCGTCCCTGACGAATCTGGTGAACCCAGGGACATCGACGTTGGCGGCGTTTTTCGGCTCTCCACAGATAAAACACCGTGATTATCCGTGAAATCCATGTCCGCCACGTTCAGTTGAAACCAGCAAGCAGCAGATAGAAGCTCCTCCTATTTGAGACGCGGCGAAGCGTTGCCATTCGTTGACATTTGGCGAAATGTCAAGTGAGCAACAGCACACAAATGACGCGAAAAATTCGCAGAATCCGCGTTTGGTGTGAACGCACCATTAGTGTATATATGAGGTGAAGACTTGCCCTGCCATAATTTGGAGTTTACATGTTTTCATTTTTCTTTCATTGTGAGTTTATTAAATAGCTCTTATTCTAGTTCGGGAAGAGACTGTATCAGATAGATCTGTCTGACCTCACCTCTGTCTCCTTCAGAGCACCAAAGTCCATGCAGCCTTTTGTGTCAGCATGTCCAAGTACAAAATAAGCTATTATCATTGTTCACCTAAACCTTATTTAAACTATACTTTAACCGATCTCTTCGTTCTTTCATTTGTCTGCATTTCTCTGCATCTCTCAAGAGTTGTTTGTATAACAAATTTCAAAGACAAGGCAATTCAAAGTGCTGTACATGAATAAAATATAGGAAGAGAAACAAAAGATATAAATAAAGTACATTGCAGCGTCATATTAAAGGCAGGGAAAAGAAAGTTGGACTACAGACTAAAATTAATGATGTTTTAGTGAATAGTTTAAATAGAACAGTCAAAGGCAACTTTAAACAAATTTATTTTAAACCTTGTTTTAAAGAGTTTCAGCACTTTTACAGTCTTCTGGGAATTTCAATTCAGTGTATTTATATAGCGCCAAATCACAACATGTTGTCTCAAGGCACTTAACAAAGTAATTTCAAAATAATTAAAACAGACCAATATCAAATCATGTACATTCGATGCAGTTGTACATTCTTCTCCATTCTGAACCTGAATACCTGAGTAGTCTGGGAGGTTGATACACTGACAGCAAATCTGCCATTCAGTACTTTATAAACAAGCAAGAGTATTTTAAAGTCTATTCTATGAGATACAGGGTGCCAGTTTAAGGACTTTAATATTGGGGTGATGTGTTCTACATTCTCTTTTTCTCACACGTTCTCTTTTTGTTTTTTTCCTACTTTAATGTGCCACCATGTTATTCAACATGGATACATTAATTCCATTACTTAATATTGACAAATTATCCAGGTCTTAAGAAAAATAAAAACCTCCACATTCATTTCGTCAGTCCACAGAATATTTTTCCCAAAAGTCTTGGGTATCATTCGAATGTTTCTTTTGGCAAATGTGAGACAGGCCTTTGTGTTCTTTGGGATCAGCATTGGTTTTGGCCTTGGAACGCTCCCATGGATGTCATTTTCCCCAGTCTCTTTCTTATTGTTACATCCTCCTGTTGGAATCATTGATGTGATCTTAGGGTACTTCTGATTGACCGGCCTCTTGCGGTAGGGTTCGTCACTGCTGCATGTTTTCTCCACTTGTGGATAATGGCACTCACTGCCATCCCTAAAGTCTTGGAAATGTCATTGTATCCTTTTCGAGACTGATAGATGTTAATGACTGTTTTTTCCACTGCTTTTGCTTTTTTTTTAAATGTTCTGCTTTTTGAGATGTTTCGGCCATCAGCAAGGTTCCATTTAGATGTTGTATTATATTTGCATATTACATAAATTGAATGTTGTTGTAGCTTATACACAGGGCCAGGTTGTTTCCTTAATGAATGAAATATTTTAAATGTGACAAAAAAGCCAAAATAAAAGAAGCCTGTGAGGGGACAAACACTTTTGGCCTCATCAAAAAGGATCTTCAACTAGGCTTAAAAAAATAGAAAAACATTAATTCAGCATTAACAAATTTCTGCCAGTGTTTGAGTTTCATTAGTCCAGATGTTTGTTGCAGTATTTTTTTTTGTCAGTAAATGAATGCACACTCTTGCTGAAACCTGCCATTCAAGATGAGCAAGCCGGTGAGCTAACGTGACTCTGCCCGGCATAGACTAAGACCACTAACAAATATGAAGAGATGGGAAATGTGCTCAAGGAAACGATGGATAAAGTAATTGAGTAAATGTCACAACAATTACTACATGAGGAATATAAGAAACTACATGAAGAGTGTCGAGATGTAGAAAAAAGAATCTACGGCTGGTTGGCATTAAAGACCGAGGCCAAAGCAGGCAACATGATTGATATCTGGTGGAATTTCTTCCCCAAAGTGCTTGGAGCTGAAAACTTCACTTCCCCAATGGTGATAGACCAGGCACATTGCATGTTAGCCTCGAAGCCAGCCAACGGAGAAAGACCCTGGGCCATTATTGTCCACCTCCTTTAATATATAGAAAGGCAGAATATACTGGATTTGGGCAAAACTTGAGGACGACTGACATACAGAAGGGACCAAGTTTTCATCTTTGCAGATATGAGCCCGGACATCAGCAAACATCATGCCATGTTCAACTCCATTAAGAGGCAGCTCTGGGAGGTCAACATCATGTATAGCCTTTTCTTCCCAGTCAGGCTCGCGATCCATGTTGATAGAATTACACATTCCTTGCACAAATATTTCAATTTATTGGAATTATATTTTCAAAATTCTAACAAACATTTTCTGGACACCACTTAATACAGATACATTGGTTGCAGTTCTGGGAGTTAAGGACATGGTTTTATAAAAAAACTAAACAAAAAAAAAAATAAAATAAAAACAATATTGAACATAGCGAAGTCTCATTTGTGTGCTTACTATGCAAGAAGATTGATTTCACTCAACTACAAACAACAAACTGCCCCAACCAGTACAAATCTTGTAAGGAATGTTATGAAGTATTTGAATCTGGAGAAAAGATTTTCACTAAACCAACAGGGAGGAAAGGTCTATAGAATCTTCATTCACTGATTACTTTAAACACAGCCCTTTTTCATTTTAATTAGTATTTTGTTTCACCTTTACATCTTTTTGTGGGAAGAAATATGTTATTGGAATCATTAACATATTCTTTCTATTGTTTTATTTGTGCTATTAGTAATTAAATTTTTAAGTCATTTTATTTCCTCTTCTGTTGTACGTTTAGGTATGTATGTACTGTATGTCGAATCGGTATAGTTAACAGTAACTTCTGTAGCTCTCCTTTTGACTTGGATATTACTGAGATGCCTAACTTACTGAGGTGTGAGGTTATACGAAACTAAATGCGTGCAACTGTATGTATGCTGTTTACTTCATCTATTGTATGTGAAGTTGAGAAATAAAAATCAATAAAAGAGGTAAAAAAAACTGCAACAATGTGCAGCCATCACTGGCATCTGGTTCTCATGTTCTATATTGAAAACCAAAACTCAAAAAAATATAAACAACAACCTAAACCCCTATAGTTCCTCATTCTGATGGACCCCCCATCGCTGTCAATCAAATGTACTAAAAAGAAAGATTTTACCTACCGATGCGCCACAATCAGCTGATCTAGGGTAAGTAGGTAAAAAAAAAAATGTTTAAATCAATTCATTCATGTTTAAATGAATTGCAGAGGTTCTTAGAATGAATGCTAACCTAACATTTTCCTTCAGTTACACTTAAATGATGTTACAAACAGGTGTGTTGTTACAAGCTTTAGTTAGCAAATAATATGTAGTCTCTGAAAGAGCTGTTTCACTTTGTGTTTTCCACCTGAAACAGCTGTGAACTGATGCTAAGACAGCCCTATATGAGTTTAGCTCCAGAATGAACAGATTTTCTTCATTTAATAGCCTCTGCTTAGTTTTTCAGTCAGTTAATTTCCTTTACTTGGAAAAGGGGAACACTGTGTCCTTGTTTTCTAAATGATTAGATGCTCAAAATGAATTAGCTTCCCTTGTATCTGCTGCTATTTTAAAAATATATTTCACAAAATAATCAAAATATTTGGTTATGTTGTTAATGCTAACAGAATAAGACAACAAATCTTGAAATGACATAGTGAAGAACATTTTTACCACCATTTAAAATATTTATTAGAAAATATTGGGCAGATTAAATTATTGCACTTTGTCTTTATTGCTGGTGAGGAACATTGCTGCTCTAAATGTAATTGGCTAGGAATGTCTTCTTTGTCAGGTTATTTGTGCTTTGTGGATGTAGTAATGCTCTGATCTTGTTTTATGTTTAGGGGCAGATTTTCTTTGACTAGCTTAATTAAAATAAAGCACTCATATACGTTGTCTTCTGTTATCAGGGAGCAGGTCGTGAGGCCAGAAGTCTCAGCAGAGACACCCAGACTTCCCTTTCCCCAGACATGTCCTCCAGCTTGTCTCGGGAAGCCTAAGAATTTCCCAGGCCAGCTGGGAGACATAGTCTCTCCAGCATGTCCTGAGCTGTCCCCTGGGCTTCCTCTCTACATGGGACGTGCCTGAAACACCTCCTGAGAGAGGGGTGCAGGGGACATTTGAAAGAAATGCCCGAGCCACCTCATCTGACTCCTCTCAATGTAGAAGAGCAGCAGCTCTACTCTGAGCTCCTTACCCTATCTCTTGGGTAGAAAGCTCATTTTAGCTGCTATCTGGGATCTTGTTCTTTCAGTTCATGACCATATGTGAGGGTAGGAATGTAGACAGATTGGTAAACCAAGAGCTTTGCCCTTTGGCTCAGCTCTCTCTTCACCACAACAGACTGGCACAGGGACCACATCAGTGCAATCCGTCTGTCAATGTCTCACTCCATTCTGCCCTCACTCATGACCTCATGACCTCCATTTGAGGCAGGAACTGCCCTCCGACCTGGAACGAGCAAGCCACCCACCCTTTTCTGATTAAGAACCATAGCCTCAAACTTGGAGAAGCTTATTCTCATCCTAGTCACTCCGCACTCGGCTGCGGACTGCCCTACTACATGCTGCAGGTCTCAGCTGGAGGGAGCCAGCAGAACCACATTGTCCAAAAATAGCAGAGAAGCAAAGTTGCTTAGTAATGCTATGGATACTGAAGTTGCCATGTAACTATATAACTATACAAGTATAGTGCAACCTCCTTTATTTAATGCATCCATAGCCTCAAATAAATAATTTGGTATGTTGAACACACAGTATTCTGTCTGCTACATGTTTTGGTTGTATTGTTCAGCAGCTGGTAAATCTCATCTACATCTGTCCTGACAAATCATAATCTCACATAGGGCACCAAAATGCTCCTAAAAATCTTTTTTTTTTTAAACTAACACAATTGTTTTAAATTTCAACATTTAAAACATTTTTAACTCAAAAGGCAATATGGGATTGGTTGATTAATTCATGCATTCATTGACATAAACACAAAAAAAAACAACATTATTGCTGTGGTCAAATTAGCATCCAGAATAGCAAGAAAGACTTCTTGATGATAGTAGGTCCAACTATAATTGTTGTTCCTGCACATGAATTAATCTCGCTAACAATTATAGGTGCCCTGCTGTAGTGAAACTACAGCTATCTGCTGAGAGCATAGGTTTAATATTAATAAGTGAAGTACTTATAAATAGTAAGTGTCTTTCCTACAGTAGAACAAAAGTCTGTTGCATGTTATTGCACTTTATGATTACTTAAAAAGCTTAAACTTTTTGCAAATCAAATTACGACGCAAATATAATGGTGGCCCATGTAACCATAAAATGTCACCAGGGCATGTCCTAACACGTCCCAGTCTGCATGGTGTCTGCTTCAATTAGAGTACAGTTTTTTAGACATTCAGTGAATCCTCCCTTAAGTGTCTGACAGTGGTAAGATAAGGCCATCATACAAAGTGTCACTGCAGGTGCACTCAGTTGATCCTGATATTGGAGCCCAGATTAAAACACCCAGAGAGACTATGACAGACATTCAAAGTCAAGATGTAGAAGTACAGAGGGAAGAGAGGCACACATTGATTGAAGAATATCCCTAATTAATGAAGTCAGTAGCAGAATTGGCACCGGCCTCTGACAACATGTTCCTGGGTAGCTCATAAATGCCGTCAGAAAATGATTTGAAAAGCAAGCCTGTCAGTGACTTACACAACTTACGATGCTTTGATTCTTATTTCTCTGTGCCCTCATCTTGAATACTATCAAAGTGCTTACATTCAAATAAAATATAGGATCTCACAAGTGTCATTCAGGTAGATCTCTGCATTTAATAAAAATCACATTTGTATCAATACTGTTTCCCAAAATATAATCCTGGCATATTTTTTTTTACTAGAAGCTGAAAACATGTATTAATACCATTAATAATGTAAAAAAATGCCGTTAAAAATCCTACATTCATCTACAAAGGTGATAATGTTATGATAACTCACTGACTTTATTCAAACAATAAAATATAAATACATGGGCACTCAGCATTTTAAAAGCATCCTTTTAGCTAGATAAGATTTTCTTTGCTTGATTTTAAAAAAAGTAAGCTCAGCTTAGTTATCAAATCAGGAATGCAATAACAACAGTGTTTCTTAACCACTCTAGATTTTCCCCAATTAGGTATAGTATTATGACCACTGACAGGTGATATTATCTCAAAATCTTGGCGTCTGTTAGTTGGTGGGATATAGAGTGTTATTAAATGATTTTCTACAGTTTTTGCTTTATTGTCACACTTACACATTTTACCATCTCATCATGACATATTTCATCATCAAACAAATTTTGATATCTGACAAAGACAACTTGCCTCTCACTGAAAATATACCATCGCCATTGTTTGTTTTTTTACCGCGTCCTGTCCGGCAGAGTGGCATTCAGAATTGTTGTCTGAGTGCCAAGAAAAAGCCGAACAGATTTACTTTCACAGGTGGAGCATTACAGCTAACGCTTTAAAGCTCTGCTTGATATTCATAAAAAGATTATTAGAAACTGCTTTGGGATTATTTCAGTTGTTATGGACACTGAGACAGAAATGGAAAGGAGAAAAAAAAGAAGCACGAAAGAGAGAAGGGGGCAAAAAAAAAGGGGGAGAGAAGGAGAATAGAATAGAGGAAAGAAAGAAGGATGAAGAGATTTGCTTCTACACCTATTTATGAATGCAAGATGTATTTAGTGGTAAATGCGGCTCAATATTGAACATTTGTGTATCTGTCAACACCTGAATCTAAACACCTGTGGGTCTGAGTGTGAGCGCGCATGTGCCTACAAGGTTTCTCCATAAAAATATGCAATAGTGAGTGTGAGGAGCCACTGACCCGACCCCCTGGACTTGGGACAGATACGGAGGAGATCCGAGCCACAGACATCCAAAAGACCCCCAGAGCACAGGAACCCCAGGAGAACCACCGCCGGGAATACCGCAACCCCCCAGAGAGGAGCAGGGGAGAGTCCCAGGAAGACTAGCAGCCACAGTGCAGAAGCCCCAGGGAGCTGCAGCGACGAGCCCACAGGCCACGCCGGCAGCCGTCTACGCCCGAGCAGATCCAGCCATGGACCCAAATACCCGAGACCCCAGGACATATCACTCCCCAAGCAGAGGCCCGACCGAGCCCAGGGGTCCAGGCCCCGGCAAGCAGCCACCGGGAGTGAGCCAGCACACACCAAAGCACCCTGCCCCAGATACTGAGAACCACAAGAACACTGGCGGGCAGAGATACCAACCACCGGCAGGTAGTGTGGCGGGGAGGGAATAGGCCCCACATTCGATGGGGGCCTAAACTGATCCAGGAGAGGGATCAGGCCAAGACCCAACTTGACACAAAAAAACAGGCACACACAATCACAATCACACATTCCCACCCTCATGCGTACACATAAAAACACTCACACCAACGCACCCAACGTAAAGACAAACAACAATGGACGTCGTACACTCACTCACACTCCCCATACATACTGTATACTCCCAGGTCCAGATACCCCATAGGGAGACAGCAAGACCACCTCAGCAGCTGAACCTGGGCTCGTGCCTGAACCTGAGCGACCCCGGCCCGGACGCCGACCCCCCGCCCCCCCCCCCACCCCAACCCCCCCTTTTTCTTTTTTGGGGGATGGGGCCATGTACAAAAGGGGGGTTACAGGCCCAAAAACAAGGCCCCAAAAACCAGAGCCCCCCACAGAATAAATTCGCCCCAAACCCCATGAGCCCCCCCCCAATAAAACCCGACAAAACCCTCCCATGGGGCCACCCCCAACCAAAACACATAATCAAAAAACACATGCCCCAACCCAAAAACCCCATGAATCACCCCCCCACAGCCAGGGGCACACTCCCCAGGAGAGCTCCATCTCCAAAAAAGCAGACGAAGAACCCCCACAGGCAAGTCCACACAAACCCCTGCTCCAAGCCCCCCCCCCAAAAAACCCCCCGCCCCCCCCCAAACATTTCTCCGAAGAGAGGCAAGAGTTGCGCAATCCCGCCCAGCCCCCCCCCACAGGCGCAAAGGGCAACACCGTCGAGCACCGAGCTCAAAGGGAGCCCCCCCGGCCCCACACAAAGAGGGGATAAACTCCCCCCGGAAAAGAGGTCCCCGCCTAGGGCAATCACTGGGGGGCCGGCCCCCCCAAACCCCCGTCCCGCAACCAACAGACATCACATCACGCCACTAAAAATGATACCCCAGAGAAACATCATCCAGCTCAGTTTAACATCGCCACTCAGCCGATCCGATGCCCGGGGACCCACATCCAAGAAGAGGGCACAGCCCCCCCACCCCCTAGCTGCAGCCCCCACGCCACCCCCTGGCCCGCCCCCCATGTCCCCCCCCCCCAAACAACAACAGCCCGAAACGCAACCGCCAAGCCGCCCCAACCATTCGGCCACCGGGCAGCAGCCCCAGCCCCTCAGTCCTGAGAGGAAAAGCACCAACCGGGAACCGGCCCGGGCAGGCCAACCACTCCGGCCAAGCACATCCATCAGCCGCCCCAGTGCGGGGGACAAGAGATGCCCCACGCCCCCCCCCACCCGACCCCAAGGTAGCCCTCGCCCCGGGCCCGGGGCAAAGCCAAGAAGGAAGCATTGGAGGAAGTCCACCACAGCACGCCAGGGAGCAGGCACCCCGCCAACCCCAAACCCCGGAGAAGCCCCAGGATGCTGGCCACCCACCCTCCCGCACGGCACACCCCACTGCACCAAGCAACTGGCCTGCCCCTCCATCAAAGCGAAGCCACATCTGAATCAACACTGCACACTGCCCGGCCAAGACCCCCACGCCGGAGCCCGACGCCTCCCCAACCAACGGACCGGACACCGAAGCCGGGTACCGAGATTCAAGGCAATCCAAACGATCCCGAGAGGGCCGAAGAGCCCCCAAGACCCGAACCTCAACCCCAGCCCAGCCCATTGCCCCTTTGTTAAATCATGAATTAGCTGTAATTGAAGATAACAGTAAAACTTTCTAGAAGAACTGGTGTAAAACTATTGTACCATTTAGAGAAATATCATAACAGTCATGTAGTAGTGACATGATCTTAGGTTTCTTTGGTTATTCAGGACCTGAAAGACTTGTCGTAACTGATAGGAACATGAATTTTACTCTGAAGAAGATTGTCCAGCCATACTTTTGTGAACTGAAAGCTCACTTGCACAATGACCACCAGCACACCACCAAGCATCTGAATGGCCTCGTCAAAGTTTAAATTAAGCTGTGGCATGACCTTAAACAGACTGTTCATGCTCAAAATCTGGCCAATGTTTTTGAATAAAACAATTCCACAACAATTTATTAGCCTCGCTGTCAGTTATTGCAAACACTTGATTGCAGTTTTTGCCACCACTGGTGGTGCAAATAGGTGTAGGGTTTAGGGGGGCAATAACTTTTTTCACATAGAGCCAGTCTTTTGTCCCCTAAAAGAGAAGAAAATGCTAAATGCATAATTCGAAAACTGCATTTAAGACTGACAAAAAAGCAAACACAAAATCAATCTGTAAGGAAGAAGACTTTTTCACAGCACCGTCTAAGACTGAAAGAGTACATTTTGACTGCAAAGTTGATGTGCTAGAAGCAGAAAAAATGGACAAGCTAAGGATTTAAGCATGTTTGTCAAAGGCAAAGTTGTGACTAGATGACTTGGTCTGACCATCTCCAAAGATGCTGCTCTTGAGGGGTGTTCCTGACCTGAGATTGTCAGTATATAACAAGCATACAATTCTGGTATAATACACAATGTACCTCTATTTATCAAGTTGCCTAGCCACACAACAGTCAGGGTGTTTATGCTGGTTGTAATGTTATGATCAGTACCAAAGACAATATAAACCTAAAATGTCTCCAGTACTTTTCTCTGTTACACACATGATTTCCATTTCCAAAGAAATGAGGCATTATATTTCTTTAGTTCTTTTTCCTTATAAACGAGTAATCATGGAAAATTACACTTACAATTTCACTGAACTAGATCCTTTTTAAAATTATTTACAACTTAAACTTGTAGTATGGAAGTGAATACAAACTTGGAGGACAGGTTTTAAAATCTAATGAAGAATAAATGTGAATAAATATATCTAAAACTGCATATTGGTACTGCAATTTTACTTGTAGATGAGCAAAACTCCCCAATCTCACACAGATTAGAGGGCAAGGAAAATCAATCTCACAAACATCTGTACACTATGTGCATTTGTGAAGCTTAAAACCAAAATATTTTTACACAGTTTTAGTCAGAGAGATGGTGACTCAACTCTGCTGTAATTTCTGTAGTAGTTCCTTATGTATGATATTAGGATGAATTACATCATCATTTAGTAGTAGCAGTGTCTGAAGGTGGAATCTATCAGAGAGATGACACTTAATGCAAAAATACTCACATTTCCTTTAAGTATGTAGTGTTTAGTCAAATTTGATGGTGTAATCAAACTGCAATCATTGATGCATACCATGTAATGAAAGGTGAACCTATTACATTCTTCTGATATCTTTAAGTTGTATATAGCTTTTTTGGTTCAAATTGTTAGAATCTTATTTAGAAGCAAGTTACACAGAGTGTAATACCTAACTGTGAATACTGCAATACTTCAAACAAAAAGAGGACAGACCAATACTTTATACTTTGATCACATGACTTTCAGCAAGCACTATTCAAACCCTGTTTTGCAAATATTTCAAAGGAAATAGGAGACTAAAAACCTTTTGTGGTCTATTTCCATCTGGAAAAATTTGTATTTACACCAATAGCTGAGCAAATCTACATTTTTAAATGTTTAATAAAATTTAAATGCTAATTAATCAATGAAAACTAGTTAAAATGCAAGTGCTGCCCTGAAGCAGCAATGTACCATTATCGAAAATTGCTTATGTTGCATTAAAGCAACAGTGAACCATTATGATATCACAATGGGAGCATCAACCTTTGGTAGTGTGTGTTTATGTATACAATGTTGACAGGCATAGCATTCACCATAATTTTGTTTTAATATTTACAGTTTAACAAAGATACATTTGTTAGGGCACCACGTGGCTCAGTGGCAGAGCAAGGCACTCCATATGTGGGGGCTACAGACCTCGACACACCATCCCAGGGTTCAGTTCCTGTTTTCTGTCTGCTCTTCTTCCCGTCCTATCTACTCCTAGCATCCTACTGCCACAAAAAAAATAGACTTGTTGTCATAATTAACTATTTATGTGAAATTTAGTTTCATTTTCTAATAATGTCCACATATTTATTTCCATTCAGTCATTAATTCATTCATCTTCTATATCGCTTATTCCATAATGGGTCACGGGGGAGCTGGTGTCTATCTCCAGCGGTCTATGGGTGAGAGGCAGGGTACACCCTGGACAGGTCGCCAATCCTTCGCAGGGCAACACAGAGACATACAGAACAAACAACCATGCGCACACTCATTCACACCTAAGGCCAATTTAGAGAGACCAATGACCTACAGTCATGTTTTTGGTCTATGGGAAGAAGCTAGAGTACCCAGAGAGAACCCAGGCATGCACAGGGAGAACATGCAAACTCCATGCACAAAAACCCCTGGCCGGGAGTTGAACCGAGGACCTTCTTGCTGCAATGCAACAGTACTACCGTGCAGCCCTGGTGCCGCAGTTTATTTATTTGTTTGTAATATTTATTTTATTATTTAGTTCCATTTATAAGATAAATTCAGACTAATTGTATACCCCTTCAAGGAAGAAGAGAGTAGAAATTACATTTCCAGTTGCACATAGAAATGATGAATTTGAATTACCAAACCAAGATGATGAATGGAAAAAAATATTTGCTACAGTGAGAATCAGATTAAGGATCAAGGTATTGAGACAGGTATATTTGGTACAGTACAATATATGTTGGTAGTGTGATTACCATCCTGTTCTTCCTTAAACCTTTAAAGAATTAGGCTGAATTCATTCAGCAAATTGAGGGAAGTCTGTGTAAATTAGAAGCACATGTAATGTTCATTGTATAGACTTTTAAAAGGAAGTCAATGTTTTTATATAGTTAAGGCAAAAAGTATAGTATATGTAGAGTTTTTATTTAACTAAGGAGTTTATTGTTGATAGGAAATGAGATCCAAAATATAATAAAACAATGAATAGGTTTTGAATTTTGAACAAAAGTTTTCTGTTTTAGTTACATTTTATTAAAGATGACACTTAAAAAATAATTTCAACACTTCTGAATTATCAATGGAAAAATCCTCCATTGCATTACAACAATCAACCCCTTCTTTAAATTATCATGACATATTTTTGGTTTTTGTTTTCAATTTTAAAAATTCATTACTGATTTAATTTAGGATTCTGGCTGGGCCCCTCCAAAGCATTATTTCTAGTCAGAAGAAACATGCTGGTAAATTTAAAAGATCAGTTTAGATCTGTCAGGGTTATGAACATTTTTGGGATTAGCTATAGCTTAAGCTACACTAAAAAATACACTAAAACAAACACAAAATTGTGGATTTGATTCATACTTGAAAAAGCCTGTTGCTTACTGCTTTACTTGAGTTTTCACATCCATTAGGATGACTGTACATTTTCATACCTTAATCTTCATTCCATTTTCACCTGTTACATATTCTGGTCTCAGAAGTGTTTGCCCTTTTCACTTTATATGTGAAATAGTCAAATATTTTACTTGTACTTGTTCAGTATGATCAGAGAAGTCAAGTATTGCAGTTATGTTCCTTGAGTAGTGTGACTTCTTAATTCGTCATTGTATAAGAAACGTGTAGTTTCCACTTTAGTTTGTCTTTTTTGAAAAAGTAAACCTGTAATCTAACACTTTATGCATCCCCTCAGAGTATTATAATTATGTTTTTAATGATCACATTATACACTATGTCTGAAAAATCCTTTTGTAAACATTTTGTATCTTGTCAGTCAGTCAGCTTTGTCATTCGTATAAAGATGGCTAAGAAACATAATAACATTCAAAAACATGACAAAAGCAAAGAAATAATTCTATAGAAAAATGCTTTCGGTTTAACCAAAAACCTAATGCAAGGGGCAAACAGAAGGTTTAACAGAATCAAAAGAACAATAAAAAAAACTGGATTTCAGATTTCTGTTTATTTTAATGAATGTGGGTTTCCTTATTGGGATTGCAGTTTGATATCTTAACTGTTGATGGTTGAAAAGCAGAGATCAGCATCTTTATGAATCATCCCCTTACGTCATAAATATTGTCATATAAAAAAACTGTAATGTGCTCGCCACGTGTGAACAAATTCAGCTCAGACTGAGCATAGCATTGTAGGCTTAAAGACAGTACCATGTTTGTGGTCTGTTAAGGAAAAAAAAAAATAACAGGGAGCTTATATACTGTGGCTTAGTGATTGTGACATGTGAACCAGATGTGTACAATCAACAGAATAAATGGCCACTGTGAGGAGCAATGCTTAAGCAGGGTTTTTCAAACCTGATCCTCAAGGCACACTTCCCTGCATGTTTTAGATGTCTCTCTGCTTTAACACACCTGATTCAGATGATTGCAGTGCAGCAAAACCCTGTCAATTAAATCAATAATTAATTATTCATGATTGGACCATCTTATTGGCTACATTTAGCTGACTGAGAGAATTCCGCCATGAGAAGCTTTAAGACAAAGGGAAACTTTTATCGTAATGCCAAAATGAATGACTTTGCAAAGCGCCTTGGTGTTGCCACACAATATTGACTAATTCTCTGTAAAATTATGTACATTTTGTTCCCACTCAAAACAACTGCAATACAGATTCTAATCTACTTAGATTTGCTATTTTCTTGAGATGTTGAATGAATGTTATTACATCTATACCAATTTTCAGCCCAGCAGGGTTTATGCATATCCAAATGCACTGCATTGCAGGGACTGCCTTCCACAAATACTGAAGCCATAAAATGAAACCTCTCTGACTTGTTCTTGTTCATGAGACAACCTAGCAACCTTTATTAAATGTTTATAGTTTTGGAGGCAGACCTGTCCTAGTGACCTACATTATCTGCTCTAGAAATGATCAAAGTTGGCACAGGTTTGAGCTCTTAACCCTTTAGACCAATGTAAAGATGCATGACTGTAATACACATTGACCAAATGTCGGACTTAAACAGTTTCAGTCATAGTGTTGAACAGGTCATATCTTTGCCATCTAAATGCAGTTAGTAGAGACTACCACATAGCCCCATAGGATAATACAACATAGTTCAGCTGTGCAGGTTTATATTCCCTGGAGCGGAATAATAGCCTTTATTTCTTTAGGGAAGAATCGTGTTTCAGTAGTGCAACAGTATTATGTAGGAGCTTAATAGAAAGTAAGGGTGAAAACAGATGAAATATTCAGAGCAGTTGAGGGACACAGGAATTTCTTGGTAATGAGGGGTCAAAGCCTGGTAATAAATCAAACAGACTGAGTTACAATTGAAATCCTGCAAAAATTTGAACCCTGGAATATTACTGAAAATGTTATAAAATGAATCTTAATCTTATGCTCCAGTGCACAGTAAAATCTATGTAGGAGGATGTGTGACATTAATAGCACTGTTTCTTGTGCTTATTTTGTTCATTTCTATTTAATAATTTGATATGACCTGTGTTTCTAAACATAGGGAATAAAGTAAAAAGGTGAAGGTAGTATTTTAACAGTTTACAGAACCACAACAATAAAACCAAAGTAAAATGTGAACACTGTTTTTGTAAGATAAAGGCTGGATGTATGTTGTCTCAAACTCTCAATTTGATCTAAAATCTCTTTACTGTGACATTTCCGAGTTATTCTAACACAAGCATGTTAAAAACACCTATATTTTGTCACTGTACGTAACGGTTGGTAACCCTTTGTGTGTCATGTTTTTTTTTGCCGTGGTAACGCTGTCGCTAGCTTAGCCTTAGCTTTAGCGCCACTATGGCCACCCTGCCTGTCTCCACTGTTGTTTCTCTGTCTCTTTCTGAGTTTCCTCCTTTCTCCTGCTCTGTGTGTCAGATGTTTAGTTATTCCTCTGCCTCCTTTGTAATAATAGTGTGTCTAATAAATGTAGTATTTTTGTAGGCGAGGGTCTTGGACTTGGAGGCCCGACTCTGCACTATTAACAAAGAGCGTGGAGCCACCAAGGGTAACTTAACGTAGTGGTCCTTCAACAGAGCCCTCGCAGCTGGGACCTCAGGGTTTTAGATGCTATATTTACAGACCTTTTAGATTATTTTATATTATTATTTTACTAAATGAGCACATGCTAAAAATCGGGAGTTTTTAACGTAAATTGGCACAATCCTTATATGTATTTTGGTGTTCATAGAACTTTCTTTAAATTAAGGTAAGGGGCTAAATCAGACAACGAATAAAATCTATGCGCAGTTATTGCATTAATCATAGAATATGATTCACAGCAGAATAGCTTTGTCAACAACAGAATTATTCTTTAGACTTCCATATGCTGAGAATTTATTCTTAAGCAATGAAAATATGTATGGCACAAGATGCTACCTCTATATTCAGATGGAGGCATCTACAATACTTTTACCCTCAATGAGAGCAAATCAGAAAATGGAACTTGATTGCATTTGATTGCTGGTTTAATAGCTTTGATATTGATCTTTGTAACTGTGATGAGACAGTGAAATGAAAATTCATCTAATCAAAGCAATCTCCTAATTCACATTAATCTGAGGAATTTGATAGGACACAGAGCCGGAAGCGAGTGAATGGGTGGGTAACACAAGCATTTGTTGGAATCTAATTAACAGTGTAATGTGAGAAACTGTACTGATGATTGATTAGGCGAAGTGTGTGAACCAAAGGGAAATTATTATATAGTCAGTACAATAAATAACAGAATAAGACCTTAAGCTGAACCAATGTGTAAGCAACTGTCATTCAGTTTCATAATATCTGTCTTATTGTACAAATGGATGGCATATTGAAACAATTAATTTGAAAATTAAATTTAAAATACTTTCTGACATATTAGATTAGCCCATTTCTTGCTTTTTTTACTTCAATTAACACAATGAATGTTCATGAAATACCAAATACAAAACAGTAAGGTTTTCATCCTCTGGATTTAGGGTAGTGATTAAAACAAAGTCTTTTTTTCTCACTTAAATCATTAATCCCTCCTCTCCTTTTTTCTGCCAATAACACGTTTATCACATTTTACTTTTCTTCAAAAAATGTCAGAATAACATAATCTGAATGTTTTGTTGACGCTGATAAAAACAAGTTAGGTGTACTGTCAGTTTGTCAGGAGAACTGCAACACAAACTGAAAACTATGAAGGCTCAAAAGAGGCATTAGGAGAGATTTTTGCACCTTTTACAGCTTTGGAAAGTTATCTTACTAATATTTAAAATGCAATGTGCGTGACATTTAAGGAAGACAAGAAAAGTGCTATCCCAATGAATATAAGTTATTAGTGTAATTATTTTAATTTAGTTCAACATGAGACATCAGTTTATACGAAAATAATCAGCTTTAAACTTTTTTAGATCTTTATAGATTTTTAATTTGTTGTATTTTAGCTCTTTCTGAATTTAATTGATAAACATTGAACTTTAATTTATCTTTATTTTGAAAAATAACTTTTCAAAGTTAGTTAAGGTATTTATGTGCAATTTAAGTTTAATTTTAGGTGCATGAATAAATAATAAATAAATCTCTAGGACAAAGAAAATATATACATTTCTATATTTTAATGTCTTGATAATTTCTTGATCAATATTTTTCGTATTTATCTTCCATGAAAAGCTCTTTCACGGACCCCTGCAACTACATTGGAAAGAATTTGTAAAATATATATGAAAAAGGCCATGCCTGTTTAGACAACATATACTAAGAAATACCTTTTGCTTAAACAGAATGAAAATAAGTTTGGTACCCCAGCAGGATACATAATTCTGATCATCTGTGAATTTCTTCTCTTTGTCCCTTTCAGACATGCTATCCTCACTTGTCAGTACACCCAGTTCTAGACAATTCTCCTGTGAAATAAAATCACACCCTGGCTGGTAGATAACATGGCTCAGGCATGCACAAGTCAGTAGTAATCTATAATACCACTGCTGCTTCACTGCTTCAAGTCCGAAAATAAGAAACATGTCATTACTTGTTAAACCTACTTATCAGAACCACTGCTGTGTAAGCCCCTGGAGTTCAAAACAACCTTTACTGAGGATATCATGCTGGCTTTGTCTGTGTCGTCTTTCTAAAGCAATCATTGTATGCACATTTTAGAAAAAAAAAATTGGAAGAGCTGACAAAATTAAATTACTTTCTCTGTTATATGTTTGTATAAAGGTCGTATTTAGTGTATCATAACATTACTAATTATATAATTTCGTTGATTATGCATACGTTAATAAAAGTCTGGATTCATAACAATCTCTACTACATTTAATAAAATGTTCTATTAATTATGAATGAAACAATGTATACAGTTACTTCAGTAAAAGTTTTCTTCAACTTTTTTTCACATGTTGTTTGGGTGACCAATCTAATTGGTAGTCTGTTTCTGAAACATATCCATCCATCCTTGCAAAAATAATTAGAACAATAAATTCTGACAAAAAATAATATAAAAGCTATACTATGCTATCTCAGGTTGCTTCTTGTGGTTTGTCTGAGTACTACTGTTAATGCAACACTGGACTGACATGTTCCTCCACTGTTACTCTTTATAAAATCCTTATATTCTGCTACGTAGAGTCTGGAGGGGTCAGACTTCAGCATTGCTTGGAAATACTAGATGAGAGCACAGCATCTATGAACCAAGAATCACAGATTGTGAGTGGAAGTAAATCCCCAGCCTATATTTTAATCAACAGAGAAATGCCAGCTAATGGTTTTAATAAATACTGCTAAACTATTAAATTGCTAATAGGTGCACTAAAACGTCTTTTGTCATTATATTCACCATCCTCTTGTTGCTTTCAAAGAACAGGAATTATTTTAATGGAATATACTATACGTATTAGGCAGCTTGGATCACCACATCACAGATATGATCATAAAAGACATGGCTGCTCTACTATCTCCTCTAGAGAGCTTGTTGCTTTTGTGATGACGTTGCATTCAGTCTCAAGGGAGAGTGGCTCAGGCATCCCACACAGTGAATTAGTCACTACTTAACCCTGACAGTTTCTTCTAGCCTCCTGCTTCTCTACTAATTACCATCTCTTCCTTGCCAGTAATTAAGTCATCCCACAACAAGGGCTTTTTATCGCCACATTGGAAATGGAGGAGGATAGTGGAATGAAATGTTACCCTGGATGACCTTGTTGACTCTCCATAACCTGCACAACTGGGAAATACAGATCAAGACAAAGTTTTATCTCATGTGTCCCATGTGTGTTACCTTTGAATGTTTAAAAGATATAAATTAAATTAAGTAAACTGAGATCATGTTAATAACATAAAGTGTTTAGTTTTTTTTGTTTGTTTTTGTAAGAAACCAAATAATTGTCAATTTTACACACAATAATGGCAAAGCGTGTTTAAAAGGCAGGCAATCTGGTAGGGATGCTGAATACTCTGTATTTTCCATACTTTCTGCAATATATACACTGTATCCAAACCATCTCAGCCTTGCCTCTCTAATATTGGTGTTGCACTGTGCTGACCAGTTTACCCTGTCCAAGTGCCAATAAATACGATGCAGGAGCATGCTTGCTACCTCAGGAGAAGGGCACACACTATCAAATTGCCTGGCGATGCTGCCTGCAGAAAGACCAAAGAAGGTTTCAGTTGTTCACCGTACTGTATTTGGTTTGCAGAATGTACTTTTCAGTCAGTCAATGAAAAGTCCTGGTATCATATAATGAGGAAGTAGTAAGAGAAGAAAGAGGAGAAAGAGTGAGTAGCAATCTGATTCTAAACAACGGCTATTCGCATGTTTACTTCAAAACCAAAAATGAACTTCAGGCTTCAAAGACATTGTGTGATTAGCACATAGTTCTAGGTGCAAAAACACACATGCATTCAGGATTTTGTGTCTCTAATTATGTATGATGGGATTAAAATAATTTTAAATGTAGTTTATTATGCGGGATGGCATGCTCAGTGGTGCACAGCATTCTCCACAGAAAAGCCCTGCATGTGGCTCCTCCTGTTCTGCTGGTAAGCTGATGAAAAACCTGAATGTCCTCCCCAGTAAGGCCTAAACTGATCCTGAAGGTTTGGGAATCCCCCATTTATATGAAAAATCCAACAATCATGACAAAGTCATGGAAACAGCCTCAAGTAGATGCGGTCTGTGTGGCAGTAACATCTTGACTAAAAGTATTTCTTAGAACCTAGCTGCTTCCTGAAAAGCAGCTCCTAAAAGAGTTGTACAAGCTAGTGTAATCGTAGACAATTTGGTAGACTTGTCATAGCTGGTGATGCATAGACCACTGTGAGGGTATAGGAGAGTGTCTCAAGGGTTCAAAAATAGTATGGAAAAAATATTTGCCAAGTATCAGGGGAGTAAGTAAGAGCAGAGTTTGTCTTCACACTGAAATAAGTTTTAAATTCTAAAGGTCATTTAGGTATGTTTTAAGTGGGCATCTAATGCATTCTAATCCATTCAAAAAGCCACTTTTGCCCTCGCTACTATAAAATAAAATCTATGTAGATTTCATAAATATGTACCAAATGAAATGTTTTATCTTTAAAGCTAAAAGAATTTAACTAAAATGTATTTCTATTTTTAAAATAAATAATCTATAATGTAAAAGAGGAAAAACAAATGTAGAATGAGGCCAGCTGAATAAGTCCATACATGTGGAAAATAAAGAAGTATAGGTAGCCTACTTAAAAATATAAAGCACATAGTTTGAAGCTAGAAACCATCAAATTTCTTTTAAAGGCCTTGTTTTATTGGTGCCCATCTGCTGCAGATATTCTATGCAGATATTGCATAAACAAAAGAACTGTTAAAAACCACACGTTCCTATTGCCTTTATAATTAAAAACATTTCTTATTTGGTTTTGTAAGGGCCAAAATAAAGGGACCAAAGAGCCATATATCGCTCTGGTCTAGTTTATTCTTAATTACGAGAAATGAGGATGCATTTTAAACTTATGTTAAATTCTGCTTAGTAAAAAATGAACAGGTCACTTGAGGGTTTGGCTTTTGTAAGATCATGTTAATTTTAAAAGTGATTAAAATTTATTTTGTTGATACCAGGATTAATAGGATTTTACTTTTAAATTTTAATTAATGCATTTGATATTAAACCACATACTGTATATCTTAACACCATGTGTGTCCTTAGTTGACTCTTATCATATTACTGCAAAAAAATAAAAAATAAATAATAATAAATGCACCAAGTGAGCACTGGAAGATAACTACATGGAGAATTAAAAATAGTTCAACACACGTCAATGTTCTTCCCGCAGCCACCACCCTTGCCTAAAAGAATACAAATGAAAACATCTTAGCAAATGCAAGCCATGTGATTTATCTAAGAACAGCTATAATAATGTAAACACACCATTAATAATACATAGCCTTAGAGTTTTTTGTGAGAGCCATGCAGTGAGGTACTTGCTATTTGTGTAGTTGTGAGTCATTTGAACTACTACAACACCCCTGTGTTCTTTTATACCTTGAGTATAACCTCACAGCTGGATTTCCTGTCAGCATCAGCAAGCATTGTTTTGATTCCAAACTCACTGGACCCTCTTCTCTCTTTTAACTTTTACTAACATATACTGTATTTTCTTCATTATATATCTTAAGCACTGTCCTGCCTTGATGCCTAATGGCAAACCGAATCCCTCAGTGTCTCTGTCCTCTTTCCCCAGTCTGTTTCATCCTTCCTGAAATCCTGAATGCATTGCTCCTTTTCTTGCTTTTGGCTGGAGCCTGCTAAATTAAACATTCCCCAATTCTTTCCTTAGCAATTCTGCCAACTATATCAAATCATCTACCTCTCTCTCCTCATTACAAATGGCTCATCCCAACTAAAGCTAGACCTGAGTCTGACAAGTGTTCCATCTTGTTCTTATTTATTTATTTTTATTTATTTATATCTGATCGTAAGACGGCCTGCACAGGGTCTTTCTGCATGGAGTTTTGCATGTTCTCTCCGGGTACTCCAGCTTTCTGCCACAGTCCAAAAACATGACTGTTAGATCAATTGGTCTCTCTCAATTTCCCTTTGGTGTATGTGGTTGTTTTGTCCTGTGTGTCTCTGTGTTGCCCTGCGACGGACTGGTGACCTGTTCAGGGTGTACCCCGCCTCTCACCCATAGACCGCTGGAGATAGGCACCAGCTTCCCCGCGACCCACTATGGAATAAGCCGTAGAAAATGACTGACTGACTGACAAATAACTACAGAAAGAATTATCACATTTTTATAATCAGTTTAAAAGTCATGGGAATATAAATGTTTCCAATACTTTTTTCAAATGATTTAATCAGCTGGTAGAACCACCTATACCAACAATGATTTACAGTAGTTGTTTTCTTTATGATTTCAATCAGTCTTTCACATTGTTGAGGAGACTCACTTTCACTGCACTTTCACTGCAACATTTACGTTTATTGGGGTCCATAGGCATGTGTTTATGCAGAGCCTTCCTAGGATTCTGATTCAGCTTCTCAATCAGGTAAATTCCCAAAAGGCCACTGAAAAGGTTTGATTGTTTCATTTTTCATCTATGCAGATGTAAGCCTGTTTGACATTTATTGACTCACTATCCTCCTTATGACTTCATACCAAGCTTTAGCAATTCTAGAGTGCAATGATTTCAAAAGGAGTTTGTGGTCAACTCAATGACAAGTCTTAGCCCAAATCATCACCCCTCCACCACACAATTTGAGAGTAGGTAAAAGGTGTTTGTGCTGATTTGTTGAATTAGGTTTTGAAACCCGTGGTATGGCTAAACATCTCTACTTTGCTCTCTATTGTATTGTTAAATCATCGTATTGTTCCTGAAAGCCTTGATTTTGAGTGTGTGTGTGTGTGTGTGTGTGTGTGTGTGTGTGTGTGTGTGTGTGTTGGTTTACTGTGCTATACTGCGACAATTAATAGCTAAGCATAACACCTGATGTGTATGAGAATATCAGATAAAAAATGTAAGATAAGAAATGAGATGAAAGTGGATAAATGAATACAGAACAAACAGGACATAGTGAAAACTTATATCAAAGAAAATAGAAAGATTGCATCAAAGAAAAAGATTAAACAATCAAGCAGGGAAAGATGTGGTCAGTGGCAACCTAATAGTAAACAGATCCAAAGAAGTCATAGGCAATGCTTCTGAGCTTCAGGAAATCAGCATTCTTTCTGTTTAGAAACATTTCTTGTAATAATTATAAATTTAAGAGAAGAAACAGAACTTAAGTTTGAACATTTTTGCTTTTTGTACAAAATCAACAACCAACTCTCCAAGATAACAGCTTTTTGACAACTATTAAAATGGCACCAATAATGTTGATGTGTTTCTCTTTAAGCACAGTCATCTTGGTGTCATTTGGTAATGGAATGTGAAAAGCAATTTCAAAAAGCTTTGAGCCGGTAATATAGTATAATGATAACTAGCACCGTTCCATGGCTTTGCAATTATCTGAAACAGAACAGCTCAATTTCTTTCTTTTCTAATGAGCCTCTTTCTGCTTCTTGGGTCACACATTAACAATTTATACTTGTATTTTTTTTCTTTTTAAATAAGAGTCCAAAATATGGAACTCTTCTGAACTATTTCCCTGAGCATATTGGTTTAGTATCAGGCTTGTTTTCAAAACCTTTCTGAGGTTTTGATGAGCCCTGGTTCAATGATCAGTGTGTTCTCCCTCTCTATTCATTCACATCTGCATTGCTTTTCAAAGTGAGATCAATCAGTGGTATGCATTTTCATAAATATTTTTTATTCTAAATAACAGCCCTCATCTTGCTTTTTTGATTACAGTGAAATGCTGATTTGAGGCCTTTAAAATGCATTAATGGCTACCAGATTTGCATTTATATTGGATTTTTGCTCCTGCAGACAAGAACCTGAGATAGAGTTCTGCAAACAAAGACCAAACAGAAAGCAAGCATCATTTGAAACACATTCGACCCCATAAAAGAGTACAAGCAAAAGAACGAGAGATGCTAGTGCGAGCCAAACAGGCCACCGAATTTTTTAACACTGAGCAAAACACACACCTTATTCAGATCAAGTCATACACAATGATGATATGCAGCTAGAGGTGAAAGTAACTATATTGTGACTATATCGGAGATACATAAATGATAAAAAAATGAATACGACATGAAGATTGAAATCAGCAGGCACAGTGCAACTACAATTTCTTACACAAACACTGAAAAAGGTTCTTTAAGACAGAAATCTAGAGAGAGAGAGAGAAAAAAAAGATGCCTTGCAGTCTGCTTTCCCAATGTGAAGTGACAATGACATTTCCAAACTTCTACAATAACGCAAGAACCTTTTAATTCAGCCTTCATTGGTTAAACAAGCACATTGCCAATGTTATTAAAGATGGGGCAGATTTGTTTGCTGCTGATCAAGTTGGCATTGTCCATACTTCGCACCTCGAGGGTAATCTTTCTTGATAAGTGAACCCAAAAGGATTGAATTCTTTGTCTCTATGTGAATATGATTCAACCACTTGCCACCACTAAATCATTGAGGCAGTGAAAGCCCCTGGGGAAATTTACAAAGCGATTCAGTCCTCATTGGTTATTAGAGTAGAGCATGGCTGCACAATCATGCACCAGGGAGGACTGAGGGTATGTATGATTCCATTCCAACCAAACTCTACACCAGGTGATGTCACAGATTTCTTTGCCCTCAATGGATCAAGATGTATTAATCTTTGAAATTAACTGGTGGCCTAGCTTAGAAGAAAAATTCCCTGAAGTGCATCTTGACTTTTGGTAATAGGATTACCTTTTTGTAATTTAAACCTATTTTAACCTTAAAAAATCTTTATTTGTTGTAGCACAGTGCACTGCATTGGTTGTCCTGATTGCCAAGAGCTTTCATAGTGAAGGGCTGTACAATCCGACAGATAAATTATTTAGTGCTAAAGAAGAAACAAAAAAATGTCCAATCTCGCCTGTTAAAGTGCATTTGGTGTGTGCTTGATAGGCGAGATATGAGTTAGTTAGATCAGAGATGTTTTAATCTGATTATGTAAATCAAGGAATCGATAAAGAAAATCAGCAAATGCATGTGGAAGTGTTTAAAATTTCCAAGCCTTTCAGTGCTTGGTGCATCTTGTAATGCAGTTTGAAAGTACTAGCGTTGACATGTGCAAGACAAATTCTAGAGACGAGGGTGACTGACTCTTACCTACAATTAGACGTCATCCCCAAAGCAAGCAAAGCAAATGAAGATGATGATCTGAATGGTTAAGTGGCTTGCTTACCTTTTTTATATCAGTTAACCATCATATCTATAATCATAATTATTCTCACAATATCGCCTTTGCAATATTGCAATTGCAAAGAACTGCTTCTATGCAATATTTGATACGGCTATTAAATATAACTGCTATGCAAATATGCCCTGTATGCCAATGATACATTTGACATGTTTGTTGGACTTTAACTAGTCTTGACACCCACACCTCATATATTATAGTGACTGAGATGCTAAAGCTTACAGAAAATGGTGGGGACATTGTGACAATGGTAAAAAAAGTCAGGAAAACCAAATTTTCTTGGTTTAACAATATTATCACAATTGATCCTAAAAACGTGCAGCCCTGTCAGAAAATATAAAACATGGATACGATGACTTCCTGTTTTCTGTTGCTTTAACCTAAAAAAAAACAACTTTTATTTCAAAACTTCAAAACAGCTACATTACATCACAAAATAAGCAAATAATAATAACTGCTAGAATTTAACATCAAATTCAAAACCGTTTGAGTATTATTGCAAATATCTTTTATTTGGCTTATATCACGAGGCACTGCATGTACACTCACCAGCCACTTTATTAGGTACAGCTGTCCAACTGCTTGTTAACACAAACTTATAATCTGCCAATCACATGGCAGCAACTCAATGCATTTAGGTATGTAGACATAGTCAAGACGATCTACTGCAGTTCAAACCGAGCATCAGAATGGGGAAGAAAGGTGATTTAAGTGACTGAACGTGGCATGGTTGTTGTTGCCAGACGGGCTGGTCTGAGTATTTCAGAAACTGCTGATCTACTGGGATTTCCACGCACTACCATCTCTAGGGTTTACAGAGAATGGTCTGAAAAAGAGAAAATATCCAGTGAGTGGCAGTTCTGTGGGCGCAAATACCTTGTTGATGCCAGAGGTCATAGGAGAATGGCCAGAATGGTTCGAGCTGATAGAAAGGCAACAGTAACTCAAATAACCACTCGTTACTGTACTGTAATGGCACTATTTTATGTGGAAGGGTATGTAAAGTAGAATCCAGAAGTGACATAAAATAAAAAACACGGAAGAAGAAGCAGAGAGAACGAGTAATGCTGTTCGATGGCTTGTAATGTGTAAGTGTTATGTTCAACAGTAAAGAAGATAAAGCAACCTCGGCGACATCCTTGACTCCGCATAACACTACATGGTGTTAGAAGACGTACGAACATGGTGAAGTTCCCCACTCCAGAAGCTTTTGATTTCTCACGGCCGGATCAGTGGCCTGAATGGCGGCAGCAATTTCAGCGCTACCAGATAGCCACGAAGCTAAACCTAGAAGACGGTGAGGTCCAGGTCTGTACCTTGCTTTATTCACTCAGGAAGGAAGCGGAACAAGTGTTTAAGACGTTCATATTCAAAGAAGGGGAAGACGAGGAGGAATATGACATAGTTTTAAATAAACTAGATAACTACAGGGGTTGGACAATGAAACTGAAACACCTGTCATTTTAGTGTGGGAGGTTTCATGGCTAAATTGGACCAGCCTGGTAGCCAGTCTTCATTGATTGCACATTGCACCAGTAAGAGCAGAGTGTGAAGGTTCAATTACCAGGGTAAGAGCACAGTTTTGCTCCAAATATTGAAATGCACACAACATTATGGGTGACATACCAGAGTTCAAAAGAGGACCAATTGTTGGTACACGTCTTGCTGGCGCATCTGTGACCAAGACAACAAGTCTTTGTGATGTATCAAGAGCCACGGTATCCAGGGTAATGTCAGCATACCACCAAGAAGGACGAACCACATCCAACAGGATCAACTGTGGACCCAAGAGGAAGCTGTCTGAAAGGGATGTTCGGGTGCTAACCCGGATTGTATCCAAAAACATAAAACCAACGGCTGCCCAAATCACGGCAGAATTAAATGTGCACCTCAACTCTCCTGTTTCCACCAGAACTGTCCGTCGGGAGCTCCACAGGGTCAATATACAAGGCCGGCTGCTATAGCCAACCTTTGGTCACTCATGCCAATGGCCAAACGTCGGTTTCAATGGTGCAAGGAGCGCAATCTTGGGCTGTGGACAATGTGAAACATGTATTGTTCTCTGATGAGTCCACCTTTACTGTTTTCCCCACATCCGGGAGAGTTATGGTGTGGAGAAGCCCCAAGAAGCGTACCACCCAGACTGTTTGCATGCCCAGAGTGAAGCATGGGGGTTGATCAGTGATGGTTTGGGCTGCCATATCATGGCATTCCCTTGGCCCAATACTTGTGCTAGATGGGCGCGTCACTGCCAAGGACTACCGAACCATTCTTGAGAACCATGTGCATCCAATAGTTCAAACATTGTATCCTGAAGACGGTGCCGTGTATCAGGATGACAATGCACCAATACACACAGCAAGACTGGTGAAAGATTGGTTTGATGAACATGAAAGTGAAGTTGAACATCCCCCGTGGCCTGCACAGTCACCAGATCTACATATTATTGAGCCACTTTGGGGTGTTTTTGGAGGAGCGTGTCAGGAACGTTTTCCTCCACCAGTATCACGTAGTGACCTGGCCACTATCCTGCAAGAAGAATGGCTTAAAATCCCTCTGACCACTGTGGAGGACTTGTATATGTCATTCCCAGACGAATTGACGCTGTATTGGCCGCAAAAGGAGGCCCTACACCCATACTAATAAAATATTGTGGTCTAAAACCAGGTGTTTCAGTTTCATTGTCCAACCCCTGTACTTCGTCCCTAAAGTGAACACAATACATGAAAGAGCTTGTTTTCATCAGCGCACTCAGAGGTCGGGGAAGACCGCGGAGGAATACATACGAACTCTCCATGAGTTAGAGGATACTTGTGATTTTGGCCATGTTAAGAAAGAAAATATTCGCGACAGATTGGTCATAGGAATACTTGATAAAGAGATGTCCGAGAAGTTGCAAATTATGCCTGACTTAACCCTCAGTTAAGCGGTGAAGGTAGTGAGACAGTCAGAGCAAGTGAAACACAATTTAAGCGAGCAAGGAGCTAGTGCTTGTGCTAATCTGAGTGAAGTGGCTTACAAGTGCCAGCAATACAGGGACAAGCTGACACACAGTGAAAGCCATGCAAACAAAACACAGAACCCAGGAGTCAAACCAAAACACTATCAAAATGTTAATAAATGTCGCAACTGCACAAAATGTGGTCGAGATCCAAAGAATGATAAATGTCCAGCTAGGAACGCTGAGTGTCGGAGCTGTAAAAAGCTGGGTCATTTTGCGGTCGTTTGTCGCTCCCGTGTAGTCAATGAAGTTATTACACCACAAAAGGATAATGGAAAAAAATACGACCTACTTTCTGGGAGGAATCACAGACGTGGAGGATTCTACAAAAGCATGGATGGTGAAACTACCAATACAAGGTTCTCAGATTGACTTCAAAATTGACTCAGGGGCTGATACAAGTGTTATACCAGCAGAGACATTTGAAAAGCTTGTCTTAAAGCTAAAACTAGAAAAAACCAACAAACAAGTTAGTCAGCCCTGGAGGCAAACTGGACTGTGTGGGTTATTTTATAGCCACCACAATGAGAAAAGACAAAATATCCAGATTTAAAGTCAACGTAATCAACGGACCACAATGCAGTTACCTTTTAAGTCGCAATGTTGCAGCTGCCATGGGCCTGATAAAACCCATGGAGGAAATAAGCTTCAGCACAAATCAGTGACTCCTGGCCTAATGATATAGGAAGGCTGAAAATCAAACATCTTAAGATCACTCTCAGAGAGGGTGCAGTTCCCTATAGTGTGACAACTGCGAGGAGAGTCAGTTCCCATGTTACCAAAAGTGAAGAAAGAGCTGGATCACATGGTGAACTGCGGAATGATTCAACCAATCTCAGAGCCAACAGAGTGGTGTGCTCCGATGGTGAAAGAAAAAAGAAGAACAAATCAGTTTCTGTGTTTATTCTAAAGAACTTAATAAAGCAGTTAAAAGAGAAAAGTATATCCTACCAACTGTGGATGACATCTTGCTGAAACTGGCAGGTACCAAAGTATTTTCTCTGTTAGATGCCGCAAGCGGGTTCTGGCAAATATCACTTGATCCAGAAAGCGCCAAATTAACAACCTTCATAACCCCATTTGGCAGATACTACTTCAACAGGCTACCATTTGGTATTACCTGTGCCCCAGAAAGTTTCCAGCGTGAGATGACAAAACTCTTGGAAGGATAAGAAGGAGTGGAAATCTACATGGATGACATACTGATTTATGCAGACACCCCAGAGCAACATGAAACGAGACATAAAAAAACACTGGTCACACTGAAGGTAGCAGGGTTAAGGTTAAACCATGAGAAATGCCTCCTGCATCACAAGCAACTCCATTATCTTGGACACTGTATTGACGAACATGGCATAAAGCCAGATAAAGCCAAAGTCAACACCGTCACAGAACTTGAACCACCAAAGAATGTTTCCGATCTGAGGAGGGTTCTGGGAATGATTCACTACTTGGGCAGATACCTACCAAACCTTTCTGAGGTCACAAAACCTCTCAATGATCTGCTTAAAAGTGATATGACTTGGATGTGGGACACCGCTCAAGAAGAAGCATTCAGTAAAGTCAAAGAACTTGTCACAAAGTCACCAGTACTCACATTCTATGATCATCATGGACAGTTAAAACCAGTGAGCTTCTGTTCCAGAACACTCACAAATGTAACGCAACGATATACACAAATAGAAAAGGAGTGTCTTGCAGCAATCTGGGCATGTGAGAAATTCAGCAGATACCTTTATGGACAGAACTCCTTCACGTTACAAAGTGACCACAAGCCGCTTATACCTCTCATAAACAGCAAAGATATTCACTCAGTGCTACTTAGATGTCAGAGACTTTTGTTGAGAATGATGCGATACTACCCCACAGCTGTTTACGTGCCAGGGAAAGAACTGGTAGTCGCAGATGCTCTTTTATGGGAAGAAACTTGTGAAATCAGAAACTGAATTTGAATTGCTCAAACTGAATCTGTATTTGTGTAATTTGAAATTAAATGCATTGGTTTGAAAATGAATTTCACTAAACTGAAACTGAATTTTATGGTTTGAAACTGAATTCACGAATTCACGAATGTCATTCACTATTGCTGTGTCCAAATTCAGGACTGCATCCTTTAAAGGACGTATTTGTAGGCCGATAACGTCCTGGATGAGGCGACGAATGCTGTCCAATCTCCAAGGTTCCAACAAATGCGTCCTTCTTATCCCCAGATTTGAAGCATGGGTCAGGTGTATCTTCCAAGGCCCACCCTATCCCATGATTCATTGTGGGTCGAAGTAAATTGTTCAAACGGAGTAGCAAAGGCCAGAGGAGAGAGAAAAGTTGTGAATAAAATTGGATATATTGCGCATCCTGTGAAACAGCTGAACTTTTACAACGAGAATGTAGTTGTGTAAACTTAAAATATCTGATTAGTTTATCAAGATATCACTTAATTGCACAAATGCGCCGATGTATTCGTCCGCTGCCCCAGCAGCCGCTCCCCTCGCCAGCTGTCAGCTGACGAGGGGAGTGGTTGAGGTGCGCTAATTCCCGAGAGAACAGCTGCCTCCCGGCACATTGTTTTCAAAATCCCGCTGGGTTTCCCCAATGAGTGGAAGTTAAACAGATATAATTCAGTCAGATGAAATCTAATATTAATGTTTGGTTTATTTATAATAATAATAATGATTATTATTATTATTATTATTATTATTATTCTCTGCAAATAAACTCATTTAAACTTTGTTCCTAAAGTTAATATGTTCATGATATATATATATATATATATATATATATATAAATATGATCATTAAACAATAACATTTTAAAACAAAACAGCATTATAAACCATCAGCAATATGTAAATGGGTAAATAAAAACCATGTAGTTATTTACAGTAGAGAAAGTGTTATTAACCTTTTAGGCTCCATTTGTTCGGCTTCACAGCTCTGCGCTTCACGCTAACATGGTTGCTAAGCAACAGAAGTTATGCTGAGGTAAGGGCAGGGGAAATGCAGACCAACGTAACACCGGCGGCACACTATGCTAATCTGGCATGTTTAGCTAATAGCTGGAGGTAGCATAAGTGTTACTGTTTGACCATCATTTGTTTACATGACGCTTCTTATAGATGTTCATTTGACTTGGTGATTGACACCCGCCAAGCTCATGAATGCTGCACTGCTCCAGCTCAACATGCCGTTTAACCTGATGTGAAACGTAAATCGATGAATCTGTGGTTGATTAATCTGTGGCTATCCTCAAGGAACAGGATGTGTGACAAAAAAACGGAATTTTGGAACTGAAATTGAATTACAGACCTGAAAGTGGAAGTAGTCAAACTGAATTTTTAATACAACGAAATACATTTTAAAAGCAAATGAATTCAGTTTCAAACCATAAAATTCAGTTTCAGTTTAGTGAAATTCATTTTCAAACCAATGCATTTAATTTCAAAATGCACAAATACAAATTCAGTCAGAGCAATTCAAATTCAGTTTCTGATGGCACAAGTTTCTTCCCTTACTCTTTCACGTCACCCACAGGCGTCCACATCTCATGAAGTAGCAGAACTGCTGGAGGAGATGGAAGCATATGAAGATGCAACACAACGCTCTTGGCCTATTTCTCCCACTAAGCTGGATTTAATCAAACTACACACACAGCAGGATGAAACCCTTCAAACGGTGCAGACCTATTTGCAGGCAGGTTGGCCTAAATACACAACTAAGGTGTCAGAACAGGTGAGACCATATTACATCAACAGACATTCTCTTACCATGTCAAAAGGCCTGTTACTGTATAATGACAGAATTGTTATACCACAACAGCTAAGACCTGAGATTCTACAGTGCATTCACGATGGACATCAAGGCATAGTGAAATGCAGAGAAAGAGCTAAATCTAGTGTATGGTGGCCAGGATTAAGCAGTGAAATAAGACAAATGGTTACTGCTTGTGCATAATGCCAAGAGTTGAAACCTACTCAGAGAAGAGAACCATTGCTTACTGCCACGCTGCCTAGTCAACCATGGGAGAGAATAGCAGCGGACATTTGTGAGCTGAACAAACAGAACTACTTAGTTGTAGTAGACCACTTCTCTCGGTATATTGAGTGAACTCATCTCAAAAACATGTCGAGTGAAACCACAGCTGTTAAAAACATTGTGCAAGATGGGACTGCCCAAATGAATTGGTTACTATTTCAACAACATGAAAGCATGGATCCCTCCTGCCTTGTATCAACGGTTCAGGCTGGTGGTGGTGTAAGAGTTTGGGGAATATTTTCTTGGCACACTTTGGGCCCCTTAGTACCAATTGAACACTGTGTCAATGCCACAGCCTACCTGAGTATTGTTGCTGACCATGTCCATCCCTTTATGACCACAGTGTACCCATCTTCTGATGGTTACTTCCAGCAGGATAACGCACCATGTCTTAAAGCACAAATCATCCCAGACTGGTTTCTTGAACATGGCAGTGAGTTCACTGTACTCAAATGGCATCCACAGTCACCAGATCTCAATCCAATAGAGCATCTTTGGGATGTGGTGGAACAGGAGATTTGCATCATGGATATGCAGCCAACAAATATGCAGCATCTGTGTGATGCTCTCATGTCAATATGGACCAAACTCTCTGAGGAATGTTTCCAGTACCTTGCTGAATCTATGCCATGAAGGATTAAGGCAGTTCTGAAGGCAAAAGGGGTTCCAACCCGGTACTAGCAAGGTGTACCTAATAAAGTGGCCGGTGAGTGTATATCACAAATTCTCCATAGACTATTACCTGACTAAATGTTTAAACAAAAGAATGGTGCACAAAGAAAATAAATTTCCATGCCATTTGCAACCCAAGTCCACCCCCTTTGCTGTTGCTTAGCACATGTGTCACTTGTTATTTGTCATTCAATTTTTAATGAGAAAACAACAAAATATTCCCTGCATGGTTTAACTGTCTTGTCATGAGGGAAAAATATATACAGCCCTGATGGCTCCATTTGATGACACTAATGGTTTGCGAGGTGTAACACACAACTTAAGACACCTCATCCCAAAATTCCCAGCTGTACCAGATAAGTAAACACATGCTCTCTGTTATGATAAATCGCCCCAGGATCAGAAAAAAAACACTCAGCTGCTGTACAATGTCAGTAAGAAGTAGCTTCGGAAGTTTTGACTCCGATGTTAATGCCTTGGTGAAAAATCCTGCTTTTGTCAAGTTAAACATTATGCAAATGCATGTTTACTCCTCATCCAGTACAGTAGCAAAGCACAAATATCAGTAGGGACCAAGGTCTGTGGCAAGTTACCAAAAAAATGAAGGATTGAAAACAAATAGTGGTATGTACTGCAAAAGAAAACCGATTTTTTCAGTTTCATTTGTTTGTAATTCTGAAATACCAGTTTATAGAGGGGTGCAAGGAATTAAGAAAAGACTGTTCTGAGCAAGACAGGTTTTAGTCGCACAGTTTTAGACCTCTGACTGATTTAAACTGTGTGACTGAGTCTGTTAGATTCAGAGGTGCATGGTGGCACAGTTGCTAACACTGTTGTCTTGCAGCAAGAAGGTCCTCTAAATCCTAGTCAGGAACTGTCTGCATTAAATTTCCATGTTCTCATGCATGCGTGGGTTGTCCAGGTACTTGAGCTTCATCCCACAGTTGAAATACTTAAAGGTTAGGCTAATTTGTCATTCTAAATTGCTCTTAGGTGTGAGTTTGTGTGGGCATGGTTGTCTTTCATGTGTGTCTTTGTGTTGCCCTTTGATGGACTGATGACATAACCAGGGTGTACAGTCATATTCAATAAATTACAATATAATTGAAAAGTTCATTTATTTTACTAACTTAATTTAATAGGTTAAACACATTATATAAATTAATTAAAAGACAGACTGATGTTTTCAAGCCTTTGTTTCTGTTAATTTTCCACATACAGCTAATGAAACTCTGACGTTTAAGATTATAATATTACATCGCAGCAATAAAAAACATTTTTTAATACAGACATGTGGGCTTAATAAAAAGTATGTGTAATACCTGCTTAATTTTTTTAAAAGGTACTTTTAATCTGACAGACAAGCTTTATTGGAACCCATTTTCTAATTTAGTGGATATGCATCCTTCGTCTACTCCCAATGATCGCTGGAGATAGGCACCTGTCCCAACCATGACCCTGAATATATGAAGCGGGCATGAATGGTCTGATTTTTCAGATTCTTGATCCAACGCATCAAACATAAAAAAAGATGTACATTTTATGAATATCAGTAGTACACCTTTTATTTAGCGAGAAAGTAGCATTTTGTATTTAAAGAGCTGCATTTGTAAATTTGCATTAGTTCAGTTAAGAAATAGCTCTTTCCACTTGATCAGTGTTTTTCCTTCCTCTCCTCTCACTAACCTGCATAAAATATGTCCACATAGTCCTTTAAACATACTAAATTGTGTCTCCGAAATCTCAGCTGCTAATGCTACAGCTAAAGCTCTTCTAATGCTAAGATAATAGTTCTGCATTAGTTCTGCTGTATTTACAACAAAGCTCGCTCTGTTCACACACAGCACGACACAAGCACTCATTACATTAATATTTGTACAATTTGTAGTTAAAGGTACATGTGGGACTTAGAGGGATTCCAGCACACCTGCTATTTTTTTTTTGTTAACTGAGCTGCTAAATCCAGATGTGACATCATGTGGAGCTGTACTTGATTCATTTCAGTTGTGTAATTTTAGGCGGAAATTTCTTCTAGAACCCTTAGGACTTAAATGGTTAAACTCTCCACTTCACATTCATCCTAATTTTGGGTCTTTCTGTGTTTGTCCTGTTGACTGTAATTAGCCAATTGCACATTTTGCTTATTTAAAATGAAGCAGATGTTGAACTCTGTGTTGAAGCTATGATAGTCTAAATTTGTCGGAGTAAAAAGACTAAACTACTATTACTACTACTGCTGCTACTACTACAACTATTACTGCTACTTCTACTACTACTACTAATTAATAATAATAATAACAATAAATACATGAAATTCCTCCTTTGCACCATGAAACCCCAGCAAAGGTTCTGTACAGGAATTGCTTTAGAAGAACTAAATAGGTCATGAGAATTTTTGGTAGATTTTGAGTGCATAAAAAATTATTAAAATTGACTATTGCCAGAAAAGCCATCAGTTATAAATTAAAATACCTGACCATTGATTTTATTTGTATTATGATTTTGATATGCATTTATACCCTTTTCATTCACTTTTACTTTTCATTTTTACTAAACCCCTACTGTGTGTAAAAGGAGTGGGATTTATCACAGCAAGACATTTAAATTCTAAGCCGCTACTTTTTTCACACAGTTTTAACACCGCGTCCTATACAGCAGTGCGGCTAATGCATGTTTTTTTTCATGCCACCAAAAACATTTTGCATGGTAACAATGGACCAATCAAATTGATGGGTAGTTCAAAGAGGTCCAATGCACTTGTGTGATAAATCAAAAACACTTTCGGGCGCGGCGCTGATGGGGTAGGGGTTAAGCGCACGACAATATACAGCGATTACAGTCCTCGAAGCGGCCGGTCCGCCGGTTTCGAGTAGCAGACCCGGCGATATTTGCCGAATGTCTCCCTATCTCTCTACCCCTCTTTTCTGTCTGCCTACTGTCAAAAAAATAAAAATAAAAGCCACTAGTAATATCTTTAAAAAAAAATGAAGAGCACTTTCACAATTCAATTACCGGTATTGTAAATCAGACATTTATATTCACCCTCATCAACATGGAAAATCACCAACGGGTTTCGAAAGGCTGGACTGCAGCGTGATTAAGGGGACCAGGTGCGCTCAAGTGAGAGCG